>CM077300.1:11530000-11665000 GCA_039654925.1 Anguilla pacifica | reverse complement strand
ATGTACAGTTTATTGCGAGTAATCGACCCCCCTCTGGGCTTAGGAAAGAAATGTCCCCATAGGGTGGCCTGCAAGGTTTGAATTCCGCTAAAACCCTAACCACTTGCTAGCATCCAAACTGGAATGAATGTCGCTTTCTTTCTTTATTATTTTATTTTATTTTTTTACTTTTTCTTTAACCATTTCTAATGCATTCTGATTTGAAACGAGAATGTGCAGGACAATGCAGACACCTAAAGAAGCATGAGGTGCACCGATTAACAGAAAAAGAAAAAAAAATTCTATATCTCACCCTGAGAATTAATTGAAAAAAATTGACCATCTTTTCTTTTTTTTTTCTTTTTTTTTTGCTTGCTGTTTAGCCACGGTTAGGCACAATGGGTTTTTAGCGTGCATTGTTCTGGGGGAGGGACAGAAACTGCATTGACATAACTGCCATCCTACCAACCAGCAGCGGAGCTTTTTGCCTGTTCAAAGCCCCCCTGTTGTTCTATGCAACGGGTCCAACTTGCATAGAACTGTGTTTAATATTAAACGATACCCGCCCCTCCGCCCTTCCTACAGAATCGCCAGGTCAGCTCAACCTTTTCATCTCTTCGCCTTTATACCAGCCAAAGCGAATAACCTTGTTGTTTTTTTGTTTTTTTGTTTGTTCTTTTTGTTTCATTTTTTTTGTTTTTGACTTTTATTTTGATTTTATATCTCCATATACTTCTCCCTCTCCTTCCTGTTTCGGTTCTCCTGCTTGTTTCTGGGCCCTGCAGTGGCAGGATCAGTCACACTGATATGAGCGAGATGCTCAGACACATGTCACCGCCGTTAGGACTGGGGAAGAAATGCCCAGCACGGGTTGCCTACAAGGTAGAAGGACCCTGAGGGGCAGTGCTGTGTCTGTAGTGTTGGTGTTTGTTTTTTAATTTTAAATAGAGGGAAGCACTATTTGGGTTGGGCAGGGGTGGGAGTTGGTGGGTCGTGGAGTGTTTTTATTTTTT
Organism: Anguilla pacifica; assembly: GCA_039654925.1. Classification (NCBI taxonomy): domain Eukaryota; kingdom Metazoa; phylum Chordata; class Actinopteri; order Anguilliformes; family Anguillidae; genus Anguilla; species Anguilla pacifica. The sequence continues at coordinate 11,664,008 of CM077300.1, read as the reverse complement.
TGGGGGGGGGTGGGATGTTTAGCCAATGGGACTATCCACAGGAGGGGGGGAACGGGGGGGGTGACCTTCTCCACTTTTCTGCACCGCAAAAAAAAAAAAGCCCTACAAAATTAGGAGTCATGCATCTTCCATGTCGCTCACTCGTCTAGTCCGACCAGCCAGGGCAGGCGTACAGACTCAGCGCCAGCCGTACGCAGAGAGGCTTGGGACGGACCTCAGACACATAAATCAGAGCTGTGCTTTACTCCCAGACAAAGAGGGCATTAAAGCGAGCGCTCTAATGCCACCGACTGTCTCCCTGTCCTGCGATCTTTACGAGGCGGAGCCACGCCCAGCTGCTCTTCCTGCTGAGCCAGCAGCAGGGGAAACGTCCTTCAGAATACGAGCGCCGTGGAGGTGAACGACTCCGCCAACGGCCGGCCAGGCTCTCTGTGTGCACCGGCGCACTGCACTGCGGGGAGCACCTATGCACACATGCATGCGCCCACACACACACACACACACACACACACGCACACACACACACACACACACACACACACACACGCACACATGCACACACACACGCACTCATGCACACACACTCACATGCACACACACACGCACTCATGCACACACACACACACACGCACACGCACACACGCACTTATGCACACACACACACACGCACGCACACACACACACACACACACGCACACACACACACGCACACACACACTTACATGCACACACGCACGCACACGCACCTATGCACTCACACATGCACTCACACACACACACTAACATGCATGCACACACACGCAAGCACACACACCAACATGCACGCACGCACACAAGCACACACACTCACATGCACACACGCACACACTCATACGCACATGCGTGCACACACACACACACACACTCTGTCAAACACACTCACATGCACACACCCACACACACACGCACACACACCTATAGCACACCTATGCACACATGTATACGCACACGCACACATGCACACATACGCAAGAAGACACACTAACTCGCGTGCGCAGAAAGGTTGGGAAGGGCTATCTGTGTCTGCAGACCTCCGAGTCTCTCCTTCCTGTGGATGGCGCTATAGTCAGGGTCACACACACATACACACATAGACCAGGGCTTTGTTCCTTTCCCTTGCACACACACCAGCTGTTTTTGGCTGGGCAATTTCCAAAAAGTGGAAATTTGAAACAACAGCTTTTTTTCCACCCCAAAGAAAAAAGTCAGGGAACCAACAGAAAACCAAAATATATTAATAAATGAATGATACTGTTACGAAAAGTGACAAGTAAAAATGTGTAAGTTTCTGTATATTGAGTTTCTGACGACGACAGCGACAATGACAGGAAAGGGAAGCAGCGAATATAGTCTTCGGGAGCCTAGCTACGTCTTGGCAAACTTAAATCCAGTATTAAATTTGTAGCCTTTCAGCTTTTCCACCCGTTTCTCAGTTTTTCCTGTCAATGCAGTTCTAATCTGTTTCCGCTTCCTCCTCTGTGCATCCTCTTTCCTGTCCTCTGATCCTCCCTCCTGCATGCCCGCCCTGTCTCCTCTTCAGCATCGCCATCGCCATCGCCGCCCCACCTTACCTGTCTGGCTCTCAGCTAATGGGGTCACACTGTCGGCCCCTCTCTCTCTCTCCTACTCTACCCCCCCTCTTTCTTTCTATCGCTCTTTCCTTCTTTTCTCCATACCCTCATTTCTGTCATACCTCAGCTGCACCTGTCCCTCCTGAGATTTACCTGTCCCATCCACCTCCTCTAACTTACTCTCTCTCTCGCCCCCTGTATCTCACACTGAGACACTTTGCCACTTTTTTTACCCCTTTTTCGTCACTGCCTCCATCTCCCTCACTCTGTCCCTCACACTGTTTCTTTTCCTCACTTGCTATCTTCCTCTCCATTCTATCTCCCCCTCCCATCCTCCCTCCCTCTCTCTCTCTCCCTCCCTCTCTCCGTGCCCCAGCAGGTGGCTGGGAGCAGCAGGGTTGTTGGTGCTGTGCTGGGGCTGCCATGCCTGCAGGGACTGGGGGGGTGGCTGTGTCTGCCTGTGTGTGTGAGAGCTAAAGCAGTTGGAGCCATCTGCTCCTCCACACGTGACTGTTCTGGCACGCAGGCCGCCTGACGTCACTCTGCAGACTCAAAGCCCCCTCAGCCTCTGTCAGGGGAAAAGGGCCTCATTTGATGCAACAGTTATGTGATCCCCCCCCCCTCCCCCACATACACACAAATTAGCAGCCCTGCCTACCTCAGCTCTCTCTCTCTCTCACCACTTTTTTGTCACTCCCTCCCTCCCTCTGTCCATCACACTGTTTGTTTTTCTTGTTTTCTATCTTACCCTTTTCTCTCTTTCTCTCTTTGTCTAACTTTATTATCCATTGCCTCTCTCCGTTCTCTTTCTGTACCCTAATCCTCTTTTCCTCTCTCTTGTTACATAATACAACTTCCTCTCTCCATCATACTCCTGTCTTTTCTCCACCCTCCCTCCTCCTCCCTCTCCTCTCCTCTCCTCTTCCCCTCTTCTCTCCTCTGGTCCTGCCAGCCTCCCTCCTGAAGTCTCTCCTAACATAACCCCTTCCACCCAAACAGTGTCCCACCCTCTAATCTCCACCCACTCTCCTATTGCCCTGTTCAGGGCGGCCTTGCATCAATCCAACAGTAAAAAAAGAAAAACCCCACCCCTCCCAAACCCTCACATCTATGCTAGAGGTCAGCACTGGCCCTTCCACATGTGCAGGCCATGGACACATGAGTTTCGCATCAACCCACCCCACCCCACCCCACTTCCACTCGTCATCATCTCCCCAACTGGACTCGTGACCCCCCAAACTGCCCCGCACCCCGTTTGAGAGAGGTGTCCCGTGACACTGCCACAGGGCACTCCAGCTTCCCCAGGGCAGCAGGGCTTCAGGCAGGATCGCTGCGCATTGGACACAGCCAGCCTGTTTGGCGGTAGATCTTTCGCTTTTATTTTGATTTTTTTGTTTGAGCTCTGTCATCTTTTCCTCTGACTCTCTCAGTATTCCTTTCCTGTTCTTTCTGTAAGTTTGTATGTATGTTCCATGTACCTTCTTCAGTCTCCTTTTTTGCTTTTCCAAACGCTGTCAACAGCAGACACATCGCTCCATTTCATCTTTGTTTTTCGGGAGCGAGACATTCTATCCCACCTGTTTTGCACAGTTATCTCGTAGCCTTCCGGCATAACGTAGCTCTACTCCTCCACCTGTGGCCACCTAACTCAGAATCTGGTTGGCCAAACTTTTTTTTTTTTTTTTCAAGGAATGCTGCTTTTTTCCAGCCCTGTAGTTTGCACCAGTTTTGCACTGATATCAGAGAGTCTGGACAGCACTTTATTTTTTTAATTATTTAATTTAAATTTTTTTTTTTTTTTTTTTTTTTTTACTGTCCCAGCTCAGCTAGTCTCAGGCACAATTTGTTTACCACTAACAAGTACTAAAAGTATTTTTGAAAAAAAAAAACAGAAACAAAAAGCAGACAGACGATGCTTTCGGTGTGATGGCCGCATGGCTGCTTGTCCCGTGTGGCGCGTCGCTGAGCGTGAGCCTCACACGCTGCATGATGGCCACGCATGGGCTGCTGCATGGCTGAGATTGTCGCCGTGGTGACCGGAATGGCAGACTGTGGAACGCCCGGCCTGAGCAAACAATTGCCATGTGTTTGTTTGCGTGTGCATGTTTTTTTTTTTTGTTTTGTTTTGTTTTGTCTTGTTTTCTGGGAGTGACCAGTTGCTCTTTAAATCGAGCTGACGAGAGGAAGATAAATGATAAATAAAAACAATGACCTTGAAAAAAAATCACTGGATTCATTTATCCATTTATCGTCCCCGTTTGAACTGTGCAGTCACTTCTGTGAACCTCCATCGGGGGGAGCTCTATAGCCCTTGTCCACCCTCTGACCCTCCCCATCTGTCTAGTTTTGCTGTGGTGTATAATAGCTGCTGTGTCCCTGTTCTGTCTGTGAGACCCCCCAATCAAGGTCCTGTTATTTTTTCTATACGTCAACGCACACACATGCCGGTATGCACACGGAAATTCTTGCAGTTAGCAAGCCATTGGCTTTTAATGACTGGCAAAGGTTGATTATATTGGTGTTCTTGGCTCTCACAGACACACTAAGGGGACATTCAGTGGAAGGTCACAAATATCTGTCTGGAATCTTCTCTCCAACTCTTAGCCGGAGAGAGGTAGAGCCCTGTCACTAATGGATACATTCTTGTTTGGAGAAGAGATAGATATATTGTGGAATACAAGGATCAGGCCGATCTATCTCTACATCTTCCTGAGACACAAACAAGAACAGGAGGCAGACAGACAGATATACAGACAAGACCAGTAGACCTTTATTCAGAGACAGATACTTAGAGGTAATCTGACGCTAATAGAGCTCCCCCTTCTTTCCCTTACCCCCCTTTCCCCTGCCCACACCCCCAAAACTTCCCCTAATTCCACTTCCTGGAGGTTCAGTACACACCCTCTTCCTTGGGCGCGTCCCCTCACCCTCCTTGATTGGCTTTCCGCAGAGGCTGTTGCGGATGGATCTGCCGGTTGCCGAGGACAACTCGGTTCACTTTAACTCCACTCTCATGGCCTTAATCCGCACAGCGTTGGACATCAAGATCGCCAAGGGTACGGAAGGTTTGGAACCCCTTTATTACTACTTTACGTCTTTCTCTCCCTATCTCCTTCTCCTCGTGGCCTGCTAGGTGTGTCCTCCTTCAGAACATCTCCGCGGTGTTTTGTCTTTTTGTTTTTTTTTTGTTGTCGTCGTTGTTGTTGTTGTTGTTGTTGTTGTTCTCACTCTTGCAGCCCCCAGAGCAGAGTAGCTGAGCTGGGAGCAGTGAACCTGTTAGTGCGCCAGACTCTTCGGGAATCTCCGGGTCTCTCGTGCCTCCGCATTTTTCTCACCAGGTTCCCACGGTTTCCACACCCATCGTGAGGGATTTCACAAGTGTAAAATTCCACCTCTGTCCCTCACGATGGGATGGCAAATGAAATTCTAGTCCCAGTCCCAGAGTTTAGTAGAAGGAACTGGTTGTAGAATTGAGTGGAAGTCACCGGTTGGTGGTAGACTAACTACCAACTGCTTCTGGTAAGACCGGCTCAAACAGCTACGCATTAGGAGTGGTAGTTCCCTTCATGCATGACCTTGAGCTAAACCTCGGAAACTGCAACCGCTGGGAGACCAGGAGAGTCTCGAGGAGATTTTTTTTGTTCTAGTATCTTGTTTTAGGCATGCCCCTCTTGAGGTAAACCATCTGTTTGGTTAACACGCCACTGAACTGTCCTTCTGTTTCAGCGCAGTGTGCACATTATAATCGAGCACCCCCCCCCCCCCCCCCCCAGCATGCTTCAGTGTCGTGGCGTGTGACGCAAGCGTCACCGCCCTGCTGGCCCCGGGGTTTATTTCCCACAGGCCACAGCTGACCCCTGATTGGCCAGTCACTGTAGGAGCTGTTGTTTGTTTGTCATCATGGTGTTCCATAGCACTTCAACTGTGGTAGGTGAGGTGTGACAGTCTCTTAACGAGAAATATCTTTCTGTGTGTATGTGTGTGCTTGTTAATGTGTGTGACTGACCTTTGGTGTCTGCGTGAAATATTTGAACCTGTGCACTCGCATTTGCGTGTCTGTGTATCTGTGTGAATTTCTGAATCGTGGTGACGCGTATCAATGGACGTGCATCTGTGAATATGGGGTGTGTGTACGTGGGCGCGTGTGTGCGTGTGTGTGTGCATATGTGTATGTGTGTGTGTGTGCGTGTGTGTGTGTTCAGGGGGTGTGGACAAGCATCAGATGGACTCTGAGCTTCGGAAGGAGATGATGGCGATCTGGCCCAATCTCTCCCAGAAGACCCTGGACCTGCTGGTTACTCCCCACAAGTGTAAGTTGCAGACAAGGGTCGGTCCATCCAAACCACCATATGTTCTCACCAGAGGAAAGCTTCTCTCTCAGCCAGCCCCACTCACTGCTCAGCACCCTCTGATGAACCTCGACTGGCTCCTTCATTCACAAGAGACCCTCCAACACGGCGACCCACATCTTTCTGTCCGTCAGCTGTCCTGTCCAACTGACGCAAAACTCCACTCAGTATAAGGCAAAGCAATCTGTTTACACCCAAACCACCAACGTACAGTCTGCACAGACGCCTCCAACATACAACATGCAGTCCTCGGCCAGAAATACTGTCTTCAAAGTAGCCCAGCACTGACTCACCTGCAGAACTCTCTGCATCTGTACTACTCCACTGTTTGAGAGGCAGAAGCAGGCTCCACCAGAAGCAGCGTTTCAGACTTTCACTTCAGTTCAGTTTAATCTCTACTAAAACAGGGCCAAAAAGTGGCTTAGCAGGAAATAGGAAAAATGGGAAAGACTGACTGTGAACCCCCCCAAAAACACAGTGAGAGAGGGAAAGACAAAACTCCACAGTGGTAGGAAGAATGTTCTAACACCGGTGAATTTAAAATGCCCTGGCTTGAAGTAAGCCAGAGTAGCTGAGCTGGACACACAACAGACACACTCCAACTCTGGCCACTTGTTTGCGCAGACAAAAAGGAAAAAACTGTTTCATATTTGCTGTGCCGTTCCACGCAGATCCCATGTTCAACGCAATACTTTCCCACACTACACCCCCGTCACCTCACACACATACACACACACACACACACACACACACCCCCTCAACCGCTACGCAATCTGAGCAACACCCGGTAGGCCCCTCCCTAGCCCTGCTTGGACCCAGTCAGATCAGAGGGTGCATCACTATAGAAATAACCTCTATAGACGTCTTTTCACTCCAGGATTGCTGAGAAGCCTGGCTGCGCATCTCCAGAGATAGGCACTGAGCTTATGGGCAGGTATCTCTGCACTTGCAGAACACCTTCATCTCAGGGATAGGCACTTGAAAAAAGAGCGTCAGTTATGTACCTGGGCCATATTTTTGAGGCACAAATTCAGAATAAAGGTCTAATAATGTACTACAATGCTAATTTTTAGCTTTGTTGTGGCAGGTTTTGTTTTGTTTTTTTGTTTTTGCTTCTACTTTTGTTCTGTTTTTAACAAGGAAGAGTTCAAATGAAACTGCAGCAGACACTGCAGCGGAGGGAAGATTTTTGGTAGCATAACTGGTCCAATGTAGGTTGGTTTACAGAAATAGAAAAAAAGGCCATGTAATTTTGTTCAGCTACACGTTTAGAGTTTTTATTAGGCGCCATTATTAGACAGTAGTTTAATAATCTAATCAATCCTTTGTTTTCTCGCACAATTATATTCTAAAGATGATGCAGATTTAATTTCTTTTTGTTGTTGCTGCTATTATTATTATTATTGTTATTATTATTATTATTATTATTATTATTATTATTACTGGGTAGACTATTATCTTCATCCTGAAGTGGCCTTGAGTCCCTTACTGTTTTAAGGATAGACAAAAGACAATACATTCTAAGAGAAAAAGAAAGAATGAAAGAGAAACTGTGATTTAAAAGCCAGGTCTGTCTGTGAAAAGACTATTGGCTCTGTGTTGGTGTTTGTGCGTATACGTGCCTCTGTGGTGACTCTGTGTGCATGCTCTGTCCCCACTCCCATTCCCTCCGCTCAGGGTCCATCTCACCCCATCTAATCGTGCAGGGTAACTTGTCCGTTTCTCAGCAGCGACAGACCTGACGGTGGGGAAGATCTACGCCGCCATGATGATCATGGAGTATTACCGGCAGAGCAAAGCCAAACGGACTCAGGCTCTCCGAGAGGAGCAGGTACTGCCCTAGGGATGCCCCCGCTCTGCGATTTGCGTGCAAAAAAAAAAAAAAAAAACTCTCCTCCTGCTGCCAGAGCTGTGACAACCAGCGCCCCCTACCACCATCATCATTGCCACCGCCACGCCCCTCCGTCTGCTTTTCGCTGATCTGACCCCTTCCACATCAGCGTACCTCTACCACCAGCAACACTACTACCACTACTTATACTACCACTGCTACCACTGCAACAATTTGCCCTGTAGAATCTGCATGTTATGATAATAGCACAAAACTTTTTTTTTACTGGGGGCTGATGGGGGCGGATCTAAACTTTGAGAGAAGAGAAGGTACAAAGAGGAGTACTCCTCGCATGGGGCCTTGTGTTGAGCGAGGGAGCCAGTTCTGCATTTTCAGTGGTTGGTCAGTGCAACTGTTTGTCCTGTGACAAGTCTAGCTGTGGGGTCTTACTTGTTCTTGTACAGTGGTAGCTTTTAGTGCAGAAGTCTGTGTAATGTTGCCATGGTGTAATAATACACTTGCACCTTAAGACATTTTCATTAGAACTCTTAGTCAGGAGTATTCTCATGGTTTAAAAGTAAAAGTGAGGCTACAGATTTGGTGCAGTGTGATAATTGTTGTTTATTGGGTGAAGCAATGGACTGACTTTCAGTAAAGAGTGGAAGGTTAAATATGATGTACTTACAGTCTCTAAGTGTAGGAATGGGGGGCAATCTGCACTGTGGGTCTACAGTTTCCAGACATTTTAAGGGTTGCGTTCACAGTCTTACCAAGACCTTAAATGTGGAGGAATTGAATGAATAATGGGACGGAGGAACATTGCAACACTGAGGTTTCTCACCACACGTACAATTCATCTCTTCTCTGAAGACCGAGTTGGCAGCGGCAGCAAAAACCTGCTTTACGGTGTTCAACAGAACCTTTTTGGACCTACCCCTTTTTAACAGCTTGGGTCTCGTCCCCTGTCCCCGGGACCCCAATCTATGGCAGTACCCCGCGCTACCCTCAGCCGCCCCCCAGGTTTGGACCTTGGGCTGGGGGGAGAGGGTGGGGGGGGGGGGGGGGCAGCTCTTTGTCACAGCTCTCCTTGGCATCTGTGCTTCCATTTAGTCTTCTACTGTTACAGTTTTCATTTCCCCTTTCCTCCCTTTCTTTTCCCTCCTGCCATGACTGTGAATCACTGCTAGCAATAACCCCCCCTGGACTGTAACCCTACTTTAGACTGCCTTGTTCCCGTCCCCCTAGTGCCCCTCCCTCCCACCCCTTTAGAGAGAATGATACTAAAATCAAGCATCTTGTGATAGTGATGACTGCCCACTGATGAACCATGTATATATGTAGCACCAAAACTGATTTGTAAAACCATTTTAAGTTGGAAAAAAGTGAAGTAAAGTCAGAGTTAGAAACCACACTTTGAGGTACTAAGCCTTTTTTTACACACATGGATTGGACTTGGTTTGGGAAGGGGGCCAGAACCTTGTGCCCCTTTGGGTGGGGCTAGTCTGGGGCTAGCTTCAATTCCAGTGTCTGGACTTTGGGTTTGTAAAAGGCCTGGATTGGAACCTGCCCCAGAACTGCACACTACAGACAGAGCTTCACTCTTCCTCTCCCACCCCCTTCCCTCCCCCTCTTGTTATTTCACCCTCATGACTCCTGGTCCTTCCTCCTCTTGCTTAGTTACCAGCATTCAGTTGCTTCGATGGTTCAGCTGCCCCCAGCATTTCACGGCTGTCATCCGACACTTTTTTTCTTTCAAGCAACAGCACGACTCCCTTTTAGCTGGAGGAGCCTTGTCTAGTTCCTCTTGGTCCAAGTCATTATTTATTAGCATTACCTGAAAAACAGAGGCAGGGCAGTGGGGAAATGGTTGAGCTGGTGGAGTCGGGCTCTGTCTGGACACAGGGTTGGGTCATTATATGCCCGTCAAGGGAGGGAATGCCCAGTAGCTGGAATGAGCTTTTGGCTGGGACATCCTTTTTATGGTGGGGTGTTCAAGGTCGGTCGATGCGCATTCATGCCATGACTGGCTCTAACGGACCACGCCCTGCTCAGAATGCCAGAGATGTTATGGAAGAGGACTCTCCCGGACCAAGATGCCACCAACATCTTTGGGGATCATGAGGGGGGTCCCCAGTGGGTGATCCTCTCTCCATCTTGCCGGCACCAGCTAGCACCACCTGCAGCAGCTCCATCAGCTATGAAGAAGATCAAAGAGACATACCCATGCATTCCAGTATCTGTCAAAATCTTTGGGTGGACATTACAACACAACTAAGACCACATAGCACACTGATGGGTACTGCAAAATTCCCAGAATCAGAGTGCTCCAGCATGACCCACACACAAGTCCTCTTACACATGGGCAAGTGGGGGTGGGATGGGAGACTGTTCAACACCTTTTAGTTTAGGATGGGCTTGTCAACGTAATGCTGCAGAGCTGAAGGCTCTGATGGGGTTTGTTCTTGAGGATTCACAGAAACACAGGCACACAAGGGATGACTGTGTGCAATGGAGATCACCGCTGCCAAATGACACAGCATTGCCAGTCAAAGAGGCACCATACTCACTAACTCAGAGACAACTCAGCAGTAAGGTTTGGAACATATACCAGTGTCACAGAAGCAGGGATTGACCGGGTGTTTCCTTAAATTGGGATTTCAGATGTCCTGTGGACAAACTGCACAGACCAATGAACCAGTTGTCAAGGAGAGAATGTATACACAAACCTGGGGATAATTATATTTTTTATTTTCTATTTTCTATTCTATTTTTAATGTGCCAGATGGCAGGGCAGTGTCTGCTCTAAGCTCAACAGGAACTCTTGAAGCAGAGAGTTGGATCATTAGCATGCCAATTAGAGCAGAGCATGATACTCAAGAAGAATGGTTGGATATAACATGGCTGGAGGGTTATCTGCCTGTTGGATGTAAAGGTGTAAAAGAAAGGCAACATCTTTTCCCACATAGAGAGACAGGAGGGAGCTCCTCTTGCCTCCCAGATACACAGACAAAAATACAGACAGTGTCACCCCTCCTCTAAAGACATAAAACCCTCCTCCCAGGCTGAAGACAGTCCCCTTTCCCAAAGACCGGGGAACAGGCAGAGTTTCCCTTCCCCTGACAGAATGACAATCAGAGAAACAAGTGTCCATTTTCCCTTAGTACAGACAGATAAACTGTGTCCTGCTTTCCTAATACAGGGACAAAGATCAGACAGACAGTGACCTTCTCCAATCCTTAAAAAAGTGGACAGAGCCCATGACATTACTGTTCATTTTCTGCATAAACACTTGACAGAAAACAGAATTCTCCCAACCACCCCCCGCCCCCCATCTCCGCCCCTACCCTCCGACTTAATGACAGACGCAGACCTTAGCCCCTCCCCCTGATCAGTACAAAATGCCCCTTTGCTCATGCACTGATCTTTAGTTCTGGCTTGTCTCATGACATCAGTCACGGTGCATCCTCATGCATTCCACGGACCTCCTCTGCTTCATCATTCAGCTGAACTCCACTTCACGCCCCGCCCTCCTTTGCCTCTGTCCTCTTTCCCACATGCTTTATGCTAGGGGCGACTGGGGCAGAGGACAGCATTTAAATCCAGCCCCCCCTCCCCCTATGGCGGGTCTGAGCATACCTGCCGCTTTCGCAGCCACCAGTTTCAATATCCACGGGCCTTTTTCGGGTCACCGCAAATGCCGTCCGGCATCAAACGGTGCTCCGAAAAAGTTTTAAAAACTGGATTTCAAGTACAGGATCATAGATCATAGCTGCCTCAAAAACGGATCTCCTGTGGTGTTAACATTGTTGAATGTGCATGAGCTTCTGAAGCCCCAGCGAGGACAAGGCATGTGGTTGGCAAGGGTGCGTATCAGGACTGATGGACTGGGGCTAGTGTAGGGGTGGACGGATGCCAGCCAGAGCGCGCTGCGATTCAAAGCTTGCATCCGGAAGCCTGCTGCACTTCCTGTTATTGCAGCAGGGTCTGGGGAGGGGGGTGGGTTGCAGGTGGAGGGTGATATGATGTTTTAAGGAAACCCAGTTGTATTGCAGCATGGACCCGTTATCCGTGTTTTTTTTTTCATCCTCTTCTTCTGTGTATACCTGGAGTTGTTCATCCATCCACCAGGACACTAAACATCCATGGCTCCTGCAGTTTCCTTTGTTTCCCAGGTTTTTTTTAAAAAAGATTCACAGTTGGCATGGTGATGAAGTGTCATTGGGAGGGCACTCTCCCAGAGCTGTGGGTCCTGCCCCCAGTCCCAGCAGGGTCTAAGTGGATGACTTGCGCACGGTGTGAGGGGCGTTTCCATCCCCTGTATTTGGTGTGGAAATGATTGCTCCCAAAATCCCCAGATTTAATTCCTTATCTGCAGCTGTGACATTATGTTACATGCAAGTTCCCTTTTCTCTTCATGTTACGTGTTGTTTTTGTAATCCCCTTATTCTGAACTTTAATCTATCTCAGCGTTTTTTTTCTTTTCTCCCTGTCCTTTTGCCCCAATGCCCGTCTAAACTACTCTTGTTAGTAGTTCTTGTCTTGCACTCACTCCTGTATGCCATCTCTTTATCAGTGCCCCCTGCCTCTCTCTGCCTGTCCAGGAGGGGCAGGGTAGAGTCAACAAGCAAGCTGTGCTTTTGACAGCTTCTCCTGTTCTCCTGTTTTCTGTTCAGTTACATATCAATCCTTATATGTTGTTTTTTTCCCCTCTCATTGCACTTTTTCTTTTCCCTCTGGGTTTTCACGTATTTTATACTTTTTTTGGTTTGGCCTTGTCTGATGGAGCCACTTGACTGCCGGAGGTCTGGCATTACCTTGTCGAGGGTTTTGCTCAGGCTGGGTGAGGCTGATGTCAGTTTGCCACTCTGAGTAGTGTGAACTTCTCTTCAGTAACACTGGATAGTGTAAGCTTTTCATCGCTGTCTGATTCCCTGTTCTAGCAGTGGATAGTGTGTCCATTTCTCATCAGTGACTCTGGATAATAGCCACTACCTTTTGCTTTCTTTGCTAAAATAATTTTCCATGTCTGGGATCATAATAATCGATCTGATTGGATTGACGGCCCATTTCATGGAGATAGCACAGTTGCTGTGCTTAGGTAGAAAGTCGTTTTTGATGAAACCCTGCACAACGAGGTCTATGGATGTCTGTGTGTAACCGCGTCATTATATTTGGAAAAAGGCATTGCTGTTGGGTTTTTGAAATGTAGGTTTTTGGTGCTTTGAGCACCACAAACATTGGCCCGTTGAGGCCTGTTGTATCAGAGTGAGCGGCATCAGATACCAAGGAACTCTGAAAATCTCAGCGAAACAATCTGGATGGATAGATAGCACTCTGGGTAAGTGGAAATACAGTTTTATTTTTGCTTAAACTTCTCCTTTAACGAGCTGATGGGAATTTGAACTTGTGGCGCCCTCTATTGACTGTTTTAAATGAAACATTGGTATATAATTTAAACCACTTAGGTAAACATATCTGCCACATTCATGATGATCAAACTAACTGTCAAGGAATTCAGTCCAATTATGTAGTTTGCCACGATGTTTTAGAATGTATTTGTTAATAGTGGTCAAATGATTCATGTGATTGAGTTGGTTTATAGTACGTTTGAGTACTCCTGAAGCTGTATACCAACTTTTACGCAAATAGGACCAGTAAGAAAAAATCCTTAGGGAAGAAACTCTTCTGCATATTTAAAAAAATGGTGGTAAATCAAGATGGCAAACATGGGTAGTCTCAATGACACATTTTAGATCTGGAATGCCCAAATGTGGGTATGAAGTTTGGGATCGATTGGTCCTGCAGAATGAAAGTTATGGACCAAAACACAAATATATACATAAATATATACCATCTGGCCAATACGTGTGGGATACCTTCCCTGAGAAGTGGGGGAATATAGCCCTTCTTCCAAAAATGGATACTCTAGGGCTTATGGTTTTGAGCTATGGATGCTTTTATCTCAGAAAAAGAAAGAAAGAATTTCAGCAGAAACAATAGGGTTCCAGCACTGTATGCTTGGAACTATAAATAGAAGGACGAAGATGTTTTATTTCAATGGAAAACACTCAGTGGAGCACATGGTGGTATACCCAACTTCAATGAAGAACAAGAAGAGACGTCACTTCAGTTACATTTTTTACATTTTTTTTGTTAACACCCTTCAGCATATAGCTTTCATTATCCTGTTATTTCACATTTTTTGGCATAGACAATGAAAAAATACAATGGCACCGTTTGATAGTGCTGGAAGAACACTAACTGGTAATTAAAATATTCAAACTGGTATTTTAACTATCCTAAATGCAAAAATAAGATGTGATACCTAATTAGATACTTGGAAATAAAATTGCAACCCAATCATCTAAGTAGTTAATTGTGTACTGTTAGAAAAGTTGACTAATGCTTAAATTACATCAACATGACTAGCTGCTCAACTTGGGGGTACAGCTGTGCACTGTGGCACACAGATTGGTCTACTTAGGCCTAATAACTGGTCTTGAATACCATTAATTATGGCTTGTCACAATTGGTTGTGGTTTTTTTTTTTTTTGGCCAAGTGGAGTGCCAACCCCCTCTAGCTTAGTTCACTGGTGTCATGGATGGAGAGGCATTGAGTCTGTTATGTTCTTGCATGTTGTCCATCTCTGGGCTTGAGAACATTCTTGCCGAATGCTGCATCTGTCTTTGGAGCTTTTGCACGGTCTCCCAGCAGAGGGGTGAGCTTGAGGACGGTCCGATTGGGATTCTGCTGCGGACCTCAAAGTACCACCCAGCTGCTTATCGCCATTCATTTACTGGTCGGCTGGAGGTAAATGAATTGTTGGCGTAAGCCACCGGCATCCTTCAGACAGCACAGACCCGAGGATCTCATTTGAGCTGCGTACAAAAAAAAGAATGAAAACAAAGCTGGACACCAATTCCCAGAATGCATATTGGCTGGCCTTTGCTGTCTCCTGTTGCCGTTGGAGCCCTCCTCAGTCCCCCCATTTGCACTCTGGATGTTTGACTCCATTTCCCATAAGTCTGTCTGATACCAGCCGCAGGCCATGTTGTATCTCACACAGAATCGAACGCCATTAATGTTTCAGCGCCTGGAGCCCCCGTCCCCAACCCAGGATGGTGGGCAGGGAGTCAACAGCCTCCCGGAGCCTCAGCCGGAGACCGTCAACAACCTGTAAGTCACTCTCTGTCTCTCCCTTCCCCCTCCATCACTCCTTTTCTTACCCTTTATGCCGTCAGTGGAATTATGGGTCTGCGGAAGGGGAAGGGGCCCGCACTGCCCGACCCTTCCTGACTGCACACTGGCTCTGCACGGGAAGAGTAACAGGAGCCTTCACCTGCGCAAGAGATCAGGGTCCTCATTGTGTGTCCCTGTCAACAAAAGTGTACCTCTGCCCCGCCCCCCAGCCCCCCCCCACACTTGTACAGTATCTCAGTGTGAGTTCCATTCAGGGCAGGCGTGACTGAACCCGGGCGTTTGCGCGGTGCGGCAGTGAGAGAGGGGGCCTGCGAGGAGACCCTCTGACCGTGTGTGCCTGACAGGGCCCTGGAAGGGGGGATGACGGAAAGCCAGTCCTGGGTGACGGCGCGGGCGCAGGAGATGTCCCAGAAAGCAGGGAGCTGGAGTCCCGAGGGACAGCATCCGGACGACCTGCACGACAACCGGCACAACCCACAGGTACACACACACTCTGCATACACACACACACACACACACACACACTGCATACACACACACACTCTGCATACACACACTCTACACACACTCTGCATACACACACACACTCTGCATACACACACACACTCTGCATACACACACTCTACACACACTCTGCATACACACACACACACTCTGCATACACACAGACACTCTGCATACACACACACACACACACACACACACTCTGCATACACACACACACTCTGCATACACACACACACTGCATACACACACACACTCTGCATACACACACACACTCTGCATACACACACACACACACACACTCTGCATACACACACACACACACACACTCTGCATACACACACACACACACACACTCTGCATACACACACACTCTGCATACACACACACACACACTCTGCATACACACACACAAACACACACACACACTGCGTACACACACACAAACACACACACACTCTGCATACACACACACAAACACACACACACTGAACACACACTAACACACACACTCTGCATACACACACACAAACACACACACTCTGCATACACACACACACACACACACTCTGCATACACACACACACACACACACTCTGCATACACACACACTCTGCATACACACACACACACACACACTCTGCATACACACACAAACACACACACTCTGCATACACATACACTCTGCATACACACACAAACACACACACTCTGCATACACACACACAAACACACACACTGAACACACACAAACACACTGCGCGCACACACGCGCATGCACACACAAACACACACACTCTGCATACACACACACAAACACACACACTCTGCATACACACACACAAACACACACACTGAACACAAACACACACACTCTGCATACACACAAACACACACACTCTGCATACACACACACACACACACACATCTGCATACACTCAGGTTCACATACAGACACATGCTCATGTACACGCATGCAGATTCACAGATAATTGCACAAAGCCTTGCAAATACATTGGACCATAAGCACTAAACCAAATAATACGCTTGTACAAAAAAATGCTAAAAACCACTTTTTTTGTAACACAGTAAATCCATGCCATAAATCAGCACAGAATGTCACACCATAAACAAACACACTGGTGCCATTAGGTGCTATGGTGTAGATATTCACCTTCCAAAAGCATGAGTCTGTCATTTGGGAATTACAATATATACAGATAATTATTTAATATAATTGGGGTAGTATGGTAAAAAAAAAGAAAATAATATTTTTTAAAAATCAGCCACACATTTGGGCCAGAAAGCCCTATGAAGGAAAAAGCTACAACAACAACAAAACATTTTTTTGAATTGTGCAGTGGCTTCTTTATTGTATAACATGTTACCCAGTACCTTTTAACATTTATATATTAACATTGAGGCCTTGCCGTTGCTGTTTTTGCAATACCTGCTCACACTGGCCACTCTCATGTACATGTGTGCCCTATGGTGGCTATAGCATTGTGTTCGTTTGATAGACGCTCTTATCCAGAACCCAATTTGGGGCGTGCTGGAGGTCATATGGAGCAAGCCCACAGAGCGCCCTCTGGTGTGCACTGACAGTTGGTGCATGAGAGAGTGCTGGGGCTGTAGGAACACGTGTGCCAGACGAACCCAGGGGCGATTTGTACGATGGTGATGGACTAAAAAGGATTTTCTATGGCTGTGATTGGAGAATGGAGGAGGGAAGGATGTTTCTGTGGTGATTCCCTGCACCGTTGGTGTGTCCAACGGAGTGGCTGACCCGGGACGTTCCCAGAGTTTCATCTGCCTGGACCATCTGCCAACCACAACTCACCGGCAGACAACAGTCCCACCCCACCCCCCCTCACCACCCGGCAACACATTCCCCCCTTCCACCTCCATCTCCACCTCCACCTATTGGAATCCAGGGACCACCCTGCACTCCACCATCTCTCTCTCCCTCTCTCTCTCTCTGTCTTTTCCTCTTGCTCTCCCCTCCCCCCCCCCACCCCTTCTCTTGCACTCTTTCACTTATATTTCAGTGGGGCCTCAGGTGGGAGTCCTCCAACCGCCCATCCCACCCCCATCCCACATTCCATCCTCATCTTGGAGGGGTGTGTGAGGTACCCCCACTCCCCTCCTGCACTGTTCCTCTCTCCATCAAATGGGACTGTCCCAAATGCTAAGGCCCCCTTTTCTTCTAAGCATAATTTCCAATAGGTTCCCTGTTTCTTAGTGCACCATGCTTACAATGCAAAATTCACTATATTTATTTGGTAATTAACAGACTCCATTGTCCAGAGCGACTAAAGTAAGACAAAGTAGTACAGCAACCATAATGTTTGAAATGATGGTTCTCATCAGATGCTCTGTAAAGCACAGCTCAGATTAATTAACTGGCAGCTGATTAATAAATTAAATACAACTTTAAACATGATTATAAATAAATTAAGTCGTTGATGCGGTGCGTCACGGAGTGGAGAAAGCAGCAGAGTGCGATGTAACGGAAAAAGTTATGAGAGTCATGAGTGGTTGACACCATTAGGAAATTTCATTAATGCGTTTTAACCCATTGAAACAGCAGGAGGATGTGAAGCGGTTTGTTGTCATTTTGTCAGCTGCTGTGCAGAACGTGTGCCGTACCCTATCAGACGTAGAGTCGCCTTTCCGTTGCGAGCGGGACAGGTGGCAGATCCGACCTGGAGTAGCGTCTCCCTCTGTATTCAGGGGGAGGGGGGAGAGAGGTGGGCCCCGGGCCGCCCCCCGACCCCGCCCCCTCGACCCCGCCGGCCCAGGCCTGTCCCTCGGGCCCCCCGCAGCGCTCACGCCCCGCTCTCCCCTCTGTTTTTGCAGACGGTAGAGATGAGAGAGATGGGGCGGGACGGTTACGTCGACACTGATCACTGTCTCCCAATGGGAGGGCACGGGAGGGCCGCCTCCATGCCCCGGCTTCCAGCTGACAACCAAGTGAGCGCCTTCATCCTCTCGCTCTGCTCCGTCCTTCCTCCTCCTCCTCCTTCCTCCCTCTCTCTTTCTCCTCCTCCTCTTCGCTGTCCGCTTCTCGGAGGCTCAGCCTCCCTGCCCCCCAGCCAGTGCTGCCGTCTGAATGAGAGAGACACTGAGACTGGGGACTTCATTACACCACGTAGAGACTGTGATGAGACTATTATGATGCTAGGCCGAGATTGAGAACACACTGAGAGATAGTGTAACAGAGATCACAGTGAGAACACACTGAGAAACAATGTAACAGAGATCACAGTGAGAACACACTGAGAAACAATGTAACAGAGATTACAGTGAGAACACACTGAGACACAATGTAACAGAGATCACAGTGAGAACACACTGAGACACAATGTAACAGAGATCACAGTGAGAACACACTGAGAAACAATGTAACAGAGATTGCAGTGAGAACACACTGAGACACAATGTAACAGAGATTGCAGTGAGAACACACTGAGACACAATGTAACAGAGATTACAGTGAGAACACACTGAGACACAATGTAACAGAGATTACAATGAGAACACACTGAGACATGATGTAACAGAGATTACAATGAGAACACACTGAGACACAATGTAACAGAGATTGCAGTGAGAACACACTGAGACACGATGTAACAGAGATTACAGTGAGAACACACTGAGACACAATGTAACAGAGATCACAGTGAGAACACACTGAGAAACAATGTAACAGAGATTACAATGAGAACACACTGAGACACGATGTAACAGAGATTACAGTGAGAACACACTGAGACACAATGTAACAGAGATCGCAGTGAGAACACACTGAGACACAATGTAACAGAGATTACAGTGAGAACACACTGAGACACGATGTAACAGAGATTACAGTGAGAACACACTGAGACACAATGTAACAGAGATCGCAGTGAGAACACACTGAGACACAATGTAACAGAGATTGCAGTGAGAACACACTGAGACACAATGTAACAGAGATTGCAGTGAGAACACTCTGAGACACAATGTAACAGAGATTACAATGAGAACACACTGAGACACAATGTAACAGAGATTACAGTGAGAACACACTGAGACACAATGTAACAGATTACAATGAGAACACACTGAGACACAATATAACAGAGAGACAGAATGTAAAAGGCCCAGGCAGCAGGAAAATAGTGTTAGCACAGTCCTGTCTCCTCTCCACTCATCTTTCATTCTACACTGCACACAGTGAGCTGTGTACCTCACTCCCCCATCCCCATCCTGTTCAAGCATTATCTTCATCACTGCCATGTCCACTGCAAGGGCTACCGTCACGCACATGCACACACACACAGACACACGCACACACACAGACACACACGCGCACACAGACACACACACACACACACACAATCAAACACCTTGCCCATCATTGCAAAGCTTAGTCACTTTCTTGTCACCTTGGCCAAACCCCACACCTCTCTATCTCTCTGTTTCTCTCTCTCCCTCTGTATCTCTTTTACCATGATGCACTATCTTCCTTCTGTCTTTATTCTTGACTTTTTTCCTCTTATGTCTTCAAAGCTGACGTCTTAATCTTTTTTTGTTTCAACCAGGTTTGAAAGCAGTTATTTCTGTCTAGAGTCCATGTCCTTCCCTGTGTGCTCTAGCCATTTATGCCTGTGTGTTTAAAAGGGAATTTAAATACAGAAGTTCACTGCAAATCTACAAACTTTGGTTACAGTAGGAGTTTGGTACAATGTGGGCACACTGAGGTGTGTCCTAAAATCACCGGGTTGAAACTCATGACTTACAGAACTGTTCTTAATGGGGTGTGAGAGAGAGAGAGCGTGCAGTGTGTGTGGATGTGCAGTGTACTATATGCCTGCACACACTCAAGTGAGTGTGTGTGTGTGTGTGTGTGTGTGTGTGTGAGTGTGTCTGCGTAAGAGACTGACTTCCACGAGGCCTCCAGCCTGTTGGCCTGTGCAGATATTTGAAGTCATACGCTGTTGTAGAGGGAGCTTTCAGGCAGTGCAGGACACTAACATGGATAGGTAAGGAGGGGGGCGCTGTGAGCATGTGTGCGTGTGCGCGTACAGGCGTGTTTGCACTGCGCGTCGCGTGTTTTTTTATTTTGGTGCTCATCGTGTAGGTCCATGCCTCCTTCTGTACTGTAACGTACTGTGATGTGCTGTGGAGCTTGGAGTGATGTAAAGTAGTGTTACCATGGTGACTGTCTCTAACCCTGCCTCTGCTCCTCAGTGTATGTGCACTGCTGTGGTAAGTGTCTCTTTCTCTTTCTCTCTGTTTCTCTGTCTCGCTCTCTACCTCTCTCTCGCTCTCTCTCTATTTCTTGCTCTCCCTCGCCCTCTCTCTTTCTCTCTGTGGTACTGCTGCTTCTGTGTCTAACTGGGTTCTCTTTCTCTCTGCTTTTTTCTCTCTCTTCTCTTTTCACTCCTTTGGGTTGTTGCACCCCTCCCACCATTTGCTGCCACTCCCTGCCCTGCCCCATTTGTCCCTGTGCTACCACCTCTGCCTGTTTTCCTCATTCCTCTCTCCCCTTCCCCTCCCTTACTCCCTCCCTCCCCCGTCTCTCACTCTCTTCCCTCACTCTCTCGCTCCCTCCCTTCCTCCCTCCCTCTATCCCTTGTTCTCCCCCTTGTTCCCTTTGTCCCTAATTCCACTCCTCATCCCTTGTCCCCCCATTCCCCTTTCCCTCTGTCCCTCGTTCCACCCCTCGTCCCTCCCATGCTGCTCTCTGTCGCCCCCTCCTGGTGGCTGTGCTGTGGGTCTCTGTGTCCTCCCTGTGCTGTGGTCTGTGTGTGGGGTAACCTGTGGCTTCCTGTGTGTGTGCGCCTCTGTGTGCCTGTTCCACAGCGGAGGAAGGGAAGGCCACGCGGGAATAATCTCAGTGTATGTACCCTGTCTCCGTCTCTCTCTTCTCTCTCTCTCTCTCTCTCTCCAACTCTCTCTCTCTATCTCTCAGTCTCTCTCCCTCTCTCTCTCCTCCTCTTTCTCTCTCTCGCTGTCTTTCTATCTCCCTCTCTCTCTCCTCTCTCTTTCTTTCTTTCTTTCTTTCTTTCTTTCTTTCTTTCTTTCTATCTCAGTTTTGTCTCTTCTCCAGATCTCAGCTTTTGCTGCTTTTTTGTTGCCATGTTTGCTTCTTTTCTCTCCTCTCTTTTCAACCTTTTTGTTTTTGGGTTGTGTCACCCCTCCTGCCGTTTGCCTCCGTTCCAGTTGTCTTTGTCCATTATGTACAGAGAGAGAGAGAGAGAGAGAGAGAGAGAGGTTCAGGCTCTGTGTAAGATTATCCTGGCCAAATGTATAGGAGAGAGAACCTCAGCCTCAATTAGAAAAGAAGGACTTTCACGAAAAGTCTGTTTAACACGGAGCAGAATCATTAGCATGTGTAATGAAGCCTTTCCTATGCCCAGGTGTCTCGCTCTCCTCTCTCTCTCTCTCTCTCTCTCTCTCTCTCTCCTTGCCTCTCCCTCTTTCTGTCTTATTTCGGTCTGCCATTTGTGTCTGGCGGCATCATCCGTGGTTGCCTGTCTGTGCCAGCGCTTCCTCTGCCCGCGCTCATCGGTGTGTGTCTGCGTGCGCACCCGGGGGGGGGGAGTGTGCGGGTGCCTTTGCGCGTGCGGGCCCTGCGGGCGCGCGCAGAGCGGGTGTGCGGTCGCAGGCGCGCGTGTGTGCGGTACGCGCCGCAGGGCTGTCCACACGTCCTGGCCTGCCTCTGGGATGAAGCCAGACTCAGATCCACTCAGACCCCAAGCGCTCTGATCTCCATATGAGCTGGGACAGGTGCAGGACTCTGGACAGCCACTATCTGTGTCTGCATGGCCTGGGGGGGTCGGGACGGGCGGGGGGGGGGGGGGGGGGGACCCTGTCTTGCGCACTGATATCGCAGAGAGGAGGTGGCAGTTGACTGCAGCTAGGAGGCAGCACTGTTTTTGTGCTGTGCTGTGGGGGGGGGGTAGGCTTGGGCAGGGTGCGGGGGGGGGGGTCGGAAGCGGGGTCTTGCAGTGGAGTAGGCGTGGCACACGTGGCCTACAGGTAAAGTCCTTGGGTGCATGTCAGGCATGGCCTGTGGCCTGTGCTCTCCCTGTCCTTCTCTCTTCTCTCCCCTTGTTTCCCTCTCTCCCTCTGTCTCTCTCTCTGTGTTTCTCTCTCCACTCCTCCTCCCACCCTTTCCGTGCCTCTTTCCCAGGGCAGGATGCATGCTGTGGGTGTGAGGTGAGGGGGTCCCCCAGGCATGACTGCTCGTCAGCCCCCTTTGTCTGAACTGCTGATAGATTCTGAGGCCCCTCTGTACTGCACACATACCATGGTGCTAACGCTACGTGCAGTACATGTGCCCACCCCCCTGCACACTTTACTCATGTAATCATTTATTTGGGGGGGGGGTTGTTCTCAGGAAAAAAAGTATGTCCTCTACTTCCCACTTTTCTTCTTATCTTGCCTATGACAGAGAAGATTTCTCCCTCTTTTCTCCCCTTGCTTCATCTCTCCCTCCCTCCCTCCCTCCCTCACCTTTACTCTCTGTACTCTGCTCTCCTCTTTATCTCTCTGTCTCCCCTTCTCTCTCTCTCTCTCTCACCCCCTCTCTCTCCCTCTCTCTCTCTCTGTCTCCCTCTCACCCTCACCTTCTCTCACTCCCTCTCACCCCCACTCTCACCCTCTCTCTCCCTCCTCCTCTCTCACCCCCTCACTCTCCCTCTCTCTCTCTCTCTCTCACCTCCTTTCTCACCCTCTCTCTCTGTCTCCCTCTCACCCTCACCTTCTCTCACTCCCTCTCACCCTCACTCACCCTCTCTCTCCCTCTCTCTCTCTGTCTCCCTCTCACCCTCTCTCTCCCTCTCCCTCCTCCTCTCCCTCCTCCTCTCTTACCCCCTCCCCCTCTCTCTCTCTCTCTCTCCTCTGCAGACCATCACGGACAGCAGTCCCATGAAGCGCTCGGCCTCGTCCCTGGGTCACGGGCGCTCGGGGAAGGGGGGCCGGCTGGACGACTACGGCCCCGAGGAGGGCCAGCGGCACGGGCACCGCCGCCGGGAGCGCAGCCACCGCGCCTCCGAGCGCTCCCTGAGCCGCTACACCGACGCCGACACAGGTCAGCTGTGTCGGGGGGCCGCGGGGGGGGGGCGGGGGGGCGGAGTCCCAGTCCCCAGCTAACAGCCTTTCCATGCCGTAACATTCCCCGGATGGGGAGATGTTCCCACCACTTAAACTTGATTGCGTTTCCTTACGGTCCTTTTGAGAGTTATTTTGGAAACACGAAGTGGATTTCAGGAATGGTCTGGGGAACATGATACCAGTTGTGGGCAGTCATTCTGGTAAACCTTACCGAGAATGTTGGGAATTCATGATTATGGAATTTCATTACTTAGGTACAGAGCATTCTTAAAGTATTATCTAAACGTGTCAGCAAATACAATTTCTTCATGACCAAATTATAAGCATGGAGTGGTATTGCCAGTTGTTTTGTATGCAACCATTCAAGAACTTTTTTTATGTGGCTTTGGCAGTACTTTGCAAAGGTAAATAATTCTAAGACTGTATGAGAATGCTCTCAGCCCATAACCAGAAGGGAGTCTGGAATGTTCTGCGTTGTTCTTGGAGCATTTTGTGTTAGCAGGGTTTTGGTGCTAGCGTCAGTAGGATGAGTGCAGAGGGGATGGGCCTGGGAGGGGTAGTAAACTAGGGGGGGGAAGGTAGCGGGTTGGGTACTGACTGGGCGTGACCCGGTAGGGCTCGGCACAGACCTCAGCACCACCACGCAGTCGGGTGACCTGCCACCCAAGGAGAAGGACCGCGACCGGGAGAGGGACCGGGAGCGCGGGCGACCCAAGGACCGGAAGCACCACCACCATCACCACCACCACCACGGCTCCATGGACAAGGAGCGCTACGGGCCCGACCGCGGCGAGTACGGCCACCGGCCCGCCCGCGACAGAGACCGCCGCTGGTCCCGCTCCCCCAGTGAAGGCCGAGAGTGCCTGACACACAGACAGGTGGGCCACACCCTCACACGCTGCACAGCGTAGTATACTGCCTTTACACTGCACACTGTAACAAACTGCCTTTACACTGCACACTGTAACAAACTGCCTTTACACTGCACACTGTAACATACTGCCTTTACACTGTGCACTGCACACTGTAACATACTGCCTTTACACTGCACACTGTAACATACTGCCTTTACACTGCACACTGTGACAAACTGTCTTTACACGGCACACTGTAACATACTGCCTTTGCACTGCACACTGTAACATACTGCCTGCACACTGCACACTGTAACTTACTGCCTTTACACGGCACACTGTAATATACTGCCTTTACACTGCACACTGTAACTTACTGCCTTTACACTGCACACTGTAACAAACTGCCTTTACACTGCACACTGTAACATACTGCCTGCACACTGCACACTGTAACAAACTGCCTGCACACTGCACACTGTAACTTGCTGCCTGTACACTGCACACTGTAACATACTGCCTTTGCACTGCACACTGTGACATACTGCCTTTACACTGCACACTGTAACATACTGCCTGCACACTGCACACTGTAACAAACTGCCTGCACACTGCACACTGTAACTTACTGCCTTTACACTGCACACTGTGACAAACTGCCTTTACACTGCACACTGTAACATACTGCCTTTACACTGCACACTGTAACTTACTGCCTTTACACTGCACACTGTAACTTACTGCCTTTACACTGCACACTGTAACAAACTGCCTTTACACTGCACACTGTAACATACTGCCTGCACACTGTAACTTGCTGCCTGCACACTGCACACTGTAACATACTGCCTTTGCACTGCACACTGTAACATACTGCCTTTACACTGCGCACTATAACATACTGCCTTTACACTGCACACTGTAACATACTGCCTTTGCACTGCACACTGTAACATACTGCTTTTACACTGCGCACTGTAACATACTGCCTTTGCACTGCACACTGTAACATACTGCCTTTGCACTGCACACTGTAACATACTGCCTTTACACTGCACACTGTAACATACTGCCTTTACACTGCACACTGCACACTGTAACATACTGCCTGCACACTGCACACTGTAACATACTGCCTTTACACTGCACACTGCACACTGTAACATACTGCCTTTACACTGCACACTGTAACATACTGCCTTTACACTGCACACTGTAACATACTGCCTTTACACTGCACACTGTAACATACTGCCTTTGCACTGCACACTGTAACAAACTGCCTTTACACTGCACACTGTAACATACTGCCTGCACACTGCACACTAACATACAGCCTGCACACTGTAACATACTGCCTGCACACTGCACACAGTACCATACAGCCTTTACACTGCACACTGTAACATACTGCCTGCACACTGCACACTGTAACTCACTGCCTTTACACTGCACACTGTAGCATACTGCCTTTACACTGCACACTGTAATGAACTGCCTTTACACTGCACACTGTAACATATTGCCTGCACATTGCACATTGCACACTGTAACATACTGCCTGCACACTGCACACTGTAACATACTGCCTGCACACTGCACACTGTACCATACAGCCTTTACGCTGCACACTGTAACATACTGCCTTTACACTGCACACTGTAACATACTGCCTTTACACTGCACACTGTAATGAACAGCGTTTGCACTGCACACCATAGCATACTGCCTTTACACTGCACACTGTACCATACTGCCTTTACACTGCACACTGTAATGAACAGCATTTGCACTGCACACCGTAGCATACTGCCTTTACACTGCACACTGTAACATACTGCCTTTACACTGCACACTGTAACATACTGCTACATTGTGAATCATACATTGAAACTGACCCCGTTTGTGTTCAGCAAACAGAAGTCACAGTATCCAGTATATTTCCCTTCATGATAATAAGGAACTCTGTACCTGCCTACCTGTCCTATCGCATGAGTTTTTTTTTTCCTCAAGTCTGTGAGGACATATTGTTAGGACCACCCAATCCTACCAATATGGGAAACATTGTCTGTGGAAGACACTTGAATCATGCATTTTGTGTTACCATCACCAAAATATGGCAGTCTGGGCACTGTTGAGGCAGGGGGGCTGGATGTCCCAGTCTGCAGAGAGGTGGGGGGGTGAAGACTGCCATTTTTATCCAGAGCGCTTACTTTTGCTTCCCCCTGGGTTTTTGTTTAAGGCTTTTTTGTAAGGGCGGGGGGGGGGGGTTGTGCTGCCGCAGACAGGTCTCTGCAGTGACAGAGCTGCTGATGCTGCTGCTCTGCATACATGAGCCGGTATGCACAGTATGCCTGCGCAGCTGAAGCAGACAGGGCGGATGGCTGCGCAGTTGCACTCGTCACTGCAAAAAAAAACCCTGCTTGAGTCCGGTCTGAGAGTAACACCTGCTGGGTTTTTGTTTTGTTTTGTTTTTTGTTTTTTTTTGGTTTTTTGTTGCTGTATTTGATTTTTTTTTTTTACCGCAAACCACTTACAGAACTCAATTTCTCTTTCTTTGTTTTTTCCCCTTTGTGTGTGTGTGTTGTTTTTTCTCTCTGTGCCTTGTTGCTTTGTCTCCGTTTGGCGTTGGCCCCCTGCCCCCCCCCCCCACCCTCACCCTCACTCCCCATCTTTTGCATCTCTGAATCTGTTTTTTTTTTTGATGTGCTTACCTTTTTCCCCTCCTTCCCTCCGCCCCCCCCCCCCCCCCAACTCTCTCTATGACTGCTCTTGTCGTCGTTGTTTGTCGTCTCTTTCCTCTCCTTTTGTTGTTAATTTTTGTGTACTTTTTATTTGCTTTGTTTCAATTTTCATGTAGGGCAGTAGTTCGGTGAGTGGGAGCCCCGTCCCCTCGACCTCCGGCACCAGCACCCCCCGGCGCGGCCGCCGGCAGCTGCCCCAGACCCCCGCCACCCCCCGACCCCACGTCACCTACTCCCCCGTGGTCCGTAAGGCCATCAACACCCCGCCCGGGCAGCACAGCCGCCACCCCACCCCCACCCCCCGCCGGTTCTCCCCCCCGGGCCCCTCCTCCGCCCACGGCTCCCCGCGCTCGTCCCGGCCCGGCCGCTGGGCGCCCCCGCAGGACAGCGTGGAGGGCGACGGCTGCTTCTACGACCAGGACTACGAGTACGAGCGTCACCAGCCGCCCGCCTACGAGCCGGGCCCCGCGCAGGCCAACCCCCACCCGCACGCCCACCCGCACCCGCACCCCCACCCCCGCTCGCCCAGGACTTCCCGCCACGCGCCCCCGGTCCAGCCGCCCCCCCGCCGACTGCCCAACGGCTACCGCTCGTCCTCGCCCTCCCCGCACCACCACGGCCCCCACCCGGGGACCCACAAGCCCCCGCACGCTCGAGGTCCCAGAAAGGGGCTGCATGAACCCTACAGCGAGACCGACGAGGATGACTGGTGCTAGCCTCCGGGGACCGGGGGGGTCCGGAGATGGAGGGGGGGGGGGGAAGGTGGGGGGGGGGGGGGGACGCAGGACGGCTACGCTTTTCTTTTCCCTCACAGAGACACTGACTGGGAGGGGAGAGCAGGAGGGACGCTACATTGGCGCGGGCATACGCGTGTGTGTGTGCGTGCATGTGCGCGCGTGTGTGTGCCGGTGTGTGCGCACACGCCTCACGCGGCCCAGTCAAACAGGAGGAAGTCCCGTGCCACACCGACTGAAGACGGGGGGAGGTGGAGTCCAAGGCATGTTTCTTTCTTTTCTGTTCACTTTTTTCCCCCATTTCTACTGCTGCTCAGTCTATCCTGCGGGGAGAGGAAGGGACAGGGGTGGAAGTGGGGCTGTGTCAGCAGAAGGGGGGGGGGGGGGGGGGGTCAGGGGCCTGCATCGTGATCACACAGGAAAGTTTGGGGATCACGTGGTGAAAAAAATTTCAAAGGCCTATTAACCAATGGAAGCACATCGATAGAACTAAGCTCATCCCCCTTCAGAGGAAAAAAAAAAAATTACACAAGTTTTACAATGGAAGTCAAGATACGGGACCTTCTCTACAAATCAGCTTCTGCCTCCGGAAACAAGTCACAGCAAAGAAAAAACCAACAACAAAACAAAACACAGAAACTCATTTAAAAAAAAAGGGAGAATGACCACTTCTGCTTTTCAGGACTGACTGGAGCTCCATCTATTGCAAAAACCAACCCCAGTGTTGGGTAATATTGATGAGTTTTATCATCTGTGTTTACTGTTAATAATTATGACACTGATGGCGACCCTTCCGCCTGTGTGTGTGCGGGTGGGGTGAGCAGGAGACGGGCAGCAGGAAGACTTTATGGAGGGGTGGGGAGAAAGAGGAGGAGGAGGAGGAGGAGGAGGAGGAGTCAGTGGGGGGGGGGAGGTGCTTCTCTCCCCTGCTACCATACCCATTGCTCCCAACGCTGCTGCCCAAACCTAGGAAGGAAGAAACACAAAAAGAAAATCAGAGGGAAAAAAACACTTTCTTCAGTATTTCTTCTTCTAATTCTATTGCTTCTTCTAATTCTTCCCTCTCTTCTTCTACTTCTTCTCTTTCTTCTTCTTCTTCTTCTTCAAAACATTGGAGCTTGATAATTCTGTTGCACCCGTTCAGCTTTGTTTGATCTCTTACAGTAAAATCCCGTGACTGATCCTGCATGATTGATACAAAAAAAAAATAACAAAGAGAAACTACTGTATGAGGGGGGAAAATATCTTGGTCCTTTTTCTTTTTTTTAAGCCTGTTGAAGTTCTCTCTCTTTCTCCCTCCGTCCCTCTCTCTTTCTTTGTTGGTTCCTCTCACTGTGTTTTTGGGCAAAGGGGAGCTTCTTGAAGTGTTTGGAAAGCACAATGACTCGATACATATCACGCACATACACGCCCTCTCACACGCACATTCACATCAACATAGACGCACACCCCCATTGGAATTTCCATTTGTGTGAGGACGTGCAGTAGTTCTTCCCGCAATATTTTATATTCTGCACAAAATTACCAGCACAACTACCAACAGGAATGGAAAATAATTGTAAAAATATATATATAATAGATACAGTATATTTAAGGACAGTCATTTTGTAGGCAAAAAATAATTTGAACAGGGTTATTCATGTAATCCGTAAAATGTCTTCTTTTCCTTTTCCTAGTTTTGTCCCAGGTTTAACTTCCATAGCTAGTCAGACCCTTTCTGTTCGTATCCTGCAGTGGTTTTGCCTCGTTCTGAGCTCCAGCTGAGCCCCTGCTGAATCAGTGCTGAGAACCTAAGCCTGCGGCTGCACAGACTCCCATACGCTGCAGGGTTTCAAACCATGCCAATGCAGGGCCGGGCCGGGCCAGGCGCGGGCCAGGCCTGGGTAAAGCGCAGGCGTGAAAACCACTCCGCCCAAATGTAGACCCGTGCTTCCAGTCTTCCGTGGTTTTCTGCTGGAAAGAGAGAACATGAAAGAGGGAGAGCCAGAGAGAATTTCTCCATTTTATGAGTTGATTTGTTATTAATAGCGATAACGGTTCTATAAATAATGATTACGATATTAATGATAATTATCAACAAAAAAAAAACAATTCTGATGATGATGATGATGATGATGATGCTTGTGATTATGAGAGAGAGAATCTCTGTAGATTTCTGTTTGTTTTGTTTTTTTGGAGTTAGCTGAGTTCATCTTGTGGCCATCCTTGTGTTCGTGTTAAGTGTGGCAGTGCCGGGCCTGGGACCAGGGTTTGGGGGCGGAGCTCTGTGTTCTGTGAGAGAGGGTCTGCGCCATGGCGACCGTTCTGTTGTGGGAACCATTACAAGATGCGCTGCTGATATAGGGGGCTGGGACCATTACAGTATGGGTGGGGTACAGAGAAGCTGCACAAGGAGAGGAGGAGGAAGTGGAGGGATGCACCGAATATGTGGACTTTATAAGTACCCTGTCGTGATAGGTCAGCAGAGCCCTGAATGGGTCAAGGTGACAGGCTTCTCAGCTACAGCACAACCTGGATGTTCAGACACGTGTCAGCCTTGTGGATAGTGACTATGCCTAAACCCCAAAGTGTCCAAGTTGATCCCCCTTGGAAATGCTGTTGAGTGCACTTTCTAAACCATGACCTCAAAATTATTTTCCATAAGTAAAAATTATTTTTTCTTCTTTTTTTTCAAAGTGATTTGGATTTGGCATTTTGTATACAATGAAATTAGACTTGACTGGTGATTACCCACAGTTTCCATCAACAGGATGATCATATAGGATTCTGTCATACATTTCTCAGCCACTAGATGGTGGCGTTGTATCTTTGAGGAGGAAACAGAGCTCCGCTACCACTCTCGGTCACCAGAGGGCACTGTATGCAGCTCACAACTCAATCCCATTGTCTTCTCTCACACGAACGTCTCTGTATTGATAATAATACCGGGACTTTTCCCACGCCCCGCCTTAAATTCACTCCGACAAGCACGGTCTTTCTATACACTGGAACTAGTTAGATGTCTGTTTCCAGTGGAGAATTCTGTTATTTGTTTATTTTTGTTTTATTTCCCAGGACATGTAACACAGTCAATCAACTGCATGGGAGAAAATAATGACTGGGCCTTTTAAACCTTCCTCTTTGTCCCCCTGATCTGTTGTGTGTCTCTGTCAGCCCCAACCAACATCTGCCTCTCTTTCCTCAGTTTGTCTCTCTGCAGAGGACTAGACAGTATGTTACTAACAACATAAGCAGCCTTTCTTTACTGTATTATTATTATTATTATTATTATTATTATTATTATTATTATTATTATTATTATTAGTATCATCATTGTTGTAGTCACACCCATTAGCTGTCATGCATCAGCCAATCTACAGTTACGACACTATCGATATACTATAGTTAAAGGATAGTACAGCTTAGGTATAGCCGTGGGTATCTCCAGTTAAGGTGTACCTGCACTTGTCCCACTTTAGTTATATTACCCTATAACTATACATCAAATTATACCATCATACAAACATAGATGTCACACTGTAGGTGTCACACAACAGGTGTATATCTCTACACAAAGCTTACTGTAGGAACACTTTCAGTAGCACATTTGTGTGTGTGTGTATCTATGTTTTTGTATACTTGTGAGTTGTGGTTGTGTGTGTGTGCGTGCATGTCCATATGTATGAGTCCATGTGTGTGCTGGTGCATATGCTTGAGTCTGTGCGTGTGTGCGAGCGTGCATGTGCATATGTATGAGTCCATATGTGTGCTGGTGCATATGCTTGAGTCTGTGTGTGTGTGTGTGTAGGTGGTTAAGTGAACAGAATGCATGGGATCAGGAGGTGAATGGGGCTGTATGGTCACTGTCTGGTGGCTGCTTCCAGCTGTAGGCGTACGCATCTCCCAGTTTATAGATCCAGGATAAGAAATTCATCTTTGGGCCAATTACAGTCCCATTCCTGTCGAGCTGCGCTTTGGGATGTATTGTTTCAGTTGCATTTGGCAAAGTGAAGAAACCCACCAGGAGCTCTAACAAACATAAGATAGGCAAAGTGGAACATGATTAGACAGGTAGGGCCCCATGGGCTAACCTGGACAAACAGAGACTAGCCTACCAGCACTATGCCAAAAAGTACTGCACTCTAGATGCCACGATGGCACAATGCATGTCAGCAATGCAGTCCCATTATTAATTTTGTTTTTACTTCAGTACTTCAGTAGAGCCTCCTGATCTACCTCCAGCTGCCATTTTCTCTCACCACAACTAGTTTAGTTCAAGAAGGAGACTGAATGAGTATCTGTCCAAAAATGCCATAAGATGCTGATGAATTTAGAATGAAATTTCAAGTGGTTGTATCACCCTGAAAAACTATTGGCCTCTTTTTCATCTTTCCTTACTTCATTTCGGTCTGTGCTTTTTCACTCGATCTCTTTCTCAGTCAGCTTTTCTGACTCTGAAACAAAAAAATTTTCTGTCTCAGTTTCATTCCAGCAAATCATGTCCTCAGTCGTAGGCACACTAATATATAAGAGCAGGAAGTACGTGTATTCCCTGTACTTTAAACATTTTACAGAAATACACACACAGTTTCTTCATTGTTCTTCACCTTTATTTTAGTTATTTGTACTGTTTCTGTATATCTTGATATTGATCTACAGATCACATTAACAGTGAAATTTGTGTGTCATCTTTCTGTAGTGTCACGGAAAATTCAATAACAGAAACTGAATGCACCCCATCAACCCCCTGTCACCTTCCTGTTTGGGTAGGGGAGACGGGAGCTGGTTATGTGTCTGACTTCCTGTCACGAGTCGTGAAAAGAGGAAGTAAAATTTGTGTCTGAGACCTGATGCAAGGTACGTTTTTGCACTTAATTTGACCTTAAGTGTGACAACCACATGTCTGATCAGAGCCGATCATAACTCTTACCTGCTGCCTGTCTCTATTTGAACATCAGCATAGGGAAGTAGAGTGAAGTGGAGTGCAGTCATTCCATTTGACAGATAACCCTGTGTGTGTGCGTGTGTGTGTGGGAATGCGTGCCTGTGTGTATGTGCGTGTGCATGGGTATTTGTGTATGTGCATCTGGGTATGTATATATGGGTGTGTGTATGTAGATATGTATATAAGGTTGTGTGTGTTTGTATCAGGATATACATATATATATATATATATGTATGTATATATATATATATATGTATACATATAGATATACATACATACATATATATGTGCGTGTGTGTGTGTATATCTGGATATGCATATATGGGGGTGTGTGCGTTCAGAGAGCCCAACATTATTTCCAGTGCCTTACACTGTAGAGCGAGACCGCCTCAGCCCCATACTTACACAGACATGTTTACTTTCACAAGGACACACAGATGCTTGGCAGAGGGCAACACACTGATGTCACATGAGGGCATATTAGTACCCTGTGCTTTCTGCATTTTATAGTCCATCCCTCCCTTCTCCTCTCTATCTCTTTTCTTTCTTTCTTTCTTTCTTTCTTTCTTTCTTTCTCTCTCTTTCTCTGTCTCTCTGGTGAGTTTATCAGACACAAGGTGGGGCCTTTTCTGTAACTATGGCAATGCAACTATGGCAATGCTGATAAAAAGTTCAGAGCAGGGATGGGGGGGTGCTGTGTGAGGCTCTGACATCTTTCCCCTATCTGTACATTCGCTCTGTAACTCACTTGTATATCAGCCATAAATCTCCAGAAACACTCACTGTGTCCATTCTCTTCTGTAATTCAGTCTTCCTCCTCTGCCTTGTCTTTCTCTTGTCCATTGTGCCACCATCGTTCTTTCTTCACAATACCTGTGTGCCTTGTCCCCCCCCCACCCCCCCCTCTTTATTTAATTACATTTGCCAGCACAAACAACCAGTCAGATGCACTAACTAGCTATGTAATGTCCCGGCCACAAGAGGGCAGCATCAGAGTGTTAGTATACGTCTTTGGAAATCCCTGGCAGTACTGTCACTGCTGAAATTACTGGGAATGTTGTGATTTACTTCTGGAGTTAGGGGACAAGATGAGTGACATGGTGTGTGTGTGTGTGTGTGTGTGTTTCATTTGTCTGTTTCTTGTGTTCCTGTAAGCATTGTTTCAGCGTGCGCACTCATCTGTGTGCTGGTGCATGCATGCCTGAGTTTCAGAGTGTCGCTGTGTGTAAACTGGTGCATCCATACAAGAGAGAGCATTTCCCACAACTAAGTAAAAAAGGCCCTTGCATATTCCTTTTCACTGTCTGCCACTGTGTTCTGACCAAATCATCAATCTCACATCAAATCACATAAGATAAATAACCACACAACTAAATCAAAAAACAATGTAGGCACCACTATGGAAAAAAGAAAAACATTTTAATTACAGAAAAAGACCAAAAAAAAGTAAAGTATTTACTTACAGAACTGCATGTGCAATGTGCATGCCACACCGTGGGTTTAACAGTCATCTTCAGGAATAAAAAGAATAATATGAATTAAAAGAAAAAATATATATATAAATATAGATAGATGTTTTTAAAAGCAACATGTTCCTTTTTTCCTTCTATTTTTAAAAACAAAAAAATGCAAAAAAAGACAAAAAAAATTTAAAACAGCAAAGTGACTTTGGTGAGAATCAAAGGCGGTTTGTTTCTATTGCCAGCTGTTCACTGCAAACCCGGAGGTGAGACAGACACTTCGAGACAATGTTCAGGACATTACTCAAAAAAGAATTTAAAAAAAGAACTCCTGTGGACAAATAAAAAAAGAATAAAAGATTGAAATCAAACTCCCTCCATTTGTTGAGTTGGAGAAGGAGCTGCCTGATGATGTACCCGTTTACTCTGGCTATGAAATCTATTCTCTCTCAGTCTCTCCCTCCCTCTCTCTCTCTCTATCTCCTCTCTCTATCTCTATCTCTGTCTCTCTATCTCACACACACACTCTGTCTCACTGCTGTTTCTACCAGTGCATTTTGTAATTCCAAACACAATTCTTCCTAAAGAACCTGAATAAAACCAGAGAGAATGCACTCTGTCTTCTGCCTCCCTTCTCTTCTTTCTCAAAACTCCCTCCCTCCTCTTCCTCCCCCTCCTCTTCTCCACCTCCTTCCTTCCTTCCGGTCTTTTATTGCACTGCTCTGTGTGGCGCTTGTTGTGTTTTGACGGCTGAAGGAAGTTGTCTGCGTGGGTGGAGGGAGGAGTGATACTTCCTGGACATGATGAGGTATGAAATAAGTGGGTATAGAGAATGGATGGATGATGAGGTATGAGTGTGAATGTGTTGTGGAGCTTGATATGCTCTCACACTTTATCCAGCGTTGGTATGTGCCAAGCAGAGTAATAGCAAACATGTATTTGCTGTGCAGTTCCATTGATTGATTGACAGGACAGAGTGTAGCACAGTGGGTAAGGAACTGGGCTTGTAACCGAAAGGTCGTAGGTTTGATTCCCGGACACTGCCGTTGTATCCTTGAGCAAGGTACTTAACCTGCATTGCTTCGGTATATATCCAGCTGTATAAATGGATACAATGTAAAATGCTATGTAAAAGCTGTGTAAGTCGCTCTGGATAAGAGCGTCTGCTAAATGCCTGTAATGTAATTGTTCTGGCATTGATAAATCACAGATGATGTGGGGAGAAGCCAATGACAAAAATTTAACAAAACGTCCTGACTTAAACCCAATAGAGATGCTGAAGCAGGACCTGAAACAAGCAGTTCATGCTTGAAAACCTACCAATTTGTCTGAATTAAAGCAGTTCTGCAAAGAAGAGCAGGTCAAAATTCCTCCAAAGCGATGTGAAAGTGTTTTGTTGCAGTTATTGCTGCTAAAGGTGGTTGCAACCAGTTATTACTTTTTCACATGAGTGATATGCATGTTTGATTATTTTTTCATCAAACAAATGTGTTTTAAGTTTACTTAGGTTTCCTTTGTCTATTAATAGATTAGGAAGGGGGCTAATACTTTTTCACAGCACTATGTGTGCCAAAGTTTTAAGACAGTAGAGGGAACTCCGTAGTAGAGGCTGATCCAGGTTGGCACTCTCTCCTCAACATTTTAAAGATATATATTATTTAAAGAACTCGTGTTAATAATACAAATTAACGAAATGATGAACTCAAGAAAACAAAAGGGGTCGTCATTTAAATCATTATTTTTGTTATAATTCGAAAGTAATACTGACCTCTCTCGGCCGAAAAACAAATAGCAGGAGATAAATCAACTTGCCCCGACAAGTTTGTCCTAAGGAACAAAAACTGGGCGCTCCTGTTAAAAAAAAAAAAAAATTATTCTTATTCGCTCCTAAAAACTCAGTTATTTTAAGATGTAGCTCGATCATAACTCCTTGAAAAGACATACCAAGCCCTAGCTTGGGCTGAACAACAGCACTGGCAATTAAATAGCCCCTCCCTTTTTATATTTTACTGTTGTCAACGGAACAGGTATGAGGTCTAACGATAATGAGGCTATATTAGTATTTACTGATGGACAGTGTGGTTACGGATTTCATTTTAATGTATTCAACTTATTTTTATTTGCAATTTTTCTTTCAGTTATAGTCTAGATAGTTTTTATTGAGAAATAACTATTCAAATTGTTGTACACTGAACGAGTTAATTTGCTACTGTTGTTAACTTGTTAGCAAATGCTAGTTAGCTAACATAACAGTTAGCAATAGTTTTGGTGCTACAGCATGGGTTATAGTCGTGTCTGACAATAAATATTCACTTTATCCGGCCAGCTTAACGTAATTTGTTTCCATTTGTGGCAGACCATTTCCAAAGAGATGACAGCGTTCAGTTCAGAAGAGATATTAACGTTACCCCTCCATGAAAAATACGGAAGAGTTTAATTGAAGCTGCTATAACAGAACACGATCCAAAGCTCAAGTAAGTTCTGAATCCGAAGTAGGCCTAAGTTACTGATTGCTTGAGGTTGGCAGTTCTGCATCTAGCGTAATAATGATAATGCTGCTTACGTAGCAAAAGGTTCGATGACATGGCACCTTGAACGTGATAACGTTAACTGCTAGCTAGATTCTAATGTGGGTCTGCACATTGACCTGTTACTCGTTACCTCTGCAATGATGGCGCCCCAAGACGTTTCCGTGTTGACCATAGATTCCTCCCAAGAGATTGTGTTCCACATGCAACCAAAATTTGAACTCGCAACGAAAATAGTATACATATTTCGTATTTTGTTTCCAATGCAGATAGTTTTGCTATCAATTAATTAATATTTGATCTCAAAACGTAAACTATATTTTCAGGTTCAGTTAAATATTTTGGATTTCAGTGTGTAAAGGTTTGCTTGCATAATGAAGACACAAATGTCACTCCATATAGAGGCACCATTCTAACTAAGACAAGACAAAAAACAGATGGTTGTGTATCTGCTTCAGAAAGATGTGTCAGAAGAAGTGAAACTGCTAAGTGGAGTCAACCCCATATCCTGGGAGAGACGTGTCATGATTTCACATCATGCCACACGATAAGTTACTTGGACATATTCACCTGAAGCTTGACTAGAAATAGTGGCAGTTACACTTCCTCTTCAAGAACTCACTCTTGAAATGAAATGAAAGAATAACCTGAGCTAATCTGATTTGTTCTCGATGGTTAATTCTGTTGTACTTGCTAAGACTCGGTGGTAAGATCTATCAGGCAGGACTGAACTGATATTTATAAATGGCTTTTCTGACTTTATGTTCAAAGCACCTTTCCAAATAAAAGAACACTAAGTAAAAATCAATAAGACATGGCCTACTTGAGAAAAAGGGTGGTAAAGCAGTGTTTTAAATAAATGTGACATTGCAGGTAAGATAAACTTTAAATAGTACATGCACTTAAAGGCACTTGCCAGGGGTTAGACTAAAGTAGCTCATCCATGTAAAACACTGAGAATTGTTCTATTTTGTCGAATTACTATGAATTAAAATGTTATTAAAGTACAATTTATTGTTATACTCACGGAGGACTTACAAGCTCAGGTAATGAAATATGAGGAAGGATCAGAATCGAAAGCAAGTTTTTAAAAGGGACTTAAAAGTAGATGCCATTTGTGCTGCTCTTATCAGTTCTAAGGTTTTCGACCCTGCCACAGAGAAGGTTTGGTCACCTTTAGTTTTTATAAACATGTAAACAGTCTAAATAGATACTAAATAATACAAAAATGCACATGATTAGACAAAACGGGCAGCTGTGTTCATAGTGGTATGCCTGGTGTAGTACTGCTATTAGGGTGACAGGCTAGCCTGAGGCTTCTTGCTAGCGTTGTTCAGTGTGGAGTTGCGTACAGACTGCCTAATTCCACCTAGCCAACACGTGATGTATACAAAGCCGAACTGACACACACCACTCATGCCTTTCCCGTCTCTCTTCTTGCTCCTTCCTCTTCTCTTCCCGTATCTCCCTCCCCCTTTTTTAACCACTTTATTGTTCCCAACGTCTCCCTAAACCCGGAACTCACCCCCCACCCTCCACCCCCCAAATAAATCTTCCTCTGTGGTCCCTCTGGACTCCTCCCCTTTCCTAATACCTTCCTGCCCCTCACACTATTTCCTTGTGTCTGTCCCTTAAAACGTGTGTGTGTGTGTGTGTGTGTGTCTTTTTTGTGATGGAAATAACGTTGCCAAACCTGTTCTGTCGCAGTGTTTACATAGCGGCCCAGTGACGCCAGGATTAACAGCATGTCACATTCGACTTGACATTGTTTCCAGGACAGCCGATCGGCTGCACATTCCTCGCGGTAGCCAACCCCCATTCCCCCCCTTCCCCCCCCAACCCCAGTGTCTGTTGGCCAGATGTGTGGGTGTACGGTGGGTTCTGCCCTTGTCCTGTTCTATAAATACTCAGTGTGCATTCCTGTGCATCACTCGCTTCCTGCTTCCTCTCCATTCGGATACAGAAACAACAGTAGACCGGATTAGCTCACCGTTCACAAATTCTGATATGCGCACACACGCGCACACACACACACACACACTGACATACACAATATTTTCACGAAGCACAGTCTCACACCACAAGCTTGTCTCTATTGGTAATCTAATAACATTTGCAATAACTGAGAGGGGTAATATAATTTTGTAAAGCCCAAATAAAAGGTGCCCCTCAATACTTTGTTCATGGTGTTTATGTGCATCTCACATCACAGATATTCTGATGAACATCACCGTATTTTTACTTGGAAGGACTGTGCTTATTATCAGACTACAATGTTGGTGATTTCTTGCTTTTTTCAGAGTTCTCATTTGTCCATCCATTCAATTTGTAATGCCCTGTAACTCTGTTATCTGGCTATTTGTAACGCAGTTTTATGTAATGGCACTGTTTATGGGGAAGTCCAATTCCAGTCACTGTGAACTTACAGACGTTCAAATAGAAGCTGTTTCTAAGGTGTCACCCGCTATTGCGACACAGTTTTAACATTGATGACTTCATTCTGTCACGTGGTATTGCTGTGAGCTGGCAGTGTGTTGTAAAACTCAGGGAACTGGGCATGTTACCAGGTTTGAATCCCAACCGTGCCAGTGTTATTTCTTTGAACACAGTGCTTGACCTGAATTGCTTCACTGATATCTGTGTAAACAAATCATACATAATCTTCTGGAAAGTAGGTCTTGCTTAGTAAGACTGTCTGCCACACAATTGGATAGTAACTAGTCATGCACACTTGCTTTCTGGTTGTACTGTTCACAGCACCATTAAGCATTGTTACTAATTTATGTTACTAAACTTATAAAGCAACTTGGACATTAATGGAAGCTTGTTAAACTGGTAGTGCAATGCTTATGTTAACTAATATAGAGTAACATATTCATCTGCCCAGGAGTTGAACAAATGTGTTCCCTTGATGAAAAAGCTCTGTATTTAACAGTAATTATAGTATTCACCATTGGTGTGTGTGTGTGTGGGGGGGGGGGGGGGGGGGGGGGGGTCTCTATGTGTTCTCTCATTTGACTTTGCTCCAACGTGCTATTTCTTATTTCTATTACAAGCTTGGCAAGTCAGTTTTAATGCAGATGCTGTTGCTGGAATATATGTATGTGTTTTTATATTTTTGACTTGGCCTTTATAGAAGATGTGTAATCGATAAGTTTCGCTGGCTGCTGCTTCGCTGTTGTATCAACAAGTCTCTCCCTGAATACTGTCTGTGCCCATTGCCACCTCAAGCTTAAATAACAAACAATGGAGATTATTTGCTTCATAGTGTACCTCTTGTGTGATTTAATGGTGAGTCAGTGTTTTTTTTTTGTTTTTTTTTTGTTTTTTACTGTGCGAGTCGATAGGTTTAGTCAATCTGCCACTTCAGTAAAGGAAGTGGCAGGGTAACTAATTTCTGGTAAATGACTTCGGTATGAGTAATACGAAAATATTTTTAGTTGTCACAGAGGTCCGCAACTTCGACGGGAAATCACGCGGAAATGACTAAAGGGTTTAGTGTTTTACGGCGGCCCTTCGTTTTGAGTCGAGTAAATTTTCAAGCGCAATCGGGGGGTGGGGTGAGGCTGCAGCTGTGAGAATACGGATGACACCCCCGCGGCTGGCGCCGAACGCCACTTCCTGCCTTCCGTAAAGACACAGCCCAACCCCCGAGTGATATTCGTCATATTTACGTGTGCCGACACCTATCCGTCCACCGAGCAGAGTCGAATAACCGGTTCGCTGGGTGGAGTGGGTTTCTGCAAAACGAGATTTGCGAGCAGCCGCCTTTCATACCATCTGAGCGCAACAGGCGTGGTGCTGGAAGAACTACAGGGTGTTTCTAAGGAAGAATGCCGGCTACAGTAATTAACAACAGCGTTTTTGACCCCAGGGAAATGATGGTGGGCTACCGTCGAGCTAGGATATACTGTATATGTATTTGTCAATACCGAATTGTTGGCTTCGTGAATCGCAAGTGAAGTGCCGGTTGTAAATCGTCTAGGTCCATATAACGGCAGCTACTGAATGGTTAATACATGGATGATGAATGACCAAAGCGCCACACAATAAAGGCTTTGGTAGGCTCATAGAACTAGGAATGAAAGTGCGAATAAAACAATCACAAAGATGTCAGTTGCAAAAATAAAGATTTGTTTTATTGTTTTGGACTGAGGTATTTGGTTACACAATAAAACTATATCAAGAGCAGCATCGAGTAGGAAAAACACAGTGAACCTTCCCGATATTGATTTATAAAATGTCCCATAGGGACCAAAGTAAATACACACACCACCGGTCTGCCTGGACCAATGGACGTTCCTAGTATACAGCAGATGAGGTGCTCTGGATTAACAGATGTCAATTAGTTGCACAGTCCGAATGTTATATAGGCCTACGTAAGGCCATATTTGGGGAAGTTGGCCGAGACGAGGTAAAGTCCCTCCAGGAGATAACAATAGGTTGCCTCCCCCGCGGGGCCCCTCCCGGCTGCACGTTGGGTGGGGGGAGGTGTCGGCTACTTGCGGAAGTTTCTCAATCCAGTACTGAGTCATACAACCGGAACTGCCACGAGCTGTCATTCTTCTTCACCTCCGTATCTCCGCACAGGGTATTCCATGGGCCCGGAGACTGATCACAGCTCTGACTTACTTGGCGAACAGTCAAA
Organism: Anguilla pacifica; assembly: GCA_039654925.1. Lineage (NCBI taxonomy): Eukaryota > Metazoa > Chordata > Actinopteri > Anguilliformes > Anguillidae > Anguilla > Anguilla pacifica. Next base: position 11,622,509 of record CM077300.1, on the reverse strand, counting down.
AGCAGTTTCCTGCTTTCAGGTCAGATTGTTCTGATTTGCAGTGCTCCCCTCCTCAACACCTCTAATTGTCGCTGATGGGCGACATTGTGGTCAGGGAGTCACACTTCCAGGAGCCCCAGACTCGGTTTTTCACACCATTGTCTGACCAGTCTGCGATTACACCGAAATCACCCCGATTCCTGAGCTTTAAATTAGTCGATAATGTCCCAGTGCTGTCTGCTCAGAACGCCGGGATGACTTGGGATAGCGGTAGGGAAGTCAGAGCAGTCACGGCTCGATTGCAGTTCGCAGAGTTGCTCCTCAGTGCGGTGCTCCGAATGACCTGATTCTCTTCCCCCACTTCCATTTTCGCCCTCTTGCTTGGCAGGAAGTCGGGCTCGGCTGTCGCCTTGCCCCGGCGTTTTCTAGAGTGGCGGTCAGGTCCCAGAGAACGGAGATTCTCCTTGTTCTCTTGACTCCTCTTAAAGCCAGCCGAGGCTGCCTTACTTTCGCCCTGGCACGGCTTGTCCTCTCCAGGCGAGGCCACCGGTGCGCAGTCAGACGTAGAAGTCTCCGCCTTGGCGCCGCTCGTATCCATTGCTTCATCGGTCGATAGCTGCTGTGGGTCAGAAGAAGTGTTTTTTGCTTCGTTCTCGCAAGCCATGTGAACAGAGTGGTAGATGTCCCGGGCGGACTTCATCACGAGCGTAAGAAGAAGGCTTCGGTGAAGCCGCAGTCCACCGCGCTGGGAACGCGAGCTGTACAGTTTTCCTAGAGCCTGAACCATGATCCGCTTTGCCTCTGTGCTGACATCCATTTCTTTGTTTTTGTGTACTGTGATTACAAACTATTGAAATTCTTCCAGTTCTTTTGGATGTCAACTTTTTCACTTTCACTTCACCTTGGTACTTCGCTGTTTTAGAACTGTTTCACTACCACGTCTCCTTAACAGCGCCGAAACATTGACGTCCTGTAGGGTGCGGGGCGCGATAATATAGTAGCACTGACGTCAGGGGTTTACACCAGCGCGTGATTGACAGTTGTACTCCGCCAATGGCTCGGCTCGGTTGTACCTTAAGTTATTACAAGAAGGCGTAGCGCTGTAACGTTAATAAAACATATGGTGCAGTGTGCCCTGTGACTGAACATATCGCTATACTAATTAGTAGTTTTTGTGTTTCTGTGGACCAAATTGTGGTTTGATTTTGATCATAAACGATGCAGGAATTCTCCATATAGTATTGTCGACTTTCCTTTCCTGAAAAAAATTAGTTTAACACGACTGAAACCACTCAATGCACGTTTTCACTAAAATATGAAATGCACTTTTTTAAGTCGCTTTGGCGAAAAGCGTCTGCTGAATGATTGAATCGGAATTATTGTCAAGAGACTTATTGCGCTGTAGACTCAATAAAAAAATGTTGAAACGAGGGTACAAAACACCACTATGTGTAATGTATGAAGAATGAGTAAAACCCAGTTCACGCTTGCAAAGTAGGTCTATGTTTTTTATTTATAATGTAGCCTATATTACTACAAAACACCAACCTAAATACTTCTGTACACGTGCGTCTTGTAGCCAGTGTATTTATTGTAGGCTACTTAAATTTATTTTGGATAGGCAGCATTGAAAAAGGGCATGCACTGCGTTTCCAGTTCGTTTATAGAAACTTGAGCTTTAAACTTTAAAATGTGTCCAAAGAACTTGTGGATACTTTTTTTTTTTTAACGGACCATTCAAAAGGTTGCAAATGAAACCTGTTATTTCCCCAGGGAATTTTCTCAACGACGTAAGACGATAATGTCCATATAAAGAACATCCGGTGGATTCCCAGGGCGCCGCTGTGGAAAATCCATGACGCGTGGGTGGTAGTACTTCCCTTACCATATTTAGTGGGGGCGGTGCTTATAGCTCATAGCTGCTGTCCTTATATGGTATCACCGGACGCGCCCAACTTCCTCTGCTCAAGTACGGAACAAAAACCCGTTCAAAGGAGTGTTCAAATTACGGCGGATATAAATCTGCCAGGGTATTAATAGTACAGGAAATCTCACGAGACACACATCTGTCTTCAGGCATACTTTCTTTATTTACTACCATTATTAGTCCAGTAACAGTCTCTCTGTCCAAAAGCCTTTTGTTTCTAATCTGTTTGTTTTGCAGCTGTACAGTTATACTGAGTCCACACTGTGATGCTGTTGTCAGTCAGTCACTGCTACCTTATATTAAGTCTTCAGATTTCTAGTTAATTGGTTATTCATGAGAAAAACGATTAAACACAAATCGTTTTTTCCTATATATGTGTATATATTTTTTCTATATCATTTTTTTAAATTGTTAACTCTCATCCCTCCCTGTTTTTCTTCCTCACACATCTTTTGATAACACTGCCTAATTTTACACCTAATTTTTCCAGGTGTATTCCGTAGATGTGGGCAATGAATTTTCTTCATTAGCTGAGTTTGAAGGCTGTATGATACCCGGCATGGCCACTAAACAGCTGATCCCTGCATGCCAGTAATAGAATTAATTCATTGGTCTCTGGTGGAGCACACTTAACAGGCACTTCCTGAACATGAGCACAGGGCGCATGCCACAGACAGCACCAGGAAAAAAAACCAAATCGAGATCAAAATCTCATTTGCAAGGGGGACCTGACATAAAACACGAAGTTACACAGAACAGTTGACAAACGAGTTACAAACATCAAATGGGGAATGAGACAGCAGTATAACAGTAATTAAAAAGTAATTAGTGTTTCCACCTGAAAACACAAGCCCTCTCTCCCTTTCTTTTACAGGTCCTTGCAGGTATTTTGTGTGGGTCTCGATGGTGGAATTACTTTGAGTATAACTTTGCCCTCCTCTCGCCCTAGTCTTGTCTGCTTTCCATGTTAATTGCACTTTTAGCCAAAAGAATGCGCCAAATAACTAAATTGTAAGTTCATAAATGCATACGACTTCGTCAAAGTTCCGAGTCTTGCCCAGCCAGAGCAAATGTAGCTTCAAAATGCGTCTTTTTCCGAGACCTTTCACTGCATCCCCAACACGTTAATTTCTCTTACACGTATCAGCAGTTTGCGTGTGAAAAATATTCGCTTGCTCTTGCATGTTTTTTTCCTTGCTGATTTCTCTCCCATTTGCCACGATGTATCAGGGAATGCTTCTAGATGTGCGTAAACTAGTTTTCTGAGCTGTCGATTTCATGCCTTGCAAAAAACATGCAACATGACTAGTACATCTGATAGGCACAATTTCTAGATGTGCCGTTTAACATAAAGTAGCTAAAAAACCGCAAGCCATTTAGACTTAAAGTCTTTCATTTCGATGCCCCCCCTTTCTTGGGAAAGTATATACACAGCGCTTGCTGAAGAACATCCTTTCATTACATACAGTAAAGTGTGACATCCGGGAGTCATTTAATTTTGCTCACGTGAATCTTTCTGTTTGTTTTCACAGATTCCGTTTGCGCACACACACACTCACACACACAAGCATATGAACGCACCCAGACACACACACACAAACACGCATATGTACACACACAAGAAGATAAATACACCCACAAGCAGATAAACAAACCCAGACACACACACACACACCCCCACACGCACACACACAAGCAGATAAACACACACACACACGCATACGCACACACATTCCAGCAGCCATATGTTAGCTCACGCGAAGTGAGCAGGGAGGGGGATGGGTTCGTGTGACCGGGCAGCATCAAGGAATGCGTAAGGGTTGGGATGGAAACGAGGGAGGGGACTGCAGAGGAGAAAGAAAGAGGTGCCGGGGGCGGGGGTGGGGGCGAGGGTGGGGGCGAGGGTGGGTGTGAGGAAGGAAACAGAACACTTAGCGATACGTAGGGAGGAAGGAGGGAACGGAGAGAGAGAGAGAGTGAGAGGAATCACGCAGAGGAGTTATGGTCTGCCGGATTCAAACGTCATCCGGGGTGAAGTTATTCCCTGAGGCTAGCGCTAGCGTACAACTACAAACATGACTGTGAAAGCCCTGAGCCCAACCCAAACAAGCTCCCCCCCACACTTATAAAGGCTTGCACCATTACCCTGGTGTTCAATGAGAGGGAAGGCGTGACTCCTAAGAACCAAGAACCCACAACCCTCCCGAAGATGAGAGAACTATCTTTTATTTGTCATGGCAAATGGCCACTGCACTGCCCTAAGTCCAGTGCTAGTGTCAGTTCTCTGTGAGCGTGCATAGCAAAGCAATGCTAAGTGATGCATGGCTTACTCACACAGGGGGCAATGTATGGTTTGTGATCATCTGGACTTGCACATTTGATTTTTTTTGGTTTATGTGTGATGAAGGATATTGAGAGTTCTTCAGTTTTACTTGTTATCTGTTTGCGCAGGTTGATGAAAGGGAAACTTGATATTTATGTATGGCTCTGGTAATGTGGTCAGGGACTGCGTGATCCTAAAAATATGCCAGTGGCTATACGCGGCGTCACATCGCACGTTTCTCTGTGCACATCCGTCAGTCTCCTTACTTCCCTTTGTCTTTCATTTCCCTTTATCATTCTTTCCTTCCTTTATGCCTCAATGTGTCCTTTTGTTCTCTGAGCAGCGGTAGTGCAGTAGTCTACCTCTGACTTAAAACCTTCTTAATGTGTGCTGATTAAGCATCAGATCAATGCGATTCGGGGCCAGGAGACAGAAGGGGGAGGGGAGGGAGAGCAGCCAAGCACCCCCTCCTCCAGCAGAGGGGAATCGAGGTGAGAACATTCACCCCTGTGTCTCACGCAGAGCTGCCTAGCAGGTTTTAATCCCGCATCTGCACCTGAGTGATTTAACCTGCCTGTGTTCATTTGGATCTATTTCAGAACCGAAACACACTTGAAACACTTCAAGACGCAGGTAAAATCTGAAACGTGAAAAATCTGAAACAATTTTCCGAGAGACACGTTGCTAACCGAAGCATACAGTCGCGTGACAGAATTCTCTTCCGAAGCGCGGGACATCAGCGCTTATTGTTCAGCAGCAAGGGAGAACATGATGTTCTTTCACTCAGCTCTGTGCAGCCCCCTAGTGGGAACAGCGGGGACCTGAACACATTTCTGCCCGGGCCTCATTAAAATTTCATCATTTCCTGATGTGGAAAGCTGTCAGAGGTCATAAACGAGAGGGGGGGGGGGGGGGGGGGGGGGGGGGGGGCGTGTAATTTCCGAGCTCGCCGGGCGTTCGGAGGGGTTATCTCAGGCAACGAGGCCAGGGCCTCCAGCTCCAAGCGCCCACTCAGCGCTGGGAGAAAAACAACGGCTGCGTTTTTTTCTTTTTTTAAATCGCCGGCTGCAGCCTCACCCCGCCGCTCGCAGTCCTCGGGCGCGCCCCGCCATCGCGGCTTCCGGCCCGCGCGTTCCCATTAGGGAATCGATGCGCCGTGGGGACGCAGCGCTTTCTTCTGCGATGCAGCGTCGATGCAGCGGTGCGAAGTATCAACGTTTTATCCCAATATACACACGCTTCGTGACGCACGTTATTTTTCCTTATGATTGTGATGCGCGACGCGGAGGCGGAGCACCGGCCTTCCGTGGAATCGTATGGCCGCACGTCGCGTCTCTGGATTGCTCCGTTTACGCCACGGCAGGGTTGCCAGCTCGCACGCTTTTGGCATGAGACGCACGCTTGGCATGGGACACACGCGTCAGGCCAAATAAAGAGGGCCAATTGAAAACAAAGCTGCTCGCTGATCAGACAAACCGTCGACTGGCTACCTGTCTTTCACACCGTCCCCCGTGCGCGAGTCTCACCCTCTTCATTGTTTTTTTCCCCCTAAATTTAATTTACCCAGCCGAAGAGGGAGTTCATTTTCACAAGTGAAAGTTTTAAATGGAATTAACTGATGCAAGGCTTTTTTTTATGGGTGTGATGGGTTTAGGAGTATTTTTTCCTTAGGTGTACGATTTCAATTTCATATTGCAGTTCAATGAGAAACAAGTGAATAAAAATAACAATGTGGCACGGGATCTAATCGCAATACTTCGCAAAAACATAAAGAATCGCAGTAATATGGTATCGTGTGCGAAGTATCTGGATTATACGGCATCGCGAGGTGCCTGGTGATTCCCACCCCTGGTCTCCAAGGTTGCATCAGCTCCAGCTTCTTCCCAAGGCCCGTAACCACAGGGAATTACGGGATTCACCGAGAAAGCAAAAAAATAAAAGGAAAAACTTTCCCCCCAGTTTCTTCATCCATTCCCAGCAGCAGTCCCGGGGTCTGCTGAGCGCAGGCGCCTGTAGCGTTTTCCGCGCTTGCTTTCACGGGTACTGACTGGCCGACGCCTTTGGTCCGAAGCAGCTAACAAGACCACTGCGCTAAACAGCGCCGAGCCTAAGATCCCGCGGAACGCGGCGGGCGGCAGCGCGCTCGATGCTCAGAGCGAAGCCGGTCGGACCGATCGGCCCCCGCGGCAGAGAAGAGCGATCGCGGTGGCAGAAACGCGACACGGACCTCTTAGCGTCGGTCGACGTTGCAGCATAAACCGAAGCTACTCAAACAGACCGGGCACATCTGGCGCCCCTCCCGACGGAGACCGGCACGGTCGAAACGCTGTCTCTGCCGCGTAGGCGACGCGTTAAACCCGGGAGTGAGATAACGTTCCTTTCACGATTCGGCTTATCCTCAGGAACAGCGCCGAAAGCGCTAGGTCTGCGTTTACAGATTTGTCAACCGAAAAAAACTGAAAAAGCCCTTTCCTCTCTATGTGGCACGGGGCCACTTTGGCAGTTTCAAAGGACAGGATCAGGTCCGATCCTGTTTTCTCGACGCGTGATGCCATATAACCACAGGACTTTAAAGACCCAGTCCTGTGAAATAATTGTTATTATTATGTGGCACTTTACAGATCTGTTCAAAAGTTATCAGCATTATAAAATGTTCCCTGTATTTCGGTTCTGTTTTTGAGATAATATAATTAGAAAGCTTGTGTCATCAATTGTCTGGTGTAACGCGATTTCTTTCACGGAGCCATGAAGTTAAAACATGTTTAACGTAATGCCACGCAACAGTTTTTGCCTCCTGGCTGAATAATTGCGTTAATCAGCAAATCCAGGCGATTGGAACAAAATACTGGGGAGGACATTTACTCTGACTCTGAACCGGGATTTTTCACTTCAGGTTTTTTCTCTCCGCCTCACTTCCTGAAAACCTGACTTTTTGGAGATGTGAGGCTCAGCGATGTGGGGGACAGCATTCAGCCCCCTCAGTTTTCCCTCAGCACTAGAGAGAGTGGTCCATCTCTGTACTGACGCCCGGGCAGTGAGAAGATCACGACTCACTACGGACTACGTGTCAGGCCGTTCCCGTGACGGGCGCGTGAGAGCGCGGGCAGAAGCACCGCGAGGTTCTGGGAGAGACCGCACGGTCGCGGCTAAAACCGCTCTCTGAGCTCCGGTGAACCGAGCTGCCGCGCTCTCCGCGCGCGTTTCTGTTCCTAGAAACCGGGTTCAGCCTTAACGAGCGCACGGCCGTCTCGCGACTCGTGCCGCCGGCGATGACATCACACACCAGCGCTGGGTAGATTAGCTCGTGCACTCTTGAGCAAGGTTCAGGGTACGTATCCGCCGGAGTGACAGAACAGCGCGCAGCTGTCCAGTTCTGGGTTCCCCAAAGGGATTTCATTTCCAATGTGCGATTTGTAGGTTAGCATTTAAGCAGTTTGTGGATTCCTTTACATGTCCTTACATGTTCGCTCTAGTTTTTAGACACCCTTCTGTGTTTGTGTTGCTTCATTTCACAACATAACTACATGAAACCCTGAGGCGTTGACTGGGACGTGTTCCACGCTAAGCCCAAGTGCGGTACATCTTACTGCTTCTGTAGGACCGCACTATTCATGCATTATACCAGCACGAGCACAATATCCAATGCAGTCTGGCACAGACTTGGAAAAGGAAAGCCAACTGGACACTCTGAAGTAGCTTTCCAATGTGGCCTTCTGGTTCCAGCCCTGGTCTGGCCACACAGGGCGGACTGTCAGCGGCTGAGTCTTTCCCAGCTTTTTGCTGTGACGTGTGAGCCTGCTGTCAGTTTCCACCCTTTACATTTCACATAAACATGACCTTATCCTGGGAGCCCTCACGAGTTCTCTCTTTTCTCTTTTGTACATTTTATTTCTTAAACCAGCTCATACTGGACAGACCCTTATCACACAAAAACAAAAATGGAGGGGAAAAAAAAAAAAACAACGCACATTTGTTACAAACCTTTTATTAAGATATTCAGTTCTCTCTTCTTTTGACTTTTTTTTTTTTGGTAGTTTTTCATTTTTTTGTTTTTTTACAGTAGTTAATGTGCAATTCTCGTTATCATTGGGTCACAGTCAGGAATTCACAAAGTTATTGGCACTTGGAACACGCGATAAACACTGGCGCTACAGGGGTGACAGCGGGCTCGGACAGAAGATAGACGCTACTGCATTGGGTTTTTGAAAAGCGGATCTGGATTAATACCTCATGCTGTGAGTGCACAACTAACAATCAAACTTCATTAGTGCTTCTATGTATAATATACAGTGTATATATATATATATATATATATATATATATACACACATATATATATATATGTATATATATATATATTTATTTATTTATATATATATAGTCAAAAAAGATCTGCTTACCCCCCCGGGCCATACCAGAGACATGTCGCAGGGATAAAAGACCCAGCCCCCAGCTCCCTCCCTCCCTGTGTGTGTGTGTGTGTGTGTGTGTGTGTTTGCCATAACTGTATTAACATCAAGTACTCTGTTGAAGGAAAGGAGCTACATCAAGCCCCTTCCAAGACCACAGAAGGCTAATTAGCAGCTCTTTTCGGTATATTTAGCTCCCAGCCTGAAACGGTGCTGTGATGAGCACTGTCAAATCACATGCTACATTTCGACAAGATATGACAAAAAGCGTGATGTGTGTGTGTGTGTGTGTGTGTGTGTTTGTGAGTGCGTGTGTGTGTGGTGGCAGGGGAGACCACAGGGGACCCCCCCCCCCACACTTCCCACAGCCGGTGGGGGGGGGGGGGGGGGTGATGTCAGAGGGTCTTCCTGCTGAGTTCTGGTATGCCGGGTCATTACAGGAGAGGAGTAATACGTAATGACTCTGGGTAAAAAGTCTACAGGTTGCTGTCAGCGAAATGCACAGAACTGAGCACTGGGGGGTGTGGTGGGGTGGGGGGGTACAGGGACTGACAGGCTGCAGTGCCAAGCAGGAAGAAGGAACTGTGGCCGTAACCTCACCTCCCCCAGAGCCTGCCTGGGATGAGGGTGGGGGGTGTGGGGGGGTTAACAATGCAAAATTAACTTTAAAAAAAAAAGACAAAATTATAAACAAAACAGAAAACAAAATGACACATCTTATTGGTTCGTAACCAACCCCAACCGCCACCGCCCCCCCCCCCCCATTTCACTCCCCTTCACACCAATAGAGGAAAACTGAACAGAAGGTGCCGGGGTTCTCGTTCACCGGCCCAAAGCGGTGAACTCTGACCCAAAGGTGCTTTTTCCCCTCTCTCTCTCTCTCTCTCTCTCTCTCTCTCTCTAGTATGGACACGGACACAACACTCTCCACCCCCATTTCTTATTGGACCGTCACTCCACTTGTCCCGCCTACTTTTTTCTTTTAAGTTTATGACCTTGTCCATTTTGACAGAAGCTATTTTGATGTCACTCAACAACAATAATAATAATAAACAGATGGAACTCCCCACCACGAACAGTCCAGGAGAATGGCCAAATATTCTTCACCCCACTCAGATCCGTTATGTCTCAGATCCACCTTGCAGTGTGTAAAGCAGGAACAAATATCCTAATGACAGCATAACCAACTGCAGTGACTAAAACATAAAAACATAACAAAAAAGGTGGATTTGTGTTAATTATTCATTAAGTAGAGTTTCTTTAAAGCCACGTAACATTGATTTGTTCACCCCCAACCTGCTGCCTGTCAGAGGTGCTGCCCCTTGGTGGTGGAGGCTGGCATCACATCACACTGTGCTACAGTACTGCAGCTCACCAGCAGGTGGCCTGCCCAGACCCAGACAGCCACTGACTGCCATGCAATGTCAACTACAGCTTCTGTGCTATACATTTATGCATCTATGTTACAGGTGTATGATATTATTTATATGTATATCTGTATGTACATATTTCTAAAAAAAAAATGGGATACACACAGATATATTCTGATATAAGATGTACTCACTCAAAAAGGTTCATTAAAGATACAAGCTGCATCTTGGATTCTTCAAAGAGGAAGTTGCCCACGGTTTTAAAAAAAAATGTTCAGCAGTACTCAAAGGGCCCTAGCCTCCAACATGCCCCCACCTCCCATCTCTCAGTTAAACAAAAACTGGCCTGCCGACCAGCGCACAGCCCCCTTACCCTCAGTAAACCCCCCCCCCCCCCATCCCCATAAGCACATAAGTCATCATCTTGCACAATGCAAAAATATGTGGTACTTTTTTCCTAAATTATAGTTCCTTTTTTAAAACAAGAATTGGCACCTCTACTCATTAATCTTGACATTCTTAGTTTTTTTTTTAAAAGAATCTAACACTACAGTACTTAGTCTGCTGAAAAGTTAAAAAAAAAAAAAAAGTGTGTGAAGTCATACTGAGCTTTCCTAACAGCGCGAGTGTGTGGTACGCCAGCTGCACTCTGTGTGCTCAGAGGCCCCCTCCCAACACCCCCCCCCCCCCAACCCCCCCTCAGTAGCTTGTTCAACCCCCAGCACACACCAGCTCAGGAAAGTCAAACAAACACACACACACACAATCACACATACACACACACACACACAATCACACATACATACACACACACACACACATTGCATGGCACCCTGTGGCTTTAAGATTTAAGCTGCTCTTAAGGAAGTCAAGTGAGACAGACATCCTGCACCCCCCCCCCCAACAGGAGAGTCACACACACACACAGGCGCACACAGGAGAGTCACACACACATACGCAGGCACACACAGGAGAGTCACACACAGACAGAGGCGCACACAGGAGAGTCACACACACACACAGGCGCACACAGGAGAGTCACACACACACACACACAGGCACACACAGGAGAGTCACACACAGACAGAGGCGCACACAGGAGAGTCACACACACACACAGGCGCACACAGGAGAGTCACACACACACACAGGCGCACACAGGAGAGTCACACACACCCAGAGGCGCACACAGGAGAGTCACACACACACACACACACAGGCGCACACAGGAGAGTCACACACACACACACACAGACGCACACAGGAGAGTCACACACACACACACACACAGACGCACACAGGAGAGTCACACACACACACACAGAGGCGCACACAGGAGGCGCACACACACACAGACGCACACAGGAGTCACACACACACACACAGAGGCGCACACAGGAGAGTCTCACACACACACACACACAGACGCACACGGGAGAGTCACACACACACACAGAGGCGCACACAGGAGTCACACACACACACACAGAGGCGCACACACACAAACAGGAGAGTCACACACACACAGAGGCGCACACAGGAGAGTCACACACACACAAACAGGAGAGTCACACACACACACAGAGGCGCACACAGGAGAGTCACACACACACACAGAGGCGCACACAGGAGAGTCACACACACACACACACAGGAGAGGGGCATGGAGGCTTGCACAAAGCCAGCACGCTGATCACGCAGCCTCTGGCTGGCCGAGCAGCACTCTGCTTTACAGAGGGGTGTGAATGAGACAGACACCCCCCCCCCCCCACCACCTCACATGACCCATCTGCTGAGCGAGACACACACACACACACACACACACACACACATATACACAAAATGCCAAATGACTGTTCAAAAAAAAGATTAAAGAATAATGCTAGGAGAGCTTTTTTTTATGGTTTCCAATGTTTGGTGTGTCTGTTTGCCAGCTGTGTGTTCACTGCTGTTGGTCTTTGAGGGCCTGAATCACTGAGACAGATCACCTCGTTCTGTCTGGTGTAGGGGGTATAGCTCACAACAAGCCTCAGTGCACACACGGACGCACGCATGCGTGCACGGACACGCACGCACGCACGCACGGACACACACACACACACGGCCTTTTTAGCCCTGCGTCCATACACCACCCCCCCCCACAAGCACATAGCGGTGCAGAGTCGAGCTTGTACACAAAACCCAAACAAGCCCACACACTTTAAACAAAAGCAACACCCCACCCCCACCCCCACACAACACAGGACATGACTGCATCAAAACAAACAACCTTTTGTTTTTCTCCATTAAAATGCTACCCACATGCAAGAAAAGGGAAGCACACAGAAGCCCAGGCGTGAACACACAATCACACTTACGCACACGCACACACACACACACACACACACAGACTTCGCACTTGTGCAAGACTCCATAGACCTCCACCTTGTTCTCCACCAAGGGCTGCTACAACCAGCACCCAGACACTGACCGTGTTTTTTAAGGTGGCAGAGTAACATTCTCAAATCCCCCCCCCAGACTGCTCACTCAGTACCATCTTAGGGGCCACCTCACTACCCTTCACCTGCAACACGGTTACCTGTCCATCAGTGTAGCATTCAGTGGGGAATGTCTATCCTTCTATCTATATCTCTCTCACTCCCCCGCCCCCCCCCCCCCAGACCAAGTCTAATATTGCATTATAGTCAGGGGTGGCCCTTTGACCCTTTTCAGAGCCCTGAAATTTAAAAAAAGGCCCTTTTTTGGTAGGCTCACCACCTTGTCTGAGTCTCTCTGGTATACAGCAGCCAAAGTTCTGCCATTGCTTCCGCCACCTTTCCGGGAAGAACCTGTCCCACCTGCAGGCATGCGGAGATCCACAACGAGCCCGGCAGACCCTACCTCCTTCCCCAAACCCACCACGGCTGCCCGGTGCCCTGACCGCCCCACTGGGGGGGTGGGGTGGGTGAGAGATGGAGGTGCTAACAGCTCCTTTTTAAAGCATCCGTGAGCTGTGTGCAAAGCCAATGCTCACTCTGTCAACTCATGTGTGAAAATCAGCCACATGAAACCCAGCTGTGCCGCTAAACCCCCCCCTCCCCCCCAAAAAAACCCCCTCCACCCATGCAGGGTCAGAATACACGCCCGGCCCCTGCCCCAGAGGTGAGGTTTCAAAACAACATTCTGTTCCCAAGCTGTTAAAAATAACAATGAGCTTACGCGTTTATGTTTGACCCCTGTTGCTGTTCACGGGGAAACAAAACTAAAAAACCGTTTAGCCCTGTTATCACAGTCAGCCTTTATTTACATCGCTCAGGAGCACTTCACGTTGATACAGCCAACGTTCAATGAAGCAGTTTTTTTTTTAAATATATGATAGTATATACACAACAGTACAATAACTGGGTGATCTATAGTCACGTGAAAAATTAAAGGCTGTTGCATGTGATGATGTCAAGGCCAGGGGGTGAAGATCCTAAGGCTGACCCCTAACAGAATGATTTTTTTTATTCTACAGTTACATTATTTGTGGGGGGAGAAGCCTCGGTTAATGCATCCCGAGCCTTCTGAAGCCGAGGTGTTTTCCCCTCGATCGCGTTCCGTCGCCCAGGTGCAAATCTACGACCTTTTCAAAAATGTGCTGCTGCGGAGCCAGGCTCCTGCAGACAAGGGGGCGCTGTGGAGCAGGGGGCTGCCTGGACTCCTGGTACAGAGACCTGAGGGGAGGGGTCGCTGACCACCGTTCCAGCAGCGCAGGACGCACCGCCAGGTGTGTTTGGAGTAACTGCTGTCTAAACCGGGCCCCGCTGACCAATCAGGGCACTCCGACCACCTGTCTCCAGGGGGCAGTGGACTCAAGGCAGATTTCACTCAGCCCTTTAAATTACATTACCGGGGTTTTTTTTTTTTTTGGTAGGTTTTTTTTTGTGGTGCGCTTTTCTGCGACGGCTGATTTCAGAGTTCTCTCACCGCTCGTATTCCCGTATGTGCAAAGTGAAAATTTCCCAACGGCAGCACAAATCCATGCCGTAATTACCATATCTTAGCATAACCCGAGCCCAAGCAGCATTCATCTCGGAATAGCGGAATAGCAGGGAGTCGTAAGCAGGTGTTTCCTGGCCAGGGATCTGTACGAGGCTACACAAAAAATCCCAATATTTCTTTAACGCACATGAACTGTGGGCCGAGCGCACTTTAAATGGATGTCTGGACAGAAAGGGGCAGGACAGCAGACCAGGGCGGTCGTGCAGGCTACTGCTGTTCCCACGGCAACATGGCTATGCATGCCCCCCACCCACCCCGGGTTCATCTGTGTCTCAGGTCTCTTGGTAACCCCTGGGACAGCGTTCTGGGGACACCCCTGAGCCCACCCAAAATGGAATCGCACAGTGAAATGAGGCGTGTCTTCAAACATCTGCCTACTCTCTCTCTCTCTCACGCACGCACACACTTTCCCTTTCCCTCTCTGAAACACACACACGCATGCATCCAACAACAACAAAACAAAAAAAAGACCAAAACAAAAATATTTGGATATGTTTTGCTAATGCAAAAATATTTGCCTTTTGTCGCTCACTTAAATTCTTTAGTGGGAATAAAACTTCACAAAACATTTCAGTCCGAAAACGAGATTTTAAAACAATCCCTCTATTTTTTTACCCCTCTATACACATAAAATATATATGTATATAGTTAAATATATTTTAAAAATATGTCAGTCTTTTTCCGTCCATTTCTTTACAGTCTTCAGTAACCTCTACTCTCTCCTGGAATCCTTGGCAATGTTACATACAAAGAAATAAGCACAAATGTTTTTTAAAAAATTTAAAAAGGAAAAAAAAAAGAAAGAAAATTAAACAAAAACCAAAAAAAAAAAAAAAAAAATTATAATCAAACTTAAGAAAAAATGGTCAATTTTGTGGTCGATACGTGAACTCGGGTGGTGGGGAGGGAGAGGTAAGAGGGGCTTGGGAATTCTTTCTGACAGACAGAGAGAGTGACTGACAGACAGGCTGACAGATCGATCCACCCGGCTCTGCAGGGGCATACGGCCAGCGAGGCTCCTGGAGCCCCTGGCCTCTCTAGTGTTGCTCAGCAGAGGGCAGAATACAATCCCACATCGCAGCCGTACGCCGATACATTCAAAATCAGGACAGTGTTTATCATACACGCTGGCCCCGCCCCCCTTCCCCCCGCCGGCCCCTCCCATGGCCCCTCCCGCCCGCCCGTCGGGCCCCGCCCTCTCGTAAGGGAATGTGTTCTGTCGATTTGGAGAGGGGAGGGGCCGACAAGCACCTCTGAGGGGGCTAACCGACCCCCCCAAGCACTGCGCAGAATGGACCGTCTTTGTAAGCCGGCCTGGGGGGGGGGGGGGGGAGGGGCGCGCAGACTCTGCTCAAGGGGTGGGTTAATCTCTACTTCTGTTTTAAAATAAACATCATCACCCATCATCCCACCCACTCCCCTCCCCCCCTCCCCCAAGCAGGGACATCTCAACTCCGGGTCACATGATTGGCTTAGGGTGGGGGTAGGGATGGGGTGCTCTGGGAGATGGGGTGTGTACACAGGAAAGTGGGAGGGGGAGGGGGAGGGAGGGGGGAGGGTCACTTACTAAAACAAAGTGCTGCCGTCTCCACCCACTCCCTGCAGGGACTCGCCGGAGGCCCCCGCCTCCGCGGAAGCCGCCGCCTCCAAGCCCCCCGCCTCGAACCCGTGCTCCCCGCCCATCCCGTCCGCCTCCATCTTGACCGTGTCGGGCAGGAAGCTGGAGTAGGCGTCGCCCTCGGCCATCAGCAGCTTCAGCTTGGGGATCCAGCTCTTCCGCACCACGCGCCGCGCGTTGGTGCACATGTCCGCCGCGATGGCGTTCATCTCACTCTCCTTGAAGCTGGTGGCGAAGTTCTGGCAGTAGACTGCGAGGTGAAGGGCAAAGGACGAGAGAGAGAGAGAGAGAGCCAGAGAGAGGGGGAGAGAGAGAGAGAGAGAGAGAGAGAGAGAGAGAGAGACAGAGAGAGAGAGAGCCAGAGAGAGAGAGAGAGAGAGAGCCAGAGAGAGAGAGAGAGAGAGAGAGAGAGAGCCAGAGAGAGAGAGAGAGAGAGAGAGAGAGAGAGAGAGCCAGAGAGAGAGAGAGAGAGTCAACTGCACAATCACCAGAAAGCAAAGCAAGTTATTGGGTAAGAGGCGCTAGCACTGGACTGGAGTTCAGGACCGTCTTTCTACGGTCCGTGCGCTGTGTTTCAGCAGTTTGTGCGTGTACCCCGCTCAGCCGTGTTCAGTGGGCTTAGCGTCTACACGTTGTTTCTGAATGCCTTTTTCAGGGTAACGGCAGAGTCGCGCAACGATGCCGCTGCGTGTGCGTCTGTGCGGGCCTGCGCGTGCCCGTGCGCGTCTCCGCTCGGGCGCGGCCTGGACACGCGCGGCGTTCTCGGGGAGGCCCACTCACACTTGACCGCGTGCAGCACCCTGCTGTCCAGCGGCTTGCGGCTGGGGTCGTTGGTGGACGAGCGGATCCCTGTGCCGCAGCTGTTGGCCAGCGTGTTCCTGCGGGACGGACAGCAGGTCAGACTCTCACGCGCACACACACACACAGGCCGATACAGCAACCTCACCTATCAGCACTTTCTCTCTCTTTTAAAGATAACTAGGCAAAACCTCCAGAATGTTTCCCTTTTTCCTAGTGTTGATTTACAGTTAGTTTTTCAGACCACAGACTCCCACAGTCCAAAATGGCAGAAGCCCAAAAACCACACCGGTGTTATTGAGCATTATACGGTGTGCTGCCGGGTATTTATAACAGCAGAATGGCCATGTGCACAAGCCTGCATATCAAGGGTTCAATGTTCCATTGCAAATATTGCGATAATTCGAGGCATCAAAACACGCCAGCCATTATGGGCGATGAGGCCGTGACAACAGGAGAAGTGAGGCTAATCTCATCAAAACCAGCCCACCGGCATTCACCAGAAAGTGTTAAAATGGCCGGGTGGGGCCAGAGGAGGTGGGTGGGGCCAGGGGAGGTGGGTGGGGCCAGGGGAGGCGGGTGGGGGCCAGGGGAGGCGGGTGGGGGCCAGGGGAGGCGGGTGGGGGCCAGGGGAGGCGGGTGGGGCCAGGGGAGGTGGGTGGGGCAGGATTAAAGTGAGGTGGGGCCAGGGGAGGCGGGTGGGGCCAGGGGAGGCGGGTGGGGGCCAGGGGAGGCGGGTGGGGCCAGGTGAGGTGGGTGGGGCCAGGGGAGGCGGGTGGGGCCAGGTGAGGTGGGTGGGGCCAGGGGAGGCGGGTGGGGGCAGGATTAAAGTGAGGTGGGGCAATGGCGCTGACCTGTCGAAGAAAGACGCCAGCAATCTCCTCAGTAGTACTTTGTGTCGAGTCCCTGCGCTCACGTGACAGTTCATCAGCTGGGCTCGAGTGATGAAGACGCTGGTGCCTGCAGGGGCGCACACGCACACACACACACACGCACACGCACACACACACACACACACACACACACACACACGCGTGCACACACACACGCACACACACACACACACCGCGTTAAACTCCTTTATGAATTGCAAGCCGATGACGGCTGGACACTAGGTGGCAGTTTCTTGCAGCCTGTGCGATCGTTGGGAGGTGCATTCAGACTGATGATAATGGCCGGGCTGATGAAAACAGGACAGTAATCACAGGACCATAATTATCACTACGTAACGTCAAATCCCCGGTCTGCTGAAAAAGTCCGTCACAGCCACTGCCTGCTGGTGCCCTAACGCTACCGAAACCACGTACCGAACCTGTGTTTCAGTCAGCGCGAATGTTAAAAGCGAAAATAAATATTTTAAACGTATCTTTCAAAAAAAATCGGTGAGGCTGACCTGAGACTAGCTCCAGCTTCTCCGCGGGGTCTCCCTCCTCGTACAGTTTAGGGTGGCAGCGGTTGCCGATCTGGGTGATGAGCTCGGCGGGCAGCGAGGCCAGTTCCTGCCGCACGCGCATCCTCCCCCGGGTGTCCGAGGTCATGTGATCGGGCAGGGCGTCCACGCGCTCGCCGGCCGCTGCGAACGGAGAGAGAGCCGTCAGTCAACTTCCACCTTCGCCCTTCCCACCCTTGGGCCCTCCCAGCATCACCAGCTGCCCCCAAGCCTCCACACCTACGGCTCCCGCCTCGCCTGTAACCCCACCCACATAAACTGCAACCCCTCCTACTCTAACCCAAAACTGTCCCACTCTCACAAAGCCCCTCCCATTCTCAGCCCTCCGGCCCCGCCCTCACCTGCCGCCCCCACGTTGAGCATGCTGTACATGGTGTACATGTTGCAGATCTGCCGGTACTGCTCCTCGGTGCCGTCGTCGGCGACCTCCTCCTCCTCCTCGTCGTCGTGGAAGGAGGTGGGGGAGTCGCTGGTGTAGGCGCTCAGGTTGCCCGGGCTGGTGCTCTCAGAGGTGGCGTTGTTGCTGTTCCCGTTGGTGCCCCCGCCTCCGTGGGCGCCCCCCGCCCCGCCCTGCGGCTGGATGGCGCCGCCCCTGGCCGACTCCTGCGAGAAGCGGGCGGCCTTGCGCATGCCCCCGCCCCCTCCCCCGCCCGAGCCCCCGCCCCCCTCCCGGCTGCCCCCCTCCCACAGTCTCTTGGCCACGGGGGTGCAGACCACCGAGTAAGAAGAGCCCTCCTGCTGCTCCATCTTGACGCGGGACACCAGGGGGAGCGGGGTCAGGCACGCGGCGGGGCGGCCGGCCCCCGTGGCCGCCCCTCCCGCCGCCCCCGCGCCCCCGGCCCCGCCCCCGGAGGTCTGCGTGACGGGGCTCTGGGGCTCGGAGGGCGGGGTCTCCTCGGCGTGCAGCCCCTGCGAGTCGCAGCTGGGGGAGCTGACCTTGAGGAAGAACTCGGTGCCCTTCTCCATGATCTGCTGGATCTGCAGGAAGCCGGCCGTGTACATGAGCAGGAACTGGTCGCCCACGTTCATGCTGAGCCGGCCCGTGTAGCAGAAGGACAGGATCTGCTGGAAGCTCTGCGGCTGCACGGCCGGGGGCAGCTCCACCACCGCGCTCTTGCTCCCCGAGTTGAAGAGGTCCCGGAAGTAGGAGCTGCTGGCCGCCAGCACGGCGCGGTGGGCCTTGAAGGCGTGGCCCTTGACCACCACCGACACGTCGCAGTACAGGCCCTGCAGCCGCTGCTCGTTCAGACACTCCAGCACGCTGTTGCCGAAGTTGGGGATGGCCATCTGCAGCGTCTGAGCCATGGCGCTACGCCCGGCACCTCTCTATCTGCGCACAACGGGGAGGAAGGAGGCGGGGAAGGAAGAAGGTCAGGCCCGACCCGGCACAACTGCACAGACAGAAACGGCTCCACCGAGCCATAGACCTTTCAGCCGCTACCGGGTCTTACTGGACCACCTGGCTTCCAGTAAAACCTGGAGTGGCTCAATCTGCTGATCAATGGGAGAGCAGTCTGCCTTTCCTGCAACACGGCACTCTCCTCTGACTGGACAGCGCCAACACAACTGCACTGAGAACAGGAGGTGTGAACATATGCACACAAAGACACGTACACACCTAAGACAGGGATTCTGAAGGTAACAGTGTACCTAGTCCATTCACTGGAACTTTCTCATCAGTAGGAGCAACAGAAAAACCTGTAACTGGCAGGTACCCAGAGATTATAATGGTGATCGCACACATCACACCAAAAGCACGTTAGGAGGACAGCGCCTCTGCGCTGCACAGAGCAGCCTGTTTACACAACACACCCTCAAACCAAATCATTCTGTGGGTTAAATGCACGCCGCCTGTTTATTTTCAGAGGGGAAATGAATCGAGTAACAAAGACATTTGCATGATTACTTCTGAAACTAATTTTAAGAGAAGCACACACTGCAGAATCCAAAATTACAATGACCAAAATTTAAAAAATTAACACAGTGAGGAACAAAGCATTGTTTGGTCAAATCCAGGACCGAGATTCAAAACTTAAAAGCATAAGGGGCTATTCTCTCTATATCCCATGAATATCGCTTAAAATGCATTTGCATTTGTAATGTTAAATTAAATTGTCTGGGGGACAAAATGTATCTGAAATAGAAGCCTGCGCATACGTGAAAGTTCAGACAAAGAGACCGAGTAAAAGCTCTCTGGTCCTTAAATGGCCGTCCACTCAGCGCGTCCAAACAAAACATTTGCCCTGAATCCGTTTCATCGCCGGTTCAGACCAAGTCCCTTTTAAGACGAATGGCGTTTCTTGTCAATTTCTGCGAAAGCGCCGACACCGGTGCGTCCGAATGAAGACTTGGATGCAGAAAGTCACGAGCACGCGCTTCGGCCAATTAAAAACGGAAGCGCGATCTAATGAACCGCACCGACTTATTCCAAAAGAACGTGCTGTTCTGCAGTCTCCTTGAAGAGCTGAACGGATTTCAGGTGCTTTTTAATACATGAAGGCTACAACTTGGAACAGAATGTGTTAAGCATCCCTGTTCTACCAAGTTCGGAATTTAGAACATAGCCTATAAATAACCAACCATATAAAACTATTTACAAAAGTAAAACTACCTTTTCCCCGTTGGCACAAAATGAGTACAACAGTAGTGCATGATCGTTTCAAAGCAACGAACAGAGGCTTGAACGTCAGAACTGAAATCCATCCACTGCAATCATGCCTGTCTTAGCCAAAGTTCAATGCACGAATAAGGACAGATACGTGATCACACCAACACGCAAGCAGGTACGCACGTACACACAACAGCTAATGTGATCAAGGTTAAGCACACTCACTTTATTCAATCTGAATTCACCCGGAGTAGTGAATTTTAACAAATTTTCAAAAAATATGCAGTTGTTTCCGTACGATTGTTAGTGTGCTATATACATTATAATCGGCTCGTGGAGTATTTACGTTCATTCTGTGATTTAGATACGCTCGCGCGCTTCAGAAAACAAAGGTCTCAAGAGAAACCACACACACTGGGAGGCAGGAGACGCTGTATAGTTTTTCCTCTTGGAAAGGAAAAACTGGAGAACCGAGGATTTCGCCACCGACACACAGGCGAAAAGAATACCAGAATGAGCAAGAAGGTCATCTAAGTTTATGCACCACCAAACTGCTTCTCAAATTGTATCTCACGCCAACAATAAAAAGAGGTCAATTAGCTATATCAAAAGGACATATTTTTCAAAACAGGCAGCGAGACCCGAACATCTACTTTCGATATTATTTTGCGAAAATGTATTACTATATATATGCCTGTTTAAATGCAGTTAGGTTATGCTTTACACCAAAAAAATGACAAAATAAAAAAAACACAAATATACGTACTGCCTAAAGCTTCCGCCAAACTATCTGACAATACATTTGCGATGTCTCTCAATATATGTTATGTAGTTCTACCTGCTGTTGACATGCCATTTCCTGGTTCAAGGTGTTTACTGTAATGAGGCATATCTAACATCTCGTTTAAAGTCGTTTTAAACAATGTAGCTAGCTAACTTTTTTACTTCATCAAAAAATAATATCGCAGTAGATTTTCTAAAAATGCGTTTCCCTGCAAAAAGGGTATTTGCCAACACACTGGTTTATACTGCAATCCTATTTTCCGCACCAGATCTAACCAATTATAATTTAAATACAGGACTGAAACTAAATTAAATTGCAAACCTGAAATGTAGTAATTAAGAGCGGCTAAGTATATCTCTTGAGCCGCGTTTAGTCGAAGCAGCCAGCAGACAGGCTGGGAGGCGATCGTGGTGGCAGGCTAGCCGTGCCCGCCTTGTGCCAGTCTATCTGCCCGGTAGGAGCGCTCCAATGGCACGGGCCGGGGGGCGACAGCAGATCGCAAAAAAATAAAGTATCACTCGCTCTTCGCTTTTGATGCCGTGTCTCCTCGCTGCAATCTAAAAATCATACCGATTTAGCTCCACAAATCTTTGTCAAAATCACAAAAATAAATTACTTATTGTAGTCCACATCCGCCACTGAAGCTCCGTCGTGCCACAACATTAATTGCGATGTCGGATTCTGTTAGCTAGCTGGCTACATCCTCGGGCCTACAGAAACTGGATATGTCTCTGACTGTACTGGCTAGCTAGCTAAAAAAAATTTGGTTCGCCCAATACATTCATACGCATTATCACTCACAGACAACAGCAATCAAGATCAACCTACCTAGCAAGCTGTCGATTATTACAGATGTTTTAAACGTATTCAGTACATATAAATCTCAAATTTGGTCGTGCATCGGATAGCTATATATCCGTATAAATATTTTTTATTTAAATATTTTGGGATGGGGGCGGGGGTGTCGCTCCCCCTTCATACTCCATCTTTAACGTTACAGACATCAACAGGTCATCCCGGGACAAATGCAGCAACTGGGGGCGAGCCAGACGAAACCAGCGCCGAGAGAGAAGAGGGGGGTTACAAGTCGCTAGACAAGACTAATTTAACCACTTCTCGCCAAAACGTGCTGCATACCAGTCGGATCTTAAATTATATTTGTGCAAATCCACAATTAGCAAGAAGTAGATATAATCCGCGCGCCTATAACATCGGTTTCAAGCACTGAAAATAAAAAAGTTATTAAATTGACGATGCTGCTGGAGGTGCAGCCAGCTCTCAGCAGTGGCTAGGAAGCCATTGAAGTGGTTAAAGTTTTGTTGGTGCCGTTCCTACGGACCCATCCCCCATCGCACACCTTCCCCAAAACAATACCCCCAAATAGCACGCCGAACCGACCCGAATTCCGACGAAAGGATGTGCCACAATGGGGCAGCCGACTGTCCAGACCCCCCCACAGCTTTTCTCGGTCCTCTGCGACCCAGATTGACCGGCGCGAGGCCGGGTAAAACTCACCCCTCACTGTAAGCTGTTGCAAAGTGTTTCAATGGAGGAGTCGGACGCGTTCTCTCTCTCTCTCTCTTGCTACAGGCAGCCATTCATTGTGAGCACAGGCGAGACGCTGAGCGCAGAGTTATCGAGGGCAAACACTTTCCCAGGGGATGCGGAGCGCAGAGTCACCGATCGCGCAGACAGACACGACGATCTTTCTTCCTCTTTTGACGCGTCAATCAGTCGTATGGTCTCAGACGCACCCCCAATGTCATGAGACGCATTGCTCCTTGTATAAGCTATTTGTACAGTGACAGCAAAGCCCCCATCCTCCTTTTTGTGTGTGACTGACAGATTGACCAATGTAGAAAGTAGGCTAGCTACCCCAGAGCGTCGATACGGCAGGTGAGCCCACCTTGGGGTGTAGGTAGCCTAGAGCGCGCGCAGAATATATATGTATAGTAGCCTAACGTCTGCATTAATGAAGAGGAAATGCTCACATTATATAATGACGTTTCGTGTTTTAGACATTGCAACAATGTTGTACCAAATTAAGTGCCCAGCAAGTGTTCCTAAAATTAGCCTACTAAAATCACTGAAATGCGGAGTGGATGGCACTTTCTGAACATCCTCCAACATAAACAGACTTTCAAGTTTACCTGCTGGATCTTTTGCTAAACTGTCAACTTGTCTGAACGAGGAATGATAAAAAGGTGTTTGTTTTAAAATATAGACTGTCCTTGGTTGATTTAAAACCAGGGACAGTCAATTATGTGCAATAGTCTCATAAGTAAATCATTGTTTCATAATGTCATGCAATTTTCACTCGGTTTCTCTTTTACTGTTATTTCTTTCACATTAAGAATAAAATGTTACACCATGAACTCCTATGAGAGACACATTGATCTCTTGCAAGAACAGGATGATTCCTGATAAACATGTTCAGCAGAGCATTATTTAAGTGGTATTTTGTAATTCTAAGGCTTCTGAATTGCTTTTGAATGTTCTTATGCAGTGCTCCATTATGCGCTCTAGTACACATATAAAATCAGAGTGCAGTTCATTATTTATTGGAGACTTAAGATTGCCCAGGAGACAGAAATCAATGAAAATGAATATCACGGCTATCAGAGAAGCGGTGACTGATAGAGCAAGAGTGGGGGAAACTAGCCCTTCGGGCAGCTTTCCTAAAGGATGGTTATCTCCTTACGTCTGCTGAATTTTTATTAAAGTCAGTCTCCCAGCATATTGAACCAAATGGCTTGTCACTCTTATTCAAGTGTCCTCTTATAGGCTTTTCAATATTTCCCCTCAGTTTCTCTGTCGCTGCGCAGTTTATGGCTGATCGAGAGCAGCGGCGTAGTATAATGGTTATGGGACCGGGATTGCCACTCAAAGATTGTTTGCAGGTATGATTCTCTATATAGGGCACTGCCTTTGTTCCCTTAAGCAAGGTATGTAGCCTGACTTGCTTCAGTACATATCCAGTTGTATTGAAGGATTGCATGTGAAATTAAGCTGTCTCAGTCGCTGAAGACAAGAGTGTCAGGTTAAATGCCTAAAATGTAATTGTAATTGTAAATGATTTCCTGATTCCCTTCCACTGAAGAGGTTCCTAGACAGATTCGGCTGTGCTTTGAATTTTATCTAGAGAGTGTGCCAGCTATATGTGCATTCCTGGCACTCCAACAAAATCACATTACTATGAATGGAATTTTTTTGTTTTCTTTTTCTGGAGGAACACATTTTTCAATTATTTTAATGCAAATGTAACAGACCTTCAAAAAATTATGCCACAAAGCTGATCATATGTGGCCCCACATAGCCTTCTCTGGTCTTAAGATGTGATCAGATTAATCCTGACATTTTGCATACAATGAACTTTGCGCCATTATTATGATTATTTTGTTGTTTATTGACTTCACAGTTGGTAGATCCTAGATTGATTGCAGTAAAACTGAATGTTGAATTACCATTGTGGGCTGTTGTATTGTAATTTCTTGATATATTCTGGATAAAGGAATCAGTAACATAATAATAATAATAATTATTATTATTATTATTATTATTTATATAGGCTAGTTGATTGGAACAATTAATAACATGCAACAAAAAACAAAGAATATATAGGAGTTAAAACAATAGAACTTGAACGGGTTTTAGAAATGTTTTCCCCCATGCACGCAGTAGATAGTATGACTGACCCCGTCCCAGTCGTGTCCTTACATTACCCCAGCGTAATACTGATCTACAGTCGCGTTTTGAAAAAAGGCCGTAGCCGCTTACTAGCAGGCTTCCGTAGTTGCAGCGGAGGCATATCTAAACAGCAGGAGGAAAATTCGAACGAGAGGTAAAATGCAATCAATACCAAAACAGTCGCCACAAGTAAAGTTAAATATTTAAGATTTGTACTTTATTTATACATGTGGACAATTAGGTGAACCAGATAGTCAGATAAATATGGCATGTATAAGATATTTGATTATTGGTTGATTAAAAGGTGCATGGACGTTGTTTGTACGCAAGTAGGAATGCGTGGTAGCTGACATAAGTATCCATTTTGTGACGTTAGCTAGCAAACAATCTCGTTTGTTCACTTTTCTTTATAGGAAAAGCACGAAGTTGAACATTACCTTCATTCGTAGCTACTGCTTAGACTAGCCAGTCTTAGCTTGGTGGCTTCAGTAAAGATCGCTCCCCATTCACACGCCCTTATGTACAATACGCCGATTCGAATGTGCGAACAGCCAACAGCCTTATTTCTTAGCATGTACCCATCTCGGATGTAAGACTTGCCGAGTTTTTACGGTTTTTAGTAAGCTTGTCTCTTGAAATTCTTTGAGCCTGCATTCACATCGAGTTGGCTAGCTACCACAGACTTTGTAAGTCTTGATCAAAGAGATGGTAAGGAAGGTCGGCCTTCCACCATTTCTTTAAACCCAAAGGATCATTTCAAGTTCCCAAATGAAATGTTGAACTTCTTGTCGCTGACAAGCGGGTATGCTGTACAGATTTGCAAAGTCACTAGAAAAGAGAAACGGCGGCATCTATTGGTCCTTTTAGGTAAATGCAGGGACTGGATGGATGACGTCACGTTGGCTCACTCGTCCTTATATTGCATATGTGTACAAGTAATAATATTAGTATTTAGTCATGTAGTTAATAAATATATATATTAGTGGTTGTCTTTCCATGCATTTCAAATGTCACTGCTGAATTTTAACTTATCAGGAAGCACTTGACTTTGGCAACAATTATGATAACAGGTCTAGAATCTGTGCATACTTTGCATTCAACGATTAGTTTAGTCCAGTTGCTGTTCTTCTGGGTTTGAGAGATGTCAAACATTTTGCTAAATGGTGCATTTAAAAAAAATGAAACCGTTTTTGTGGGGGCATTTAAAGGTGAAATGATGCTTAGGTGAACAGCCAGGTGCAAAACTCTCCAAGCCTGGTGGCGAGTGTGCATTTCTTCATTGTGCAGAGCTGGTCAGGCCTGATACAGAGAAATGGCGAGCCCAGGCCCTGGACTGCCAGTAATTTGGGTTGTGTTCCATTTGAACTTCTAATTAAATAATTAGATCAGCTGTTTGGTTCAATGAGTTGAGGTGCCTGGGGGTGCTTGACTTTTCATTTTTCAGACTCCATATGTATAATGGAGAGATAAAATGGAACAACAACAAAAAAAAGACCTATCTGGCATGCCAGGCCATGGGTCACCAGCCACTGCTATGCACTGAATGTCTAATCATCTGTGAACAGTACAGCTGCAGTTTCATCTGAAATGTAGTGGACCCGAAACAATAAACCAAGGAGGCTTTATGCGTTGCCTCATAAACCTCCTTGCAGAAGTGCAGGCCGCCATTGTCCCAAAGCCTCCTGCCCTAGTCGAGGAAGTCCCTGGAGCCTGCCTTTGCTGCTACACGCGCTCTGTTCTCCTCCGACAAAACATCCGTGCAGCTCAATCGGCATAAGGCAAAGGGAACGGAAAAGGAGTCTGAAGTTATTCGGCTGTTTCTCAAATTGGAAGAGCATGCTGCGCTGAGGGGATAGGCATGCAAGTTCAGTTAGGCATTTATAGATGGAACCTAATCCGAAATGGAAGATAAAAATTGCCCGACAGGAATTGTTCATAGTAGAGGAGAAAAATCACTTCTTCCCTTCAAGACCGGCCACCAAGTGGCTCATGACCGTCTGTGAGCCCAGACTGGGCAGCCCAGTTGCCTAGATATTGCAGAGACAAGCATGAGCTGGTTCATTGGATCACTGTGGAGTCAACTGGGAGTGGGACACTATAGGCTTTATCCCACCAGAGGCGGGGTTACGTCATTACTGCCATTTAGTGGATGCTCTTGTCCAGAGTGACTTGCGATGCAAATGCCAGCGCAAACCTCTGGGATTGAAGTGCGGTAAAAAAAGATCTTGGATCGCGTAATATCAAGAAACAGCAAGTTGCAGAAACTGCACACTCACCAGCAAACTGATCGGAACAGGAGCCCCAAGGTGCGGTCTAAAGCAGTGGGTCTTCAGTCCGTGTGGGAAGATGGCCGACGTCTCTGCCGCTCTGCCCACCGTGGGCGCAGCTCGTTCCACCACGCAGGGGCAAGGACTGACAGCCGAGCACAGCCGTCCAGGGCAGGCCCTTGGGCTCGAGTTCATCCGGCGTCCCTCGGTTACCAGTGCATTAGCCCATCCCCGTGACAGGCCAAGCACCCCTGGGCTTCCTGCTGTTGCCAGCAAGAGAAATGCAGGTGCGCCATTTCAGTAAAGCACTTAAACAGAGCCGGGTAAACACGATCCAAACGACAGAAGGAGAATGATGAAGAAGAGAATGATCTGGGATAAGTAATTAATGGAAATGTAATGATTGGGGATGAGTGATGTCATGTAATAGAGATGTAATTATCAGGGGTGTATAATGGAAATGTTAATGGTTGGGGAGGAGTCGTGGAATGCAGGTGTAATCGTTGTGGATGAGTATTTTAAGGGGGATGTAATGGTTGCGGATTAGTGATGTCATGTAATTGAGGTGTAATGGTTGGGAATGCGTATTGTCATGTAATGGAGACTTACGCCTAATGGTTGGGAAAAGTAGTGGAACAGAAATGTAATGGTTAGGGATGAGTAATGTAATGGAGATGTAATGGCTGGGGATAAGTAATGTAGGCTGTAATGTAATAGCTAACATATGTCAAAATTGAGTGAAGTAATTTTAGTGGGAAATGTTGTCAGGAATTTATCCATCAGCTTGAGATGACTGCTGGAGATCGGCCTAATTTGGCTGAACAAGAGAATGTAAGCACTCTGACTGTTTTAATCCATTTTTTAACAAATCTGGATTATTTAACATCAAAGAAGTCTATTCAATCGTTTTTCTTTTCTCCCTTCTTTTACAAGAGCATTACAGCTCAAAAATGTCCTTTTGTTTTACATGTGATTTAAACACTTTCTTCAAAAATTATGTTGTATTTCTTTTTTTTAATAAAATCTTTGCCTTTCTTTCTGGTGGCACAGTGTGAATTATTTATTTATTTATTTATTTATTTATTTTACAAATTGGCAGAAAGTACTAATACTTAATAAGTTAAGTACTTAATAAAATTAAGAGGTTCTTTAGAAAATACATTACTGATGGTTTTCAAAATTATTTTCTCAAAGCTTACAGCCATATCTTTCCTCAGATAAATTTGATTGTAAATGCCCATATTTGTGTGCTGTTTGATTTTACGAATGATTTTAAACGTACCCTCTAGTGATTACTATGTACATTTAAAGTTGTTTCGTTTGTACATTCTTGTTGATGCACTTCTCGCATGTTGACCCGTCGAGTTTGTCGCAGCTACATGTAAGATTGGTATTTTACCCGTCTCTAAAGCGATTCTCTGCGTTCTTTCGCCATAATCAAATACATTGTCAAACTTAAAGGTGGAAAATAAAATGTAAACTGAATCTTGTCCTTACCTTAGCGGCAGGTATTTCGGAGATTGCGCGCTTCCATTGATGGTCTTCAGGTGTGTTGTCACGATTACTTTTAAAAGAAAGTGTCGGGCGCTGACGCCTAACGGCGCGAGGAATTAAGTCTTGACCAAGGAGCCAGAGGAAAAATACACGGGTTTAGAGGACATCGGATGCGCGAAATGGAATGTAGAGGAAAATTTGGAGAAATGGAAGAGATGATGTAGCACCGGCAACAATGAAGGACCAGAGCCTGATAATGGACAAAAGGAAAATTACGAGGGTTCTTGCTGATCGGCTGCCTTACAAACGCATTTGCGGTGTCCTCGGTATCTGCTCTCTCTGGGCTCTTCCGTCACTCCATCGCAGCTGCTCCAGCGTTCTCCCATTTCAGTTCACGTGCTTCGCAGGCATGGCAAGACGCATCTACCGGAGGAGCACTGGCCCGCACTGTGGAATTTAATGCACGAGTTTGCATTCATACATGCATACATGTGTGCATATATGCATTTATACATAAATGCATACATAATCAGACATACATGCAGGCATGAACACCAACATGCATACATACATACATGAATAAATGCATAAATATATGAATAAATGCATTCATGAATGTAATAGATGAATAAATGCATACATAATGTACATGCATGCATACATACATAAATGCACAAAGCCTGTCCCTAAATTTGCTTCTTTTGAGCTGAAGCAGTTGAATACCTGGGCTTTCAGAGTCTCCTAGTGAGTTGGGTAATGCAGGGAATGTGAAAATAATCCTCATTAAAGTCATTGATTACTGCCAAGCAAATTTTCTCCTGCTTAATATCTACTGGGCCATTGTCACCCAAGTG
Source organism: Anguilla pacifica (assembly GCA_039654925.1). Classification (NCBI taxonomy): domain Eukaryota; kingdom Metazoa; phylum Chordata; class Actinopteri; order Anguilliformes; family Anguillidae; genus Anguilla; species Anguilla pacifica. The sequence continues at coordinate 11,592,918 of CM077300.1, read as the reverse complement.
TTATAAACCAGAGGTTTAGGATTATGTGAATATCCTCTAAAACTCTGTGTAAAAATATAAGGGGGGGTTTCGAACCTAAGTCACAGTTCTAGAACTCCCATTGTATTCAATTGCCAGTAGTGATTGTTATATCAGGATTATAATGTTCTGTTCAGAACATTGTTATCACATATTTGTGATCTTACAACTTAAAGGGTTAATATGTGGAAGGGCTGGGGTGAGTGGGAGAACATCTCCTCTCTCAGGCTGTCTTTTTTGGGGTTTGACCTTCCACTGTCCCTCACAAACACATACTGTATGCTGTTGCAGCAGCAGTGTGGGGAACCTTGCTTTCAGCTGTCCCTCACCTGCTGCTGCTCTTTTTCTTGCCACAATCTGAACATACATACATACATGAATAAATACATATAGACGTGTGCATAAATATGGTGCTTTTGGTCTGCTGAAAGAGGGGGATATGTATATAAATGCCTGCAATTCCTATATGGTTCACCTGATATATATGCAAATGCCAAAATTAAAGCTGACAGTTTGCACTTTAACCTCCTATTCATGGTTTCATCTGAGATCCAGTGTGCTGGAGTACTCAGGCAAAAGAACAAACATTGTGTCACAAATACCCACAGACTGCACTGTAGATGAAGAATTCCATGGCTACGCTCATATTTGCATATGAATAAATACACCTACACTATATGACCAATAGTACCTGGACATCCCCTGGTCTGGGGCTGGTTTTCACAGTTTCAGAGTTTCCAACAGTTTGGGGAAGGCCCTTGTCTCTTTCAGCATGACAATGCCCCGTGGCATGCAGCGAGGTCGATATAGAAATGGTTTTGTCGAGAACAGTGTGGGAGAACTTGACTGGCCTGCACAGAGTCCTGACCTCAGCCCCATCAAACACCTTTGGGATCGATCGGAAAACCAACTGCAAGCCAGGCCTAATCGCCCAATCAGTGCCTGACCTCACTAATGCTCTGTGGGCTGGAAGGAAGCAGATCCCTGCAGCAATTCTCCAACATTTAGTATAAAGCCATCCCATAAGAGTGGAGGTTGTTATAGCAGCAAGGGTGGACCAACTCCATATTAATGCCGATAATTTTGGATGAGATGTTGGATGTCAGGTGTCCACATACACTACATGTTCAAAAGTATCTTCATGGCTTGGATTCAGCAAGGTGCTGGAAACATTCCCTAGGGATATTGGTCCATACTGACTCATGGATTGGTCCATGGATTACTGCTGCTTACGCCAAATTCTGACCCTACCGTCTGCATGTTGCAGCAATGGATCAGTCAGACCTGCAGCCATTTTATCATTCTTTTGTTCGTCCAGTTTTGGTGATCACGTGCCTTCTCTTCTTCCTGGTCTTAGTCAACAGGAATGAAGCCCAGCGTGTTTTTCTGCTGCGGTTACCCATCTGCTTCACGGTGTCTTGCCTTGTGCATTCAGAGATGCCCTTCTGTACACCACTGTTGTAAACAGCTATTATTTGAGCGTGTGTGTCCTTTGTTAACTTGAAGAGGTCTGCCCATTCTCCTCTGACTCCTCTCATTAAAAAGGTTTTGGCCCACAGAACTGCCATGCACTGGATGTTTTTGTTGTTGTTGTTGTTGTTTGTCACTCCATTCTCTGTAAACTCTAGAGACGGTACTGTGTGAAAATCCTAAGAGGTAAGCTGTTTCTGAGATGCTAAAACCACCATGTCTGGCACCAACAATCATACCATGGTCAAAGTCACTGATTTCACACATCTTGCCCATTCTAATGTTTGGTCAAAGAACAAATAAACCTATTCACCATATCTGCATTTTTTATATATTCATGTAGGCCTATGTGAGACCACAGGTGTGATTTCCCCTTCCCCCTATACATTTTTTGAAATTGTAGAAAGGGACCCAAGACAGAATGTTATGGATTTGCGATAAATATTAAACAGTTCTTACTCTCTTTGTTTAAAAACATGATATGGCTTATACAATATGTATTATAAAGCTGACGTTACACATCTCTTGCAGTTCACCATGATTTATTTCACCCGAATGACAGCATTTGAAATATTTATGTCCAAGATGGACAAGTCTTCTATTTCATTCATTTGAACGTACTGTGTAATGTGCAACTGCTCAGTTGATTTCTGTTGTAACGCACGTGTGTGCAGTGAAACAACGCCTGCACCCGGAAATACGTTTTCTTCCTGTTTCCAAATGCAGGTGACCACAATTGAAAACGTCCGGAACGGGAAAGCAGCCATTTATTTCGGTGCGTCACGAGGTAAGATATTGAAATCGGCGTAAAAATATCGGCGCTCTGAAACAAACAAACATTGACACCAAGTGAATTAAAACGCTTTGCAAATGTCATACCGACGTCAGACAACTTAAAGAAACTTTACCTGAACTTAAAATGGGACGTGTGTTCATGGCAACATTGTACCAGAATATTTTCGGATTCCATGGGAGATGTCCGTATAAACGCGGCTCAGATATATTTTTTAAACTGACGATGCGGATAAATGTTAGCGAATAGCCAACTGCTGCATCTGATTAATTTAGTTCCCTCTTTGTCAATGCGACTCAAAGCTTTAATTAGACTGCAAAAAGCGACAGCGCATTGAAATGGCTCGCTAGCTAAACGTATATTTTTTAACGTGTGTCCTCACGTTAAGAAAGTCCTGTGAGTTGATCCATTGGCTGTGTGTTTGCTGTAATTAATTTGCCTTTAGACAAACTTTTCGTGGGACGTTATTTTCCATTCGTTTCAAAGAAGTCATTCTGCTGTGCCTTTTTTGCTGCTCGTTAAGCTGTCTATAATATTCGGTATTAATTGCGACGTTACACCCGCAAAACCTTTGCAGGTTTTTTGTGCTTTGAACCCCGGACCATAAGTAACGATTCACATTTGATACTTTTTTTCTGTGAAACAGGACCGCCGTTTGCTAATTATAGGCGTATAGGTGACCGCCACTGACACAATAACCTCAAGACCTTTTACATTTTCAGCGATGGTGACCATAACATTTTATACCGTGTAATCAGTCAGGAACGTTGCCTGGAATTTGGTTTATTTATTATTATTTTAAGATCAAGCATTGCCTTTCACAGATTCCTTATGCCATTCTCCCAACATTCCTTCCTTTGATAAAATGTTATGTGAAATCATAGCAAGTCGGTGGCAAGGCTGTTAGCGCAATTCTTCGTAAACCGTTTACTAATTGCCTACCTGAGAAATTACGTGGGTGTTCACCTGTTCGTGATTATGCTGTTTTCTGTTTAAAAGAAGGGTTTGGTGTAATTGCGCAATTACTGGCCACAGTCTGCTGAGGCAGGAAGGGTTTTTGGCATTTTTATTTTTTGCGGTACTCAAGCTCTTTCGATACGTAAGTTTTGAATCACTTTGCTTTACTGTAATTCCGTTTTCTTCGGAAAGTCGGTATAAATAACAGCTGATGGGCAGACAAAACACGCGCACTATTCAACTTACCGCAGTAACAGGGTGCAATATGGCATGGAAGCCAGGAAGTTCATGACATTTTTATCCATTTCTTGAAGAGTGGAATTTTGGTGAAGTAAAGCCCAGTTAAACTCAATTTTTTCTAAAATATTAGCTGTGGGTTTTCCCCTCCTTTCCCTGTTTTTGTTCTGTTCAAAGAAAACCGTGTTATTAGAATGATTCACGCCTGTTACCTTACGCGCATGAGCACCTAGTGTTCCTTTCATCTCGCCGGTATATTATGTTTATTTGTAATTGTTTTAAGTGATGAGGCAGTATTGCTTTTGCTGCATAACCTGCTGCATAACCAAGTTCATCTGTAATTTTTACACACTGTTGCTTCTTTTTTTTTGGGGGGGCGGGGGGGGGGCGCAAAATAAAATCATCACTGTAGTGGATGGTCGGCTCTGAGGGTACGGACATTTGTAACCTGTTCCTCAGCTCCTGTTGAAATGGTTGAGGACCTCAGATCAGCGCATGAGAGGGCTAAAATCATATATATCCATAACTTGATGACTGGGCCCCCATTGCACCATTGCATCAGTCCCTCTCTGCCCCTCCCCCAGGTGCAGGATGGAGGAACAGAAGGAGGTCCTTGACAGGCTGCAGAGGTCCTTTCGCGCGGGGGTCCCCCTCCCGGAGCAGTTTCGCCTGGCGCAGCTGGATGCGCTCCTGAAGCTCATGACGGAGAACGAGGATCAGATCCTGGCCGCGCTGCACCAGGACCTCGCCAGGGTAGGCACCGCTCCACCCTGTCCTGTCCTGCTCCACTCTAGCCTGCCCTGTCCTGCTCCACTCCAGCCTGCCCTGCCCTGTCCTTCTCCAGGCTGCCCTGCCCTGCCCCTGCCTGGCCTGCCCTGCCCCGCTCTAGCCTGCCCTGCCCTGTCCTGTCCTGCCCCGCTCGAGCCTGCCCTGCCCTGTCTGCTCCACACCAGCCTGCCCTGCTCCAGCCTGCCCTGCCCTGTCTGCTCCACACCAGCCTGCCCTGCTCCAGCCTGCCCTGCCCTGTCTGCTCCACACCAGCCTGCCCTGCTCCAGCCTGCCCTGCCCTGTCTGCTCCACACCAGCCTGCCCTGCTCCAGCCTGCCCTGCCCTGCCCTGCCCTGCTCCAGCCTGCCCTGCCCCACGCCACTCCGCTCCGCTCCAGACATGCACTACATCCTAGACGTGGGCTGCAGAAGTTCTGATGTTTACTGTTCACTCTGCAATTTCCATCCTTCTTTTTTCACACTTCTCATTCAGCGTTGCATCACTTAACATTTCTGGAGGGAAATGTCTGGCGTTTTTAAATTGTGGCACATCCAAACACTTCCCTTAATATTTAATATTTGTTTTTTTTTATCTCTGTGACTGCTCCCCCTCCCCTTCATTGTTCTCCCTTAGCCAAAGTTTGAGGCTGTGCTGTCTGATATTGAAATGGTGACAAATGAGATCTGCTTTGCCATAAATAACCTGCACACCTGGATGCAGCCCGAATACGCGTCAAAAAGCCTGGTAAGACGTCTCTGCATTCTCTATGAGTTGAGTTTTTTTTTCCTTAAGCTTTACTACAGGTCTTCAGAACACACACACACACACACACACACACAAACTGCCCAAACTGCTCCGTCAAGGACGTTGCTCAATATCATCTGACTACTCTGGAGACATTCCAAGCCTGGTGACTTGTGATGCTAATGCCCTGCCACTGTTAAAAGATCTCGGTATGCATCCCTGTGTGCTATTTTGTCCAGAAGGCATTTCCCCAGAGTGACTTCCCTCCTGTACCTCTTTTTTCTTTGTCAGGCCACAAAGATGGACGATTGTTTTATTCGGAGAGAGCCCCTGGGTGTGGTTTTGATCATCGGGGCGTGGAATTACCCTGTCCAAGTCATCTTGTCACCCCTGGTTGGGGCAATAGCTGCCGGTAAGCATTTGCGTGTGCGCCATTTTGTGAGACTGCCTGAATTAACGACTGCAAGATCTCAACACGCTGCGCTGTCGTTGACCAGGAAACTGTGCCCTTATCAAGCCTTCCGAAGTCAGCCAGGCCACAGAGAAGCTTCTGGCCGAGCTCATCCCAAAGTACCTGTCTAAGGTGTGTGCGTGTGCGTGTGCGTACATGCACGTACGTGTGTGCCAGTGCATGCATGCTCTGCATTCTGTCATTTGGCATTTGCTCTGGTATGTGTCACTGAACACCTGTTTCTTCACCACTGCCTGTGTGTGACCTGTGTGTGACCTGTGTGTGACCTGACCTTTAACCCTGATGGCAGTTAAGGCCTGAGGTAACTGCGGTGGTGTGCTGTTGCAGGAGTGCTACGCGGTGGTGTGCGGGGGAGCTGAAGAAACGAAGAAGCTGCTGGAGAATCGATTCGATCACATCTTCTACACGGGTATGTGTTGGATCCACTTTAACGCCAGCTGTCCTCCAGCTGTTTCTGAGGATGCAGGTTCGACGTGTGTCAACAGATTGTTCATTTTGTGTAATTCTTTCCTCTTATTTTCCTGCTCTCCCATCTTCCTCCTCCCCACCTCCTTCGCTCCTGTCTCTCCCCATTCTTCCTCTCTTCCTTCTCCTGTCCCTTCTTTTCCTCACCCTTCCCTCTTCTTCTCCCTCCTTTACTATGTCTGTCTTCCTTTTGTTCTCCCTCCCTCCACTCTCCCCCTCCAACTGCGGTCTTCCTGCCTCTCTCTCTCCCTCCTCTCCCCCTTCTGTCTCCCCCTCTCTCCCTCCTCTGTCTCCCTCTAACATCCCTCTCAGGATCTCAGCCCGTAGCTCGTAGCATCCTGCAGGCCGCAGCGGTGCACCTGACTCCGGTCACCCTGGAGCTGGGGGGGAAGTGCCCCTGCCTCATCTACGGAAACCTGGACATCAAGGCTGCCGCCAAGAGGCTGGTCTGGGCCAAATTCTTCAACGCGGGACAGAGCTGCGTGGCCCCCGACTACATCCTCTGCACCCCACAGATGCGGGACGACCTCATCCCGGCCATCCGGGACACCCTGGAGAGCTTCTACACTTCCGAGCCCCAGAAGTGTCCAGACATGGGCCGCATAGTCACGGACAGGCACTGGAACAGGCTGACCGAAATGCTGCGCAAGTCGGCCGGGAAAGTGGTGATGGGGGGGGAGAGCGACCAGCAGGATAGATACATCGGTGAGCAGCATTTTGCGTTTGTGCTTTTTTTTAAAAAAAAATTTTTAAACACAGAACTTCTGCCTTCTGGAAAATAAATGGGACAGCCTGAAGTCAGACTTTGGCGGGCGGGATGTGGGGACGGTTGGTGTGGTATGAGGGGTGGGTCCTGGGGGCGGCTGTCCTGTACGAGTCTCCTCTGGTTTTTTTTCGGCAGCCCCTACGGTGCTGGTGGATGTCCAGGAGAGCGATGTGCTCATGGGCGAGGAGATCTTCGGCCCCATTCTGCCGATCCTCACCATCGAGACCCTGGAAGAAGGGATCGATTTCGTAAACCGCAGAGAGAAGCCGCTGGCCCTGTATGTCTTTTCTGATGATTCAAAGGCAAGTACGCTCCCCTCCCACACTGGAGCAGTAGCATCTGCCGCATTCTGTCATTTCATTTTTATATTTTTCTTAATTTCGTCTAAAAACATTCTTTTGACTTCATTTCTTCATTGTCATGTTGCGTTTTATTGATTCATAAAAAGCACCGTGAATTATAATGTGTCACACAAGCTATTGGGTGAAGGCAGAATGACTGGCTGACTGGCCGGTCCTTGTGTCCTCTTCAGGGGATGTAGATGGTAGATCTGCTGGCCCTCCGGTTGCTGGGTGTGCTGGAGATTCAGTACTGTTCGTGCCGAAAATACGCAGTAAACCACCGATATGGAGCAAATCGATGTGAAAATCACATTAGGGCCTAAGTGAGGCGTGAGGAGCGAAGCAATATCTGATCGGATGTCGGTGCCGAACTCTGTAATTGCAACAAATAATGGATAGTGTATTGCCTCCCACAGTGCTATTTTCCTCAAAGTAAATGCCAAATCTTGTTTGGCGCATAAATATTTAGATGTTAAGTGTGTGATTTGCAAGCTACTTTTGGCATGATCTAGCCTCTTGGCTCATTGCTTGAATGTAAGTCGATATGCACCTGTCCCTATGACAATGCTAATTATGATAAATAATGAGTATCAGTTTTCTGTAGTAATCATACTTTTTGTTCAGTTCCTTATACCCATGTGGCTCTGGCATGACCTGAGGCTGTCTAGTATAAACTCCGCCCCCTGAGAGCACATTTGGTGTATGCCTGGCACACTCAGGCATTACTCAGCTGACAGCTGTCCTTCTGAGTGTGGCCAAGAGGGGTCCACAACCCTAGTCCTGGACAGCCACAGTGTCTGAGAAAAGCTGCAAGAAATGAAGACCAGTGTAACTAGTCGAGGTGAGCTAGTGGCGTAATCAGCTGCTTTAATTAATCAAATTAGTGCTGAGTAATAATGAACACCAGCAGTGCCCTGCGGCTCTCCAGGACCGCGGCTGCAGACCCATGGGACAACGTGATCAGAACATGGAAATGGGCAGTTACTGAATGACGGCCAATCACTGAGCAGGCCAGTTCATCCTCAGCCAGAGAAAACTGAAAATCGTGGCATATACTGATAGCCTGTGAAAATGCAATTTGCCTGTTACACTAAGCCAAGTTGCATTTGCCTGTTAGCGTTAGCGTAATCTGAAATATTCACGCTCAAAAAGCCAGCAAGGGAATGAAGTGACATTTTGCGCAATGTTGTTTTTTTTTGCTTTCAGGTGGTCACCACTGTTTTGGAGCAGACCAGCAGTGGCGGTTTCTGCTCAAATGATGGCATAGTCCACATGACGCTGCAGAGCCTACCCTTCGGCGGAGTGGGTGAGTGTGTGCGTGTGCGCACGTGTGTGTGCGTATGGTTGGGTGTGTGTATGCCTGGGTCTGTCGTGTTTTATATATCAGCAAGTGAGGAGTTCCCACATTTTTGTTGTGCTGTAATGTCACAAGTGGCAGGTTATCTCTGGCCACGCCCCCTTATCTTCCCCGGGCCCAGCTGAGGAATTCCATTTGAACAGAAGGTCTGCTGATGGAACAGTAAGGCTTGTTGGTTCCAGTACTGGCTAACACACACAGTGATACCCTTGGCCGCACTTGGCAGGACTGGAAAAACAACTCGCGGCTATGAACCTCCCAGCCTGTTCAGTCCCTCTCTATTCAGCATTATTTGGGTGTGGGTTACCCAAGCTGAGCCATATATCCCAGGTCCACTTGGATTTTGTCAACGCTTCGAAATGTTTCTCGTGTTATGATGACTCGTACTCAGGTCTGTACATGTGGAGAATGCTCGCCAATTACGGTCTTCCATCTCTCCTTCCTTCGCTCTCTGTCTCTCCCCCTCGGTCCCAGGGGCCAGCGGGATGGGCAGCTACCACGGGCGCTGGGGGTTCGAGACGTTCAGCCACAGGCGGGGGTGCATGCTGCGGAGCTGGGTACTGGAGCCCATCAACGTGCTCCGCTACCCCCCCTACCAGGAGAGCAGCCTGGGCTGGCTGCGCTGGGCCACCACCGTGAAGAAGAAAGGATGGGGGTGTGCAGTCATGTGATTTCGCCCCCCCCCCCCCATATCCCATCAGTCCCAGTCCCTACTGCTACGTTTAATTTCCTTATTTCTCTGATTGATGTGGTGTCTGGCCATGTGCTCTCGCTCACCACAGCCTGAATTTCCCAACTAATCCTAAAGGGTTAAATTGTGCTTACATATACAACTTTGGGGGTTTTTTTTCTTTCCTTTGGGAAGTGGGACATAATAATGCAACTGCCAAATGATTTCACAATTTCCTACCTCTTTGTGTGTGAGCAATGGGTCACTCAACCAACTCCATATTCTTTATGCCCCTGAATGCTTGGATTGAAGACCTCTTCAGTCTGTCCATTCAGTTTGTCGCCACTGAAGGGCTGGGTTTCACTGCTCTGCGCTCGCCTCTGATTGGCCCTCGCATAGGGTTGGCTGCACACTGAAGTGTTAGGGTGAAGGGTGGGTGAGGAAGATAACTTGCCTGTAAAGTGAGGGGTTTACCAGTGAGGTTTTCTTTTTTGATGTCTCTGTAGTGGAAGATTGTTACGCTAGTTTAAAATGAGTATCTCCTGACCATACTTCTAAATTTAATTTCTCTCCTTATCTCCTTGCACGTCTTGGCAACCTTAACTGCTTTTAGGACTTGCAACCTGTTTTTTTTTTTTTTTTTTTTTTTTTTTTTAAATACACGTGTACCAAGAAAATATTGAAACTGGCATTTATTCATGAAGAAACAAGTGCTTAGAACTTTAATATTGTGTGTGAAAATGCTGTGTGGTGCAGTGTTGGTGGTTGTAATATTGGCAATGCCAGTAGTTCACAAGTTTGAACTACAAATCCCCCAGTCAATGTGTCTGAGTGAAGTGGTATGAACAGCAGGTTTGTACAGATCCAGTGAACATCGCTTCGTGTGATGTGTATACACATTGCTACTGCCACCCCATTCAGAGCAAGGACGCGGTGCTACCTGACAACTCGTTGGGAGCCAGTTGACTCCAATCGTGTTTTTGTGACCGTCTTTATATTTTGTCTGTTGTAAATAAAAACTGAATTTTAACTAATAAAATACTCTTGATCAATACGTTGGTGTATACTGCATGCTTTCCACACAGATATGTTCCCAGGCCCGTCGCACAGCAGAGTACTGTTGTGGGAAGTTTCTCTTGGTCTTCGGTCTCATTTGTTTTGCACCTTGTTTTTTCCCTGGTAAGCAGTGCCAGACCTAGACCAACTTTCTGTGGTTCTCCCTGTGTTTGTTTTCGATTTACCCAGACAGATTTTACGTGCAGTAAATATTTTTCTTACTTCTAGAAGTTTCCGGCTAGCCAGCTTTATGGTATAGGGGTATAGGGGCATTGAGCCATCGCTCCTTAAAGGGAGGAAATGCATTCCTTGTTACATTACATTACATTACAGGCATTTGGCAGACGCTCTTATCCAGAGCGACGTACATCAAAGTGTATAACCATAACCAGGAACAAGTATGACGAAAACCCTAGAGAGAAGTACCGGTCCAAGTGCAGGGAACAACCGCAGTTGTTCCCTGGAGTTTGTAACTCCAAAAAGCAGTGAGGTTATGTACTGGAACAGATTAATTTTATAACGTTTTCACAATTAACAGTTTTTAAACTGGTGCTGGTTCTTTCCTTCTCGATTTTCATGTTGTGCAAGGTCTTCACTCCCAAGGATGCGAGCAGTCATGCTGATGTAGGAAGCCCTGCTATAATGCCCTTGAGTACAGTGGCCTTGAGGTTACGTGCACCATGGGGAAATGGTTCAAACCGAAAATAAGAATTTTAATTATTTTCGAAGAATGATGGAGTAATATGCACATACAACCTCTGGAGGCGTGACATCATGACACAAGCTGCTTGACGTAATTTCTTCAGACCGTGAACCCTGAATACCCCCATACCAGTCAATGTAAAGTTGATCGTTCTTCGAACTTGATTTAATGGCCAAAAACATCCTTCAAACATCGAAACTACCCAAAAGGAAAATACCCCAGAAGGTGAACAACTGCTTTAAAGGCTTTGCTGAAGCGTCAGGCTCCGAGCTGGATCATATCTGAGAAACGTAAGTTATGGTCTCTACACAGTGGATACGCTCATTTGAAACACTGAAAACAACATGTAAAGCGTTGTGAAATTCATGCAGTCATCTCCCACATTTTTTTTGTAGTCTAAAAGCGCAAGAAACCACGCCAGAGAACTACACAACCTCCTACAGTGCGGACTGGCAGATTGCGAGTGTCCCACTGGCCAGGCTGTGAGTACCCCATTGGACAGGCAGCTGTCCAATGGGGTATGCTGAACGATGCCATAGGATGTCACTCCATAGGACTCCTGGAGCAATGCATCATCACTGGTACGGTCAGTATGCGATTCTTCTGATCGACTGAAGCCATTTCATTACCGTTTTTTTATTTTATTTATTTATTTATTTTTTTTAACAAATCAACTGGCAAAATTAGAACAGCTTGGCATCCCTTTGGATTGCTGTCTTACCAACAGCTTCCTGATTGCTCATCACTTGTCATTGTGTGAGTTTCTGCACCTGCGATGGTCTCTGTCCAATCTGTCTGGGAAGTGATGGCATAAAATGAGCATCTGAAGTAAGATGGGGCCAGGGGTCAAGTCCCAAGACTATACAAATGCTTTACAAATGTGAAATGAAAATGCCAAAGTTTTAATGAGGTGAATCTTTTAATTCCATTTCCCCAACCAGAAGTTAGTCAAAAAACACCAAATGTGACTAGACAAATTCACAGTTAAAACTGCAATTTACTGTTGTAACCAATGCGCACATTACACACGTGCTGTCCTTTCTGTGTGGATCATGAAGGTTCACATATTGCAGTATGCAGTGCTAGTAATCTGCTAAAAACTAGTGAACTTCCTCTGGCAGCTCCATTAGTATCCAAAATTACCCAGTTTGACAGACTTTTGCAGGGTACAACTGAGCTGATATTCTGGACTTTAGTCTCCTGGACATTGCATAAGAATGCTAAGACAAGGGTCGCCGATTCCAACTGGGAACCAACGCTTTGAGCAGGGTTGAGCACAAGTCTGAAAACCGAATACCAGTATCAAGAGATTTTAAAGGTAATGATCGTATGAAACCAACGACAGAATATATTTGAGTTTGTATCTGAAAAATTGAAGCTTTGTTCTCAGACAGTCTTGTCAGTGCAGAGGTGTGATCAGTGTGAGGTGTACAGGATTGGTTTTGGGTTGTGGTTCAGGGTTCAGGGCTCAGGCCTGTATGAGGAAGGGGGATTGGCCCTTGGGGATCCCTGTTCTGGGGTCAGGGGTTCAGAGGCGGGAGAGGGGCTGGTGGCCACGGGAGGGTCTTTCTGCACGAGTTCGGGCTCATCCTGGCCAGCCTGAGGAGGGTGAACCAGCACCCGGTCGATGATCCCAAAATCCTGGGCTTCCATGGGGCTCATATAGCGATCTCGTTCCATTACACTCTCTGGTGACCAGGACAGGAAGTGCAGGCAAAAAAAAAAACGGAATTATAAACTGCCAACTGTGCACTTCAACACCAATTTTACATGCAATTTCCTTTTTTACCCGCTCTCACAAACAGTAGTGCATTACCTATAGTTTCAATGGGCTGCCCGGTGTGTTTGCTGTAGATGTTGTTTATCTGCCTCTTCAGTTTAAGGATCTCCTCAGCTTGAATAGCAATGTCTGTAGCTTGACCCTGGATGCAATATGCAACGTTTAAATGGTTTACTTTTACCCAGAGTTCTCAGACTGGATAAATGCTTAAATATCCTGGTTTGCACAAGATCCATTTCACTAGGAATTGTAGAGCCACAATAAATCACAAATTCATTCAAAACAATCCCTTCATAGCAGATTAGTTATCATTGCATTTTACTGAAACCCACAAAATCAGTTTTCTTCTTGTGCACCATTTGTGCCCAAAACTACATCCTCTCTCGCATTCAAAGGCTAGTTTCCAGTCCCCCCCCCCCCCCATCACCTCACCCTGGCTCCCCCGGAGGGCTGGTGCACCATGATCCTGGCATTGGGCAGGGAGTGGCGCATGCCGCTGGTCCCTGCAGCCAGCAGCAGGCTGCCCATGCTAGCCGCCTGGCCCACGCACCAAGTGGAGATGGGATTGAGGATGTACTGCATGGTGTCATAGATGGCCAAGCCTGCCGTCACCACCCCCCCTGCGGCAGAGGCAGAGACAGCGTTAAAATGGTCCCCCCCCCCCCAGCAAACACAGTGTCCACCAGGAGGGCAGCAAAACCTTCATGCTGATCCATACCAGTTAGCCTGCAAACACCATGCTCCCCTACATGCAAAATGTTCAGGAACCTCATTTGGAACATTAGCGACACAATTTCACTCCAAAAGAGTGAGGGTGTTCCGCATGCTCCCAACCCGGTCTCACCTGGGCTGTTGATGTACATGTGAATCGGTTTATTGTTACTCTCTGACTGCAGAAAAAGCAGCTGAGCTATAACCAGACTGGCCACAGAGTCATCGATCTGAGAAAAGAGAAAGATAGCAAGGGAAAGAGGGAGAGGAGCAATAGATTAAGACCTTAAGAATCACCTCACCAACCAAAACTCAAGCACAGCTGGGAAGTCCATGATGACTTAAACCAGAGAAACACACAGAGCAAAAGCAGCTTCTCCACTTCCTGTTCCACTGTGCTCCACATGGGTAAACCAAAACTTCACCACAGGAATCACACATACATTTTAAACCCTTAGTGTGACCACAGGGAGGGTGCTGCAGGGATCACTCCCAACTTTTTAGCCCCCCACCCCGGCCTTTTTTTTGTCTCTGGTTGTAAATTCCCCAAACACAAATACCAACTGCCACATCCTTCATAGATTCGGGAAAGTGTAGGCACCCCCCTTTACAGCAGCCCTGATCACACCAGCACCAACTTAACAAGCATTTGTGCTGGTAAGGGCTCTTTTGAATTCTTGTCTAAGGCACCTTGTTTAAAAACATTCTAGAGGCAATCGCTCCATTATATTCCATAGATACGCTAATAGACTTACTGGTCCCATTACACAAATGATCCTCTCCCTTAGCAACCTGGAGTATATGTCATATGCTCTCTCTCCCCGGCCCTGGAAACAGAGAAAGAGAGATAAGGATTCCACTATTACGTCATGATTCAATACTGAATAGGCTGGCGTGGAGTTTTGTTAAACAATTTTGACTCAAGGAAACAGGCATATTCTCAGTCAATGCTCTGATATTTCACACAGAGTTCCAGGGTATGAAATTAGCACCTGCCTCCAGCCAAATGCTGGTAAAATTTTTATTGTGGTTGGTAAGATCTTCTACTCTAGCAGCCACTTTGGCAGGTAATGTTAACCAATCAGACTGTGTTATTTTGTAAAAAAAATTTAAAAAAATAATGTGGCTGATAAAATGTTGAAAATTGCTGTTGATTTTTAAAATCCACAAGCCACTCTGGCCAGTGGGTTAATAAGCAAAAGTCACTGGATCAAAACAGTACCAGCAATCTCCCGTACATTAAAACATAAAAGCAATTGTAGTTAGACTTTCTACTGGAAGTGCTGTCATAATAACCAGTAATTCACATAGATAATGCTAAATATGAATAAATCAACAATATTTCAACATAAAATGGCAATAATCGCTAATTTGTAAAACGTTACCGACCCTATAACCGAATATGATCCGTCAATCATCACTTACCGTTTGTTCTACAACTATGGGTATAAGGGGGCTCCGCCATGGGGGGCTGAGGTGCACTGACCGTGTTCCCTTCAGCACCGACGCCCCACACTGTAACACCCGCTGAAGAAACAAAACGTGAAGGTCAGGAGGAAACGGCGGTATGAATCGGGGGGGGGGGGGGGGGGGAGACAAGGCATAACGGAGAGTGCTGTAGGTACTCTCCTCACAAAAATAAGCCACCAAGCGACATGACATCATATGTCATGATTTCTGAACAAGCCAATAACGACTTGCATGTAATGAGATATAAATACGAACGTTAGTCTACATCACGTCAATCGATGGAGCACAATCCACAGTACATCTACGAGAAACCCCCAAGGCTTCTCGAAGCCGGATAAAGACATTTTACCATGTCTTTCAACTGCACATCTTCGATTTCTAAATTTCAAGCAGTGTGCGAAAACTAGCGAAAAACTAGCTAATAATTGCTAGTAGCTAATGACATATCACTATCTCACAAGGTGACGCATGCTAGTTAAACGATCCGCTACGTTACACAAGCATTACTTCAAACTGTTCAACAAAACTATGTTGTAAAATACAAGTGCGCACATGTCACTGGGATGAAGTACTCGGACTGTATGTTGTCCAGTTATTTTACCAGTTAGCGATCTATGAAATGTAAAAGACATTTTGAAACTTAAAGCGCTTATAAGTCATTTTTTATGGAAAAAAGGTTGGCTGTAATACTCACTCGTATGAGCATTGCGAATATGTACCATAGATCTATACAAAAGGCAGCGCGATACCCTTTAACCTCATATTACCCGGAATTTATCTTTATGACCTTTCAAAGTACATTCAAAGATGGAGGGTGGATTAACAAGATATACGTGTTACAATGGAAGTCAATGGAGACTGGTGTCCAGAAATTTTAGTCTGATTGTAATATTTAAAATATGATTCGTTAGTTTTTCGGTAGAATTTCTCACTTGTGATATAAGGGGACGTTTTATGTAAAATCTGTATAATTTTAAAGTTTGAGCGGGCAGAAAAAGTAGCGACTTGCGTATCTTATTTGCTCTCCAAAATCTCCAT
Organism: Anguilla pacifica; assembly: GCA_039654925.1. Taxonomy (NCBI): domain Eukaryota; kingdom Metazoa; phylum Chordata; class Actinopteri; order Anguilliformes; family Anguillidae; genus Anguilla; species Anguilla pacifica. The sequence continues at coordinate 11,577,102 of CM077300.1, read as the reverse complement.
CGTCATGTGACAAGTTGACGGAAGCCAAATTAGTGAAATATCTTTTCTGCACACTAGATGGGAGTAGTGTGCCAGTCGTGTAAGAATCATGAACTTTCGTTTTGTGTTTTCATATTAATTGAATTGGTATATACATGCCTATATATAACATACTCATAAGAATAACCTATGCATAAAGTGGACATTTGAATTAAATAGGTTTTTGTCAATGGTCTTTGCAAAAAATGTCTAAACAGTGCCAAAACACAAATTCATTCAGGAATGCAACCCACAAAACCTTGTGACATTTTCACAGGGCTCCTATAAATAGACAAATAAATGGAAGAGAAAACCACATGATCTGGCTAAATTAAAGGCGCGTGGTAATGGTTAAATTGCAACCCAAGACTCCCACTTGAGGAGGCAGCGGGGTCGTAAACATTAGCCGGATGTGGTCTTGAATGCAGAATGGGGATAAATGAAAAAGTACTTCACATCAATTTGAAAGGCATATATGCGGAATAGCTTAATTAATTAAGGTGGAATCGGACTGACGTGCAGCCAAAGTGGTTTCATTTATTCTCTGTCACGGAATTGGGAATGGGAGTCTGTTTTCCACCACTTCCAACAAAGATAGACATACAGCATTTTACTGGACTCTTACTTTTCTATTAGAACCTTTAACTCTGGCAATGGCAGTCTATGGACAAGACTAGGCTACTTTTAAGCCAAATACATACTATTGCCTTGAGTCCCCTCTGAATAGTAAAAATTATGCTAATACTCCCCAAGCGCAGTGATTACCTATTCTAGCCTATCCAGGGAAAAAAACACAATCTACTTTAAAACTATGGGATTCAACATTTCATCCATTTACAAGTCCTGTTAATTACTGGAAAGAACCACAGCAATCCATATGAAAGTCTGCCTTAGTTAATATTATTGCAGTTTTTCTGCTGAAAATGTGCTTATCCCTCCAGCCATCCATTATCTATACCTGCTTATCCTGGGCAGGGTCACAGGGAGTGCTGGAGCCTATCCAAGCGTGCATTGGGCGAGAGGCAGACATACACCCTGGATGGGCCACCAATCTATCGCTGGGCACACACACCATTCACTCACACGCTAACACCTATGGACAATTTAGCATCTCCAATTAGCCTAGCTGCATGTCTTTGGACTGTGGGAGGCAACCGGAGCACCCCAGAGGAAACCCACGAAGACACAAGGAGAACATGTAAACTCCACACAGAAAGGCTAAAAGAGCACAGAAAGGGGCACAGGGCCTTGAAATCTCCATCATGTACACCAAATATGACTTAGAAATGCAGGCAAACAGGCTCAAATGACCTGATGACGTCGGATACAGACCCAGTACAGACAGTTATCAATATTTTGAATTAATTGGCATGAATAACTATTAAAGTTATACGTTTACCTTGTTTTTAGCAACCCGGATTAAGAAATGCAATATCTAGGCTGTGTTCTTGGTTTTTACTTTATATTGGAGTTTTCCCTTTGGGAGGGATTTGGCCGCGCTGGGTCAAGGAGACGACTTCGAATTCCAGCGAACGTCCTACCACTGAGTCCGAAACCGTGATTCCAGAATATTACCGTTTGCTAATGATGCGGCGGAAAACGTGACTTATCGGCCAGCAACCAATTAAAAAGTTGCTTTGGAAAAAAGGAATGCTGCTGTCTTTTCGTCCAGGGAAAGAGAGGGGGAGTGCGCGAGTCAAAGCGAGTCCCACGGAAACTTTGGTTATCAGAGAGCACGGACTGACACTTTTCCCTTCGCCGTCATGTCCAACAACAGCGCGAGCAACAGTAACCTGGTAATCGCACAGAAAGCCGTTAAACAGCTGCGACTTGAAGCAAGTGTCCGCAGAATCAAGGTAAAAAAACTTAAACCAGGAAAACACAAGGAAATATGTTGGAACAGGGTGTGACTGTTGCGGACTTGTCTGATACCTCCATTTGTAAGCAGCCCGTGGTGAACAAGTAATCAAATCTTCACCGTCGCCATAATTTAGCTAAATCTAAGGATTTAAGTAGCCTAAATAGTTTATTGTGTTTTTCATTTATACCGCCCTGTGTTAAACTGTTTTAGTGAGACTTGTTATTTAATTCTATAATCGCTGCACAGAACTGTGTTTCAGATGGCTTGAATGGCGCACACAATGACATTTGTAGTATGATGTTGTTGTGTAGTCTACGTTGACGGTGTTTGCGATGTGCAATTTTCGCTTTATTTGACGCTATAGCCTACAGCGGGACTGTTTTCAGTCGCTTGACAAAAGTGGAAGAATTCTGAAAACTTTGTTTGGCCCAAATTTATAATCCAAATGAAGGCTGAATGCTCGGTGTTTGTGCATTTGCGTCTGTATGACAGCAACAGTAGCCTAATGTAGCAGCACCACATGCTTCATTGCGCTTGTTTTATAAATGTGTATATATATATATATATATATATATATATATATATATATATATATAAGCATAATAAAATACGTGCGACCCAAAATGGAGTTGCTGTTACTGTCATTGTGCATATATATTGCTCGCATTGTGTATCATGTCTGCGTCCTGTTGAGGTTGAGGATGTACTTTTATCTTTTTCTCTTTCTATTTTCCTGGTAGGTAGGCTACTGGCCTACTGTAAACTACCGCTGTTTCCGCGCGACAGCAAACAGTAGGGCTCTTTGTTGATTGTGTAGTTTGTAGATTATGTGACAGTGGTCGATTGTAGCCTGGGTATTTTTCCCTGAACTGTGGAGGAAATCCAGATTAAAGAACGTAGAAGCCAACCGAATAGACCCACCAAAGTGAAGCCAGGAGTACTAGCCTAAATGTTACTGGGATTTATGAACTAGCATATGGAGCTTTGAGAAGCAACGAAATCACTTACCGGTCTGCGTTAACACTAATGAGGAAATATTACGTGGTATGCTTTGCCTTGATGTAGTTATATTTTCACCCGCATCCGCGCTACAGTAAAGTGTGAGAATATCATTATTCTTGATCTAACAACATTGCTTGGAATTGCGACCGTGGATTTTAGTGAAACCCGTCACGGCTTTGTGGATTTGGTCATTCAAGGCGTGAAACTTTATATCTGAAGAGTTTATTGCATCCCAAATCTATACACGACTCAAAATATGGCACATACCCTGCGTGTATCCGTGTATCACTAAAATGTGACAAGATCCTTTTTAATGCGATCTTTAGTGATACACAGTAGTAGAATGAGTTAAGTTCAGTATTACATGTGAAGATCCAATGGATATTCTTTATATGGCTCAGCTTTCATTTCAAAAGTAGTTTCAAATGTGCAATAGAGATCTGGATTTGTGCCGCAATGGTTTCTGGTATGATTCGCAGCTGGGTATTACCATTGAGAATGTGGACAACTTAACCTGACTTGCTTCACACGTTGCTGTATAAATGGATAGCATGTAAAATGAAATCTACTCTGAATAAGGGCACCTGCTAAATGATGCATTCAGATGACTTTGTAATGACCTATATGTCTGACCAAAGGGAATCCATATTGTCTATGGACTGTTGTGAAATCCAGGAAAGCCCATACGCACGAAACAAGGCCTAAATTTGAAGATATTAATGACATTTTGATCTAGGTGTGTGGTGATATGGGTGTACTCAGTACACACCTGCAACATACGTGCAAGCCTTCCCAGTTCCACAGTGAAGCTACATTTTGTAAAGTATGCAGCACAAATCTCCCCTGTCATTTTAAAAATGTATTTCTGTGCTCTGGCTCCTCACTTCCTTAGGGCATTTGGATGTAATAAAAAGTTTAACTGAAAATGAAATGAAGCAGCCTCAAATTATGCTTACAAGTGCAAAAAAAAAAAATTGACAAGTAAATTGCCGAAAAAAAAATTGTCTATTTTACTATGGAGCTTTTATACTTTGACCAATTGCAACATAGTTTAAATTAGAAAGCTCATCCTGTTAGCATTAGAAGTTAATGGAAGGCTTTATTTAAGCATTCCCAAAAGGCAAGCTGAAATGTGTTTTGGTCCAGTTATTTGGTCCAGTTACAACATAGTTTAAATTAGAAAGCTCATCCTGTTAGCATTAGAAGTTAATGGAAGGCTTTATTTAAGCATTCCCAAAAGGCAAGCTGAAATGTGTTTTGGTCCAGTTATTTCTAATCTCTTACTGCCTTGGAGGCTAGTGTTCTAAACATACCATTTGTAATCCTAATACTAATTAGGTGGCAGCATAGCACAATTAGGGAACTGCACTTTTAACTCAAAGGTTGTGGGTTTGATTCCCATCTGGGATGCTACTTTAACATTACCCTTGAGCAAGGTACTTAACTGGAATTGCTTTAATGAAATATCCAGCCGTATAAATGGATTGCATGTAAAAAAGTAAAGCAATCTGTGTTAATTGCTATGGATGAGAGTATCTGCTAAACGCTGAAATGTAATTTACAGTTAAAATGGCACTTCCACACCACACTTTTATTTTTATTTTTTTGCCATTTTCTCCCCAATTTAGTCTTATACCAATTCCCCTGGTGTATCACAGTCCTGGTCGATGCGCAGTCCACTGTCAGGAGGGTGTAGACTGCCACATGCCTCCTCCGATATATGTGGTGTTACTAGCCCCTTCTTTTCACCTGACAGCGAGGAGTTTCACTGGGAGAGCATGCGGAGGTTCACGCTATCTCCCCCAGATGCCCTCCCTGAACAGGCCAGTAGGACAACAGACCAACCAGTAGGAATTGCTAATGCAACGATCAGAACTCATACCGGCTTCCCACGCGCAAACACTGCCAATTGTGTTCATAGGAACATCTGACCAAGCCAGAAGTGCTGCTGCCGGGGCTTGAACCCAGGTGCGGTGGTAGATAGGGTGCTTATACCTCTACACTTCCCAGACGGCCCACAACACACTTTTACACAGTTATAATCTGCCCTCCGATGCCTGGTTTTCTAATGGACTCAGGTACAGTGATATTTCCCCAAGAGGACACATTCAGCTCCAAAGGTCTGTGCACATCACACAAAGTCCTTGAACCTTCTGGCAGTATCTCTGTTGGGTAGCTGTTTCAATCTGTGGCTTGTCCCTTTTCATTGAACACAGAAGTTGAAACTGAACACTACTGAGCACTGTGCTGAGACTGAAGGGAGGAGGCACATAGATCCCCAAACATCCCAGCATGCTTCGCGCAATGTGTCCCCTCACCGTCAGTGTGTAAACGTGTGTTTTCAAGGTGTCCCAAGCCGCGGCGGACCTGAAGACCTACTGCCTGCAGAACGCACACAAGGACCCGCTGCTAATGGGGGTCCCCTCCAGCGACAACCCCTTCAGGCCGCCGAAATCTTGCTCCCTCTTCTGACACACAGGTGCTGGCACAACTCCTATGCTAAGGTCTCCCTCTCTCACTGTGATGGGCTCCACCCACATGTTCACTGCAAAGACACCAGATTGCACGAATTGTTCATGTTTCTGTTTTTGATGTACATTATCGGCTTCATGGACATGCCATTCCATCTTTATGAAGCCATCATGAGCAACAGCAGCGTCTTAGAATGGTTAATGTTACGCAGCCTAGTTAGCGATCTTTGCATATACGTTGAACTTTACCCTGTCTGAAAGCTCGGCCATTTCTTTAGGCCTTCTTTGGGGATATGTTGAACTTTGCTCTAGGAAACTCTGCCACTTCTTATGCATGCTGTATGAAGCAGTTGTGTTGTGCTCATTAAGGTTCCACTTTCTGCATGCTTCATAAAGGTCGTTTAAAGGTCGTTTACAGCCCAGCTTAAGTGAAGTTTGAACCAACACTTGTTGAACTTGTATTTATGTCACTCTCCACTCACACTTACTGTATGTCTCCTTATTCGCTCTCGACTACAGTTTCATGATTTCTTTAATGAGCCAGGTTTTCTCTGGGCTGTTACAGCGAGCCTCGTCAAAAATAAGCACACACCTTCAACCTTATTCTGCTCCTGAAAGAAATGCATTTTATCATTGATTTCTTTTACAGTGTGTTATAATTCCTTCATTCCAATAGCATGTTTCTTAAATGGCAAATCCATGAAGTCATTCGCGGTGGTGGAAGCTTAATCACTGTTAAGAGCAGGACTGTGCTTTCATTGATTTTTACCCTGTCGCTGCTGTGCGGTCAAGCTTTGCGTCACCCCTGTGGCACTAAGCATACTGCACAGCAGCTTTCGCCCTAGTTAACAGAAGCAGCACACTGATGTGGGTTCTCTGTTTCTCTTTCAGCAGGCGAAGCTGGTGAAACCCTGGGCCGCTTCGGGGCTCACAGCCTTTTTCCCTCCCCTCCCACCCCTCTTTCGTCCCTCCCCTCTTTCATCCCTCGTGTCACTCCGTCACTCTCGTCCTCCTCAAGAAGGCACTTCCCCGGTGGGAGGAGTCTCCACAGCCTGACCGAACGTCAGTGGACTTCACCGTGATCCCCTCACAAAATAACCCGCCCACACCCACACCCGCCCTCACCCCTCCTCCGATGCACTCACCCAAAAAAATATAATGAATATAAGAAAATATATATGTATTGTGTCAAAATGGATTATAGTCCATTATAAGTAATTGCACATTCTGTAGTAGAATAAGTCTGTGTTACTTTAGCACACAGAATTTTAGAGACCCATGAGACTTCTCCCTTGTTTCCTGTGCACTGTACTGTAACTTTCAGGGGTAGGTCAGCACCATGTACCAGCTGACCTGCAGTAGATTTTCACCTTGGTCAGTAAGGAAACCTGGAGCTATTGTGGGGGAACCTTAAAATGTTCCCTTGCTCTGTTTGGAGCATAAGACCATCTTCTTGTTAATGCAATATCAAAGCTTTATACTTTTTACACAATAACCCAGCAATGGCCCAGTGTTACACTACTTTTTATTCTTCAAATCTTTGCTGATAATTACACATGTAAACTCTCCCATAACAAACAGCACATTATTTGTATGAAGAATACTATTTCCCATTGATATTTAAAAATATACTTTTACCAAATACTCTTGACAAGGAGAAAACAGGTATTGAATGAGACGAGCCCATTCTTATGAGAATTAACAAGCTGTTTTGCGTCAAAAAAATGTTGAGTAATAAAAAACTGATGTGCAATAGGACTTTTTTAGACAACATAAACCAAGTTCAAAACATTTGTCTTGCAGCTCATACTAGTGGCATCTATAATAAATGGCACCCACGTTGGAGGTGGACATATTATCCTTCTGCCATTACAACTTTAATTATAATTCATCGTATTAAGACAGGAGGAGTAGCAGAGCGCGTGGATAAATTCTCACAGCGACAAAACGGTACGAAATCCACCAGAGCTGGAAATGTTCTGCTCGATAAGCAGTTTGAGACCGAGACGCACAGAAGAATAAACATTAAGGCCATAAGTTCACGTACAAAGAGCTCCGTTTTCTGCCTTGCCTGAGACACAGGAAGCTACTCTACAGGCGCCCGAGGTTTCGAGCTGCGCGGCGCATACCATACGCAGATGGACACCATGTGGGTACTTCACCTAAAAGCTACGCGGCAGCACATACCGTACAGTACATACCATAGAGAGCCTGAGACCGTGCGGGTATCTCACCCGTGAACTACACAGCAGTACTTACCACAGATATTCAGAGACCGGGCACGACATAGCAGCACACTGCCACACAGTGCATACCATGCGCGTTTATACTATACGGTTATCTCTCCCTGTACCTGCTCTTTTGGAATTCAGGTAGTTTGACAGATTTGTCCACCCTGTCTTTTTTTTTGTTATTCAGTGAGTGCCAGTGCTTTGTCTTGTCCGTCTCTTTACCATTGCCTCCGGCACCATAATTACTCAGGTTTCGACGAGTCCACTTCTGCTTTAACTTTTTATTTTATTTTAAATTCATCAGAAATTCTAAGCTCTGTTTAGGCCCTTTGAGGAGTCTCACTCCTTCACTCCCACTCTTCTGTGCATCGACGGCTTCTGTGTACAACAGGATGTTGTCATTGTGCTTTGCATACTCTCATGTGCCAATATTTGTATTACTTGAAAGGTAAAGAAAGGTTTTCGGTAAATATGTACAAGTGTATTTCTTCTCCATGTACAGAAGGTATTTCAGCAAATTCTATCCTTGAATTACTTTGGTTACACCTGAAGGTATGGACATAAACAAACTGTGTAGTTACATTGCAGCAGTTAACCTTGAAGCAAATTATGGGATGTAGCAGAAGAAAAATTAGAAGGCGAAACAGCAAATGGACTGTGGCTCTAAAAATACTCTTTAGGATTTTTAAAATATCAATGATGTTTTATAATCAGGCCTGTGTGTAAAAGGGTAGCATTTAATACCAAAATGTTACCTTTATAAATGATGTAACGCTGTTACTCTCCTGTGCCTTAACTCAAGTTTTTGTTAATGCCCGTATTGTTGATGTTAACCTCTACATATTGTTCGGTTGTGGCAATTATTAAAACCATTGTTGTTTCATGACTGAGGTACTCTGTGTCCATCATTATCGTTTTCATATTCACTTTCATTGTCATTATCAGTGGTATTAATGCTTGGAATTTTAATGAATTATTACAAATATTGATTAATTTAGTGTAATTACATATTTTATCCAAATATTGCATCTTTCATGTGTAAAGAGAAGACAAAATAACTTGCTAGTTACATTGCCAACATGGTGACCTGATGATTTGTGGGGAAAGTATTTAGCTGTTGAATGTACATAGCTGGCCAGTTTATCACTAAAAACAATTGACCTGACATAAAAAACACATCTTGAAATGTACTTTCTGAAACATTAACTAATAAACAACTGATGCTTAAAAGTGGTATTATTCATAATTTTACTCAGGGGCCCCCTTTGAAAACTGGGCAAAATACTAGCCGTAGGCCCGCTCCTTGGAGAAGGCTTGGACAATGCACGTTATTCCACGTTGACAGGGCGCACTCCTGAAGGCAGTGTGAGTGGCGTGTCTTGCTGTTGCATCGATTGGCCACAGCACGGCAGTAATGTAGTTGGAGCTCTGTTTTATGCGTGTGCGCGCGTGTGTGTGTGCGTGTTTGTGTGTTAATGCGTGTGCGCAAGAGAAAAGAGAGAGCGAGGGTGAACGCGTGTGTCCAGCGCTGTCTCTCCCCTCAACCGAAGATGGCGGTGTCCGTGTTCCCCGGCGTGCGGCTCCTTTCTATCGGAGACGCCAACGGAGATATACAGCGACATTCGGAGCAACAGCCTCTCCGGTTGGAGGTGAAAACCACGCAGGATGCGGCCCTGGTTAACCTCACTAACGGTGAGTAGTTGGCGCACTGTTCTAGGTTTTTCTATCCGGCCTGCCTACAGCTCCCGAGTTGGGCTACGATCTCCACTCCGTCCCGCTGCTTCTCACTGAAGGCTATTTTCAAAAGCAGCCATCTCAAAGTGCTCAGTGTGCTGACTGGATCTAATAATCTGAGTTAGATTTACAAAAACGGGCCTACCTCCCTTTAGTAGCTGCTCTGATTTGATTTAAAGTTGGGGGCTGACCAGCTCGCCTAAAGCGTGCGGGGACACGCGAGTTCAGGGTCCGGAAATACCGTTAATCATTTCACCACGTTTTATTTGTGCGTTTCTGTTTTTGTATTGAATGAGAATCTACAGCCAAGAGCCGGGAGGTCGACCCTACACAACTTGAATAGGTTTAACTTGGTCTAGCTACTGGGTTAGCTTGCTTTGTTGGCTTTTAAGTTGAGCAGCTAACATAATGCAGCGTAAAGCCACTCAGCGTCGGCTGGTGAATGTACTGTTAAAGCCAATGGAAAATGTTGTTGGAATAGCTGATGGTTAAATTGTCTGTTTTACTTGGTGAGTTTACAGGAAAAGACGGGAACTGGATGCTAGCTAACTGATAACTAGCTGGCTTGTAACGTTACCGTGCAACTCCAGTGTGAAAGTATAGAAGAATGGCTTGAGGCTTAACTTGCAACAATAACTAGCTAGCTACATCAATAACTTAAGTTTAAAATACGCCCACGTAATGTGAGTCAGGTGATACACTCGATGATATTTCGGGCCTTCGATTTATTGGTCACCAGTTAGCTCTTAAAGTAGTTAGCTAGCTTAACGGTAATGGCAGGAATACAAAACCAAGTAGCTTCTGCCTTGCGCATCTCTGGCACAACAGACGAACGCACAGATGGCTTGCTGACTATCTGTATTGCATCTATGATTAGCCAGCTATAACTCGGTCTTTATGGTCTGGGAGTGATAACTACCACTAGTAGCTAGTTCTTAATGTTATTTGGCTTGGTACGTTACATACAAATAACGTAAAAAGCTAGATAAGCATGCTGGAGTTACGAGTTAACTGCACAAGTTTTGTTCTCCCTGATTTTGGCGAACAATAGTGTGTCCCCCGCCCCCTCTCTCCTGCGGTCGGCCTCCCGCTCTCACTGGATACGGCTTTTGTTGGCCACGAATGACGCATTGATGTTTTATTGTAACTCATGTTAGCTCGCTGGCCGAGGGAAAAAGGCCTTTTGCGTTTCTTTGAGCTTGCTAACTTAGACTGCGACGCTGTGTAGTTGCTAGGAAGGCTTTGCTCTCTTGCGAGTGGCTTTAGAGAAGTTTTCCTGTACTTTGTCAGCTCCGGCTGTTGGAACCAAAACCTGTAAAAACGTTTTCAGGTTTAACATGTAATAAGCTCCCCCAACTTTTAACAGGGTATGCCAATGTGCAGCCCCTACAGCTTATGTTTTGTTCCACTGTGTTGTCTGAATGGTGTGTGCGTGTGTGAGTGCGTGCGTGTGCGTGCGTGCGTGTGAGACAGTGATTTAAGTGTGCAGTGTCTAATGATGTCTGTCCAGTCGGAGTCTCTGTAGTGGTGTGCTGAGGTACGTTGCACTGCTCCCCACAGCCGAAGAGACGTGTGTGTTTAAGTGCTCAGTGTCGAAGGAGACGGAGTGCAGCCGCGTGGGAAAGCAGTCCTTCATCATCACCCTGGGCTGCAACAGCGTCCTGCTGCAGTTCTCCTCTCCTACAGGTACTTACGGCTCCATCTTGGCTCTGTTTCCGCCTGTCTGTCCTCCTGTGCGGTTCAGTCCTAAAGGTACTTCATCCTTGCTCTGTTGTTCCACTGTATGTTTCTCCCTACTTGTTGTGCAGCAGTTTTCTGTTCTTAAGTTGGGTGTCCAGCTCACCCCTGGGTTCTTCTGCTTTTTTCTGTCAAATCAAATCAGTTTTATTTTTATGGCGCTTTTTACAGAAAACTGTCGCAAAGACTCTATACAGAGTGGCAGAGAAGGACAAAAACAGCAAGAACCATGCAAAAACCAGGCCTGAAACCTCAAGTAGCACGCACATAAGGTTACAAAACAGAAAACTCCCTGTGGGGATAAACCCTCAAGCGGAGGCTAGAAAAAAAATCCCTGATGGGAAGAAATCTCGGGAGGAGCCCGGCTATAGAGGGGGAGCCCGTCCTCCTCTGGCTGGCCTGGTGTAAAGTAGCAGTAGAATGGATGTAACCTAAACGCAACAAGGGATCAATCAAATAATTAACTACTAGAAGTCCAAATTGTATAGTTCGGTACAGTGCAGTTTAGAGGGGCAGGGTGATGCATCTGGAGCTCCAGGCTGTGTTAAGGCATGGGCATGCAGCAGGGGAGGAACAGGGCTACAGCAGTCTGTGGCCAAGGAGTGAGGGACCGGGCTGGAGCTATCCTGTGAACTCAGGGAAAGGAAAGAGGCTGGAGCAGTCTGTGAACTCAGGGAAAGGAAAGAGGCTGGAGCAGTCTGTGAACTCAGGGTGAGGGAGGGGCAGGAGCCCCAGGGAAAAAGAAACGGAGAAGATCAGGTTGGCACTAGAAAGATTGTCAACACACTTGGTGAATGTAGTCTTTATGTCAGAAACCTAGAATAAACAGTTGGATAGAAGCACCATCCAGCTACTACAGAATCCACGACCACCAGTGTATAACCTCTAATGACTGAAGGCAGCCACTACTAAGAGCCGTACTCTGACTGCTCAGACCAAACATTCATGGACTAGGCTAAACTACCATCCTTTGTGCCATAGCCCAGAGCAGTGCCCTGGGTTAGGCTGATAAGTGAACATTTGGACCTGCTGGTTTGAGGGGCAGTACTACTAGTATGCCCAGCCCTCTCAGTAGTCCGGACATCCGCATTTAACTTGATAAACTTGGTGATTTAACATTTATCAGGATAGAGGACTACAGGAATGGTTAAATATAGGATTGACTAAAGAGGCTAGTTTTGGGCCTACTCTTAAAGGCAGAAAGAGCCCAAACATGCACAGGGAGGTTGTTCCATAAGACAGTACTTCTACTGCTGACCATCAACTTGCATCTTTCTCTCCCTCTAACTCCCTCTCTCTTCCTCTCCCTCTAACTCCCTCACTCACTCACTCTCGTGCACTGTTTTCTTATCCGGAGTCAGTCCTTAAGCTTTCCGAGGCGTGCCCAGCTCCTGTTCCTAAGCTAGCCCTTCTGAACCCCCTCCCAGTCTGCAGTAATGCTTCTCCCCCTCAGATTTCTCCTCCTTCTACAACATCCTGAAGAACTGCCGGGGACACAATGGCGAGCGATCGGCCTTCAGCGAGCGGACGGAGGAGTCCTCCGCTGTGCAGTACTTCCAGGTGACTGACGACCGCTGCACAGCCGCGTGGCCCACAGACACATCAGATGCACCTTGTACTCGCATCATACACAAGCGTGTATACACACACAATACACTCACTTCACACGCAAATCAGACAGTCTTTATAACCAAGTGCATACACACATGTCGGACGCACGTACACAAATGACATACGCATACACTTTACACAAATCAGACAAGCGCTATATGCAAGCACATGCACGCACGTCAGAGGCACACACACACACACACACACACACACACAGATAACAGACATGTATTGCAGCTGCACATGCAGATCTGTTGCAGCTGCACATGCAGATCTGTTGCAGCACACAGATCACAGGGCTGGATATACAGACTCACCCTGGATGTGACTCCTCCTCCCCCCTGTAATCTCTGACCTCCTGCTGTCCCTTCTCTGCGCCGTAGTTCTACGGCTACCTCTCCCAGCAGCAGAACATGATGCAGGACTACGTTCGGACCGGGACCTACCAGCGGGCCATCCTTCAGAACCACGTTGACTTCAAGGACAAGGTGCCGGTCCTCACAAGGCTTGTGGATTATAGATGGTTTCTAACGGGCATCAGAAGGCATCTGCCCCTCTCTCACTCCCCTCTGTGCCTCTCAGGTGGTGCTGGACGTGGGCTGCGGGTCCGGGATCCTCTCCTTCTTTGCGGTTCAAGCTGGAGCTCGGAAGGTGTACGCCGTGGAGGCCAGTACCATGGCACAGCATGCAGAGGTAGTGCACACGCATGCACGTATATGCACACACGTACGCACATACGCACACACACGAGCACGTGCACACATGTATACACACGTATGCATACACACACACACATCGAAAAGCACATGCACACACATGCGCGAGTATACTCGCACAAGCACACACTCCCGTGCTTACATACACATATTCGCACACATAAGTATAAACATGCACTACACTCAAAATTGAATAGTTGCACCATACTCAGGCATACGCCTGCATGTGTACGTGCACACGCTTGCAGCCACAGACGCACCCACGTCGTCACCCGGGTACCAATCACTGATGATGTACAGAACCCCAAACCCACCGCACGGGTCACCTGACCTGCAGGTACGCGCACAGTAAATGTCCTCCCGGTCAGACAGGTAGGGACACGCTCTCCCTCTGAGCCGTCCCTGTGCCCCCCTGCAGGTCCTGGTGAACAGTAACGGGCTCACGGACCGGGTGGTGGTGATCCCGGGGAAGGTGGAGGAGGTGACTCTGCCCGAGCAGGTGGACATCATCATCTCCGAGCCCATGGGCTACATGCTGTTTAACGAGCGCATGCTGGAGAGCTACCTGCACGCCAAGAAGTTCCTGAAGCCCAACGGTAGGGAAGGAGCCCCCCCCCCACCCCCCGACGTCCTTGCGTCGTGCTGATGCTGATGGTTTAATAGCGTGGCGTTTGGGAAGCTGGGCTTGTGACGCAGAACAGTTCTTGTGATGGTGTTGCTTAGAGAGGGAGCCTGGAACAGTTCTTGTGCTGGTGTTGCTTAGAGAGGCAGCCTGGAACAGTTCTTGTGCCGGTGTTGCTTAGAGAGGCAGCCTGGAACAGTTCTTATGCTGGTGTTGCTTAGAGAGGCAGCCTGGAACAGTTCTTGTGCTGGTGTTGCTTAGAGAGGCAGCCTGGAACAGTTCTTGTGCTGGTGTTGCTTAGAGAGGCAGTCTGGAACAGTTCTTGTGCCGGTGTTGCTTAGAGAGGGAGCCTGAAACAGTTCTTGTGCTGGTGTTGCTTAGAGAGGCAGCCTGGAACAGTTCTTGTGCCGGTGTTGCTTAGAGAGGCAGCCTGGAACAGTTCTTGTGCCGGTGTTGCTTAGAGAGGGAGCCTGGAACAGTTTTTGTGCCGGTGTTGCTTAGAGAGGCAGCCTGGAACAGTTCTTGTGCTGGTGTTGCTTAGAGAGGCAGTCTGGAACAGTTCTTGTGCCGGTGTTGCTTAGAGAGGGAGCCTGAAACAGTTCTTGTGCTGGTGTTGCTTAGAGAGGCAGCCTGGAACAGTTCTTGTGCCGGTGTTGCTTAGAGAGGCAGCCTGGAACAGTTCTTGTGCTGGTGTTGCTTAGAGAGGCAGCCTGGAACAGTTCTTGTGCTGGTGTTGCTTAGAGAGGCAGCCTGGAACAGTTCTTGTGCTGGTGTTGCTTCCAGAGGCAGTCTGGAACTCGGTAGTGAGTGTTGCAACCAAGCACTGATGATTTTTACACGCTACGCGCTACCGCTTCGTGGCTGAGCAGTTGTGGCTCCTTGACGTTTCCACTTCACAGTAACCGCACTTACAGATGACCGGGGCAGCTCTAGCAGGGCAGAAATTTGGAAAGGTGGCATCCCATGAGAGTGCCTTGTCGAAAGTCACTGAGCTGTTCAGTATGACCCGTTCTACTACCAATATTTGATATTTGTTTATGGAGATTGCATGGCTGTACGTTTGATTTTGTACACCTTTTAGCAATGCGCGTGGCTGATGTAGCCAAACCCACAAATTAGAAGCGGTGTCAAAATACTTGTAGGCCTTCTGTGTGTGTGTGTGTGTGTGTGTGTGTGTGTGTACGTATGTATGTGTATATATATATACATATGTATGTGTGTGTATGTGTATATATATGTGTAAGCAGTTCTGGATACGATCATGTTACATGGCCAAATGTAATTTTAATCAGCACTGTCTGGCCAGTGTGCTTTGCAGCTATGAAAAGTTTATACATGCAGCCTTAAAGGGGCTGCTGCTAGAATTATATTTTAGAAGTCACATGTTTGTGAAGCCGTGGGTCATATTTGTTTTCAAGACTTGTATTGGGTCGGGTGACTGATATGTAAAGAGTTGTTATCAGAGTAAACGTTGTTTAGAAAAGCAAACTCATTTCGCACCCCACCTCACACCTCCCCTCCCTATATCCAGGTAACCTGTTCCCCACCATTGGGGATGTTCACCTGGCCCCCTTCACTGATGAGCAGCTGTACATGGAGCAGTTCACCAAGGCCAACTTCTGGTGAGGAGCATGTGCAGGACAGAAACAGGAAGTAGACACAGCAGTAAACACAGCAGCCCTCCAGGATGTGAGTTTGAGATTCCTGTTCGAAGCCAATAGAATCCTCTTCATTGCTCTCCCTCCTCCTCCTCCCCTGTTAGGTACCAGCCTTCCTTCCACGGCGTGGACCTCTCCGCTCTGCGAGGAGCCGCTGTGGACGAGTATTTCCGCCAGCCAATCGTGGTGAGGAGGCGCGGAGCTGCATGAGAGCAGGAGGGATGGAGGGAGCGTGTGCGTGTGCGTGGGCATGCGTGCCTTTTGGGTGATTTGCTGGGTGCACACATGGTGACAGTGCATACACGCACCCACGTACACACACTCACTCACACACATGGATACATTCAAACACACATACATATGGGTTTGTTTAAGGGTGTGCATGGATGTGTGTGTCTCCTGGCTGTGTGTGTGTGTGTGTGTGTGTGTGTGTGTCGGTGTGTGTAAAGCCCGTTCCTCAGCAGCTGTGGTGAGGGGTACAGTGGAATCCCACTGGGGCTGCCGGCTGCTCTGCTCCCTGGCCAGGCCGCACATTAACCCTGCTTCTGAATCTCCTTCCTCCTCTTCTCTCGTCTCCCTCCACCCCCCCCCCCTCCCTTTCTGTCCCCCTCCTCCTGCTGTGGCGTCTTGCTCTGGGACAGGACACCTTTGATATTCGCATCCTGATGGCCAAGTCGGTCAAGTACACGGTCAACTTCCTGGAGGCCAAAGAGGAGTCCCTGTACAGGTGTGTCTGTGTCTGTGTGTGTGTGTGTGTGTGTGTGGCTCTGTTTGTGAGCTCCTGTGCCTTCCAGCAGGGCTCTGCAGAATCTCCTTAGACCGCTCTGAGTCAGTACTTCTAACGGAGGGGAAATTGATGGTCTTTTCATCACCATTTTTAAGAGCTCAAATGTAAATGCTTTAGATGCGAAAATAACAGGCATTTAGAGCTTCTACGGGATGGGTCATGAACTGATAGTTTTCACGCGTCATTGTCATTCATCTCCTTTTGGGCTCAGCAGTGATAAACTGTCCATAAAAGCCGTTCCTTAGCTTGCTCGAGAGTCAATATTATTTAGTCATTCAGTGTCTGCTTGCGTAGTTTGGATTGTGAAGGAATACACATGAATGAATTATGTGAAAGTATCGACGCATCAATATTTACACTCTTGTCGAGTGCTGAAAGACTTCTCTCCCTCCCACGCTCCCCCTCTGTTTCCTGCTCTTCATTTGTCATCTCTTCTTCCCTCCTCTCTCAGGATAGAGATCCCGTTCAAGTTCCACATGGTGCAGTCCGGCCTGGTGCACGGTCTGGCCTTCTGGTTCGACGTCGCCTTCATCGGCTCGGCGTGAGTACGCGCTCGCGCGCGGTCTGCCTCGGCCTGTCGCCGTGGGGACGCTCAGACCTGTCGCTGCGGCCGCGCCGGCCACGTTTGTGACGTCCCCCTCAAGTCCAGCCCTCAAAGATCATCGGGGTCCTAAAAGGGATTTCATTTCCATTCCTTAGGGGATTTATGAGTTTGTCACACAGGGGAGGAACTCGTATGAGCTTGGATAGTTTTTTGTTGAGTGTGTGTGTACGTGCGTGCGTGCATGCGTGCGCGCGCATTGAACTTGCCAACCTGGAGATAATGGAGAATTAACAAACCTACAGGACTGTGGCCTTCTGGGTTAGCGCGAGGTCTATCAAACTTGCTGGACCGTTGCACTCTGTGATTTACGGGGGTCTCTATTGAAACTGCTGGCCCATGGTCCACTGAGCTCTGAGATGAAGGAGCCCCGGTCATCAAACGGAACGGCCCTTCCTGTTTCATCGGAGGGCTTTTTAAAGCAGTGCTTCAGTCCCGCGAGGGCCCGGCTGGCTCCTGGAGGTCTGTGACCTGGCCGTATCTCAGAACGATGGCTCGGGCAGACGAGGTCATTGTGGATGACAGATCGGCCTGTGAGCTGGCGGCATGCTGGAGGCCCTGATGACTGTGTGGGAAATTGCGCCTTGCCCTCGCCTCGTACGTTAGACGGTAAATAAACGGGCGGCGGTTGGAGCGGAGGGGCGGGGCCTGGGATCAGACTCGTCTGTCCGGTCTGTCGTCATTTCTGTGCATTCCTAACCACCCTCCTTCTGTTACTTCTCTGCCTTTTTAATAATGTAAACACGCCTATGAAGTGTTCTTACAGGCACCAGGCAGATGTGACCTCGACACTCGGAGGTCTTAATTGCTCGTGTTTCTGACAGTCGGGCCAGAATGTGGTACAGAAGTGCGTAGGGGGCGCCGCTGATCAGACCGTGTCACCTGGGTGTGTTTGTACAGGACACAGGCGCTGCGCGTTTCCTTAAATTTCAGCACACGAATGTGTTCAGGCGGGAGTTCCCCCTGTGGGTGTGTGCGTGTAACGCGCTCCCTGCGCTCTGCCGCCCCCTGCAGGACGACCGTGTGGCTGTCCACGGCGCCCACAGAGCCCCTGACCCACTGGTACCAGGTCCGCTGTTTGCTGCAGTCGCCCCTCTTCGCCAAGGCGGGGGACACGCTGACGGGGACGGCCCTGCTCATCGCCAACAAGAGGTCAGCCCGAGTTCCCCGCCGCGCCTTTCAGCGCCGCCTCCGAATCCGTCGCGTGCGTGCGTGCGCGCGCGTGTGTGCTGACGTCACCTGTGCCAATCTCTTTCTGTCTCGCCCTTTCAGGCAGAGTTACGACATCAGTATTGTTGCTCAAGTTGACCAGACCGGATCCAAGTCCACCAATCTCTTGGATCTGAAGAACCCCTTTTTCAGGTGAGCTTGGTACATCCCATTCAGTCTGCCTGCGTGGAGGTTCGGGCTGTTCCATTCAGGGAGAAGCAGGGGGGTGGTAGAGAGCTGCTGTGAGCGCTGTGTGCGTATGTGTGCGTGTGTGTGTTGCAGGTACACGGGGGCCACCCCGGCTCCTCCCCCCGGGTCACACTACACCTCCCCCTCTGAGAGCATGTGGAACACCGGGGGGTCTTACAACATGAATCAGCCTATGTCAGGTACACTGCATGGAGCGCGCACACAGACACGCACACACACACACACAAACACGCACACAAACACGCACACACGCACAGACACAGACACACTCGCATGCAGACACACTGGCACAAACTCTCATATCTGCCTGTGTGTATACGCGCACACGTGCACATGCTCATAAGTACACTTCAGATGCACACTCACGCATAGGCTGAAACACATTGGCACAAAGTCTTGCATTCACATATGTATACACACACACACACACACACACACACACACACACACACACACACACACACACACACACACGCGCATACACACACACACACAAAATACACACTGGGTATGTGGTGAGACAGACATTATCTCTCTCTCTCTCTCTCTCTCTCTCTCTCTCTCTCTCTCTCTCTCTCTCTCTCTCTCTCTCTGTCTCTCTCTCCCCCTCTCTCTCAGGGATGCCTGCGGCCTATGACCTCAGCACGGTCATCAGCGGCGGCTCTGGAGCTTCTCACAACAACCTCATCCCCCTGGGTGAGCTGAGCCTCGGGGACGGACAGGCGCCAGATTCAGGGGACGGGCAGGCAGATGCAGTGCAGAGATCAGCCCTCACAAGCTGCACTGCCTAAGTGGAATATTAGGGCAGCTAGGCACTTAGGGATGCTGGGTGAAAGACAGGGTCACTTGTTGTTGTTTTTTTTAAGAAGCCCTTAGTAGTACAAATGTAACGGAGTGCTTGTTTTTCAGTAGGCCTGAAGGGTAAAAAAGAGAAATAGCATTTTTTTCCACTACTTTCGGTGCAGATTAGTTTTTTCAGGCCATAACCACATTAAAAACAGCATTGTCTAGCAAAACAAAGGCAGTGTGGGAGGGAAAAGATAACACATGATCTTATGTGATCAATTGTGATCAATTAAAAGTATCCTTTCCTAGTGACAGTTTCTCAAAGAAATGCAGTTGCGTGTGTGTGTGTGTGTGTGTGTGTGTGGGAGAGATTGTGTGACTGATTCAGGCTCTCTTCCCCTTTCCAGTGAACACAGGGATTGTGAATCACACTCCCTCCAGAGTGGGCTCAATCATGAGCACAGGAATAGTCCAGGGTAAGCAACCCCATGTGGCCTTTGTAGGGAGTGCATACTTGGCAAATTGATGACAACCCTGTGTTACTATCTCTCTAGGAAGTGGGAAAGTTGGGGGGGGGTCATTTCAATTTTAATGCACTAGAAATTGTTTTAAGTTCAGTCTCTCTCTCCACAGGAGCCACAGCTGGCCAATCAGGACACGGCGGCAGCAGCAGCAGCACCTATTACCCTGCAAATAGCCAGTTCAGTATGGGGGGCCCTGCCTTCTCCATGGCTTCCCCAATGTCTGTGCCCAGCAACACCATGCACTACGGGAGCTAAGGCCTCTAGGCCATCCACAGCCAGAACGAGCAAACCAAAACCAGAACTGCCATTTTCTGTTTCTCTCCTGCACACCCCCCTCCCCTTGCTCTGACCTCACCTCCATGCACCCAAACCCATTTCATCTTTCCAGTCCTCGATACTTTGATGTGCCACTGATTTTGCTGCAGTCTGTGCACTTCCAGTCTGGCCGCTAGGTGGCAGCGCTGTTCAACGGATTATGTTGGAGGGCTGGCTCATTTACATTGTTTTTAAATGCTTTACGCACACACGCACACACACACTAGATACACCAAAAGGACTTTGTCTTGCTCTAGATCCTGGGTAGAAGAAACCGCTGATTCCTCCTCCCCAACACCCCTGCAGTCACCCTCCCTCTCCTCTTCCTTGGACTCTGTCCTTCCCCCCTTGCGGGAGCGATATCATCCAAGCATATCTTTCTAACTGCACCTCTGGACTCACCATTTACACTGACCAGCGGGGGTTCTTCTGGGTTTTACTTGTTTCTATCGTGTTCTTTTTTTCTTTTTCATGCCAATCTTGGTTTTATAAGCACCGGCCATCCTGACGGAGATATTTCGACTTTCAAAGTTGCATCTCGCCGGCATGTGTGTCACTGCCATCTTACCAGAACTGTACAGGAGCTGCACCAGAGCTGGGTTGGTCCAAGCTCTGTCCAAGACCCCAACGCCACCCCCCTGGCCTCCACCCCCACCTCCACCATAGGAACCGTCTGACCAATGGACTGGTCAGCCAATGACCTTTGACTGTGTCGACAGAAGGGCTCCTGAGCCAATCACTCTGAAGGTGTGTAAGAATGGCTGTGAATGCTGCAGGAAGGGGCGGAGCTTGGACAGGAAACTTTCGTCTGTGAGCAGGGGAGCCGTTCGCATCAGCAGTGTATTTGTTTACACCCCCACCCCGCCCCCACCCCACTCGCCCTGCGTCTCTAGGTGTTTGGGATTGTGAAACTGGTGTGTGTTGGCCCCGGATTGGAGAGGAGGGCCAGTGAACTCCCGTCACCCAAACCCCCTCACCTCCCCAGCCTTGCCCCACCCCCTTACATACATAGAGTCATGAGGCCTGCTCCTCATCTCCTCTCCAAACAGGCAATAGTGTTGCCCTAGCAACAGACAGACTGTGAAACGGACCTGTGCATTACTTCCAGTCTGACATGCGGACTCCAAAATGCATTTTATTCGATCAAGCAACTATCAAGATTGGGGGGGGATGTTTCTGCTAGTTTGTAGAAGTAATAATTTGTCTTTCTTTTCCTTTCACAAAAAAAAGAAAAAAAAATAGGAGCAAATTAAATGTGGGCGGAGATTCCCCCAAACCCAAAGCCTCGTGTTGACACTTGCACAAGTACCCCATTGCATTGTGGGTCCAAAAGCTTACATTGGTAATTTAAGTGTCAGATTGTGACCTCCACTGCTTTGGTTGTAATGCGCGCACACACATGTAATCCACCTTCTGGAAAGAGGCTGCCAAAGGTTATTGAAATATCCATCGCATGTCCCCCAGGAAACTTAGATTACAGCAGTAAGAGCAAATATTGGAATACCGGTTGCTCTTAGGCTTTCTTTAGTAGCATTAGAGCAGGGGTGTGCAGAAGTAAGTGACTCAAGATGTTACCCTGCCTATTACCTGAATCCTGTTTCAAATGGGTACAGAAGTGTCAAGATCTCACAGATGTTAACTTGCCTGTTGCATGAATCTTAACGGTTAGAAATGTAGAGATCTCCCATTCTGCAGTGGGGTCATTTGTATCATGGAACAGGGCTATGAGAGAATCTAGCCATAGTGCCCAACCCAAGACTGTGTCTTTGAGAGAGTCATCCCCAGATTCTCAGGTGGGAGTATCTACGCCTATGAGGTTGCGCGATTCCATGGAGAGCTGAAGGCACAGATCTTCAAGTGGCCAAGCAATCGATTAGGTGACCTCCACCTGTCAATCTCTCTCTGACCCCAGACCCCTCCTGTTCCTGACCAGTTGGGCCCAGCATGACACGGCATTTTTGTCCGTTGTGCCAGTATCAGACCACCCAGTAAGATGCCCCCGAGCACAATGTCGTCATTCAAATCATTTATTGTTCTCAGAAAAGATCAGACCAAACCTTAAGTACTAGACACAAATGCAGTACAAACTGGAGTAGGAAACTGCAGTCAAGTTAGCAGGGAGATGAAGCGCTCAGAAACAATAGGCTGAGCACGGTGCTGCTGAATGCTTCTCGCATGGATCAAAAGACATTTTTTTGTAATACTTTAATTCCCGGTCGTTTTCCGGAGCAAACTTTGCGTCCTCATCTCGGGCTGTCCGTAGGTGCTGTCGAAGCCGGAGGCTTCGAGACTTGGCGCCTTGCGCGAGTTCTTTTGTTTCACGCCCGGTTGTATCTGTAGTCCTCCTAACTGAAAGAGGGCTGTGGGACCACTGGATGGAGCCCTCTTCACGGACACTCAACACAGCCATGCTCGACTCGCAAGGAATCAGGTCGGACAGACTCTGCCTAACTGAAGGGTTTGTTTGGGGGGGGGGGGAGCAACACATACACACAAAATGAGGGAAAATAACTATATAAGGAGTAAATAAATAATTACAATTATTTTCACATTTAATAGGTCACACTTAACCGGCTTTGTGTAAACATTAGGCGAGAAAAGTTACTAAAATTAAAACCTCTCTTAACATGTTCCCCAGGTCTGATAGAGAACAGGTTTGAGGCGTGTCCTTCCTCCCTTAAGCTGTTGCTGCTTCAGTCCTGTGTATACAAACATTCCGCAGTCAACGCCTTCCTTCAGTGTTAACCAGAATATAAATCTGATTTATTGCAATATACATGTGCAGAATTAGCAAAGTAATCATCATCTCTGATGCAAAGCCCCAAATCCCCATCACCACCGCCCCCCGCCACTCCTCCCCTGGATCCCTCCCTCCATCAGTGTCTCTTGGTCAGTGGGGCTTGGCCGTGTGGTTGGAGGAAGGAGGGGCTAGCGTTGGAGCAGGCGTTTGTGCAGGCGTCTGGAAGAAGTACATCTGAGAAAGAGAGAAGAGAGGTCAATGTAACAGGGCTGGGCAGCCTTGGTTTATACGTTCGCTCAAAGTAGGCTCCATAGCCTCCACGTCTCAGAATGGTCTGGGCTATGTAATTTAGCTCACTTGAGTTGGGATTCAATCAGCATATGTCTAACTTTGACTAACAATTGAACAAGAATTCATTTTTGCTACTTCAGAAAGACTTTGGTCAGTTCAGAAAGCACTCCGATGCACTCGGAACAAAAGTGCACCCGCCGCTCACATTCACTTGCAAGTCAGATATTAAGGACAAACGTTGATTGAACTGAGGCTACAGAAGCCACCCAGACTTCCTCAGATTGCCACTGTGTGACCAGCCCCTCGGTGCACACTAGGCATCTACAAGGCTACCAGTCCCTGAGGAGTTAGTTTCTCATCCTCTTTAAGTGTTGGGTTCTCATGTTACAGCGTGCTGCGTGGAGTGCGTAACTGGCACCGGCTTGCAAGCAAGCGTGCTGGAGAGGCAGTCACAGTTCGGTCGTACTTTTCCCCACATGGCATAGCAGTGATGCATTTTTTTTTCAGATGAGGAATTAAACTCCTCCTGACTTCGCTGTGGACAGTAAGGACCTCCTGTTATTTGTCAGAGATGTTCCACTTGGTTAGGGCCAAGCTTGCATCTCGAGCTATCCCATTTCTCCCTTTGGTTTGAGGCAGATAACTAAATCCCCTCCTCCTCCGCTTCAGCTGTGTGGTGGAGATTCTGGCACGAAATGGCTTCTGTACATGCAGGTGGGCACCACACGTGGCTGTGGCTGAGCCACCCCACCACTCTGTACCGTAGTTTGAAATCTATGACAGACACTGTGGAATGGAACTTCTTTCAAATTAGCCAGCCAGTAAAAGGTCTCAGATCAGCCTAAACATTGCAGTGATGTCAGCAGATTTATTTTAGCTATATCTTGTGGGCAGGGCCAGGGTATACCTCACCTTACATCCAATGGCTAGCAAGGCGTGCAGCACGACAATGGTGATCACGGTGGCAAACTTGGTCAGGTTGGTGTCGTCGCGGACGGATGGCCAGAACGTTAGGACCAGCAAGGAGCCAGAGATCACCATGGCGACCACAATCAAGAGCCACCGGAGCCACTCGAAGGGAATGATCCACAGCACCTGAGGAGGGGGAAAGAGGTGGGTCACCCGGTCCGGGGCCGTGATCAACCTCGGGCGACGGCGGTCGGCAGCGGGCCAGGACTCACCGAAGTGGGGATGTAGACGAAGAGGGAGTAGCCGTACACGCACACGGTCTCCAGGAAGGTGTAGCCGCCGGTCTGCCTCTCCGTTCCCTTCCGCCACATCAGAAATCCCCACAGGCACAGAGGCACGAGCCACGCGTACAGGAACACCACCACCGCTGCTATCGTTACTGAGAGAGGGAGGCAGGGACGGACGTCAGACCAGTGTACAAAGAAGCAGTGGGCAAGCGAATAATCACTTATACGTTGCAAGGACAGAGAACGGACACTGATATGGATGTACTGTCTAGGAAACACGGAGTGATGCTGATACTGGGGTGGGAGGGGCAGACCATCACGCTACTCAGAGGCCACTATTGCTGCACCCAGCTACATTTTTCTCATAGAACATATTCCCACAGGTCATGTTCGCCAGCCCCAGGCAAAGTCCCTGTACTCCTGGGGTCAGAATAAGAGCCGTGCGGTTTTGTCGCCTGTTTTCCCGTCATCAAACGTTTTGGTGTCCTCATCCAAAAGTCTCTCACCCTTGTGGAACTGAGGTCTGTAGTGGTACTGAGGGTCACCCATCTGACTGAGGAATGTGGAAAGGTTCCCGCTGATTGCCACTGAGAACACCAGGGTGGCACAGATCCAGAAGGGCCCTGGATGGGGTGGGGGGGAGAGAGAGAAAACTCATCCATACAGGGGCCAGCACGTGGGGTGATTTTTTATTTCTTTTCTAGTTCCCCCCTCGGATACATCAGTTAAATTTCGTATACAAAGCACATGACTTACCATACAAATCAGGGGTGTTGCGGATGTGGTGCTTGACAAAGTTTCGGCCTGGCAGGGGTATCACCGAGCCTTTGATCCTGTCCAGCACCTGCGTCACATGGCACACGTTCGACCAATCAGAAACCCTGCATGGCCACGCATCTCCACAAGCGGTATTAGGTGAGTTCATACTTTATTATTCCCTGTAGGGAAATTTGCTTGTTGCCTTCGCATAACATATAGTACACACATAACAATAAATAATATAAATGCATTTTACAATAAAACATTTCACAATGGTTCCCATTTCCTGTGGTGAGATATTTATTTAAACAGTATTTTATGCTGTGTGCTGTAGCCTCATTGCCAGAGCTCTCAAAGAGATTTTTTGTTTCGATGGGACTAGCCTGCACACATAAATGATAAATAATGCAACTAAAATACTATAGTTTTAGGCAAAAAAAACTTTATTACAAGTTAACTGTGTTGGGAACAGGAGAGTTTGTTTTGTGAATGTATTTGTAATGTACGTGGTCTGGGCACAGTTTGAACAAGCACAACTTCTCATAACGGGTACAGAGAGGGTTTAAATTCCTGAGCTACTCCTGGCCTCGGCTACACAAAGGTAGCTTTTATTCAGGGGTGTGTGTGTGTGTGTACGCGCACGCATGCGTCTCATAGAGGCACAAATTATACCTGCATTGTGTCCACATTGAAGAATGACTGGTAGTATTCAAAAGTCCAGAAGCCCCCAGTCTGCTTCTCTCCTCCCAACAGCTGTAAACCAATTCAAACAAGGGTTCATGTATCCGCACAACATAAAAACTGACTGTTGTGTTCATAGGGTTTATGTTTGTGAATAAGCACTATATCAATCTCAAAATATACAGCCCCTAGAACCACAAGGTTGCAACACAACCTGCTTTGGAGTTTTTTTTAAGTACATTTTCTTGCTTTAGACCACAAATCCCAGATTTCCCTTTCCCTGCCACTGTAACTTGTGTAAATATCTAAAATGTCATGGACTGCAACTGAAGATGAAATAGGGACGTTCACGCAAATTAGGGAAAGGATGACAGACCTCTGAATTTTCCTCCTGGCCCTCCTCGTCCTCTGACAGGTCCAGTTTGACCTCCCCCGTGGCAGGCGCTGTGCTGGGGTTGGACACACTGAGTGTTGTGGCTCCAGGGTCGGCAGACAGTAAGTCTGTAGCCTCCTCAAACTCTGCAGAGGAGACGAGGGAGAGCGGAGAGAACCGTACTAAGATACTGGGAAAGAGGAAGGAGTGGCAACTGATCTGACCTGATTACAGCACACGCAGTTAAGATAACAGTCGTGTCGACCACTTGTGTACACAAAGTGCCGAACTTTCAAAGCGTTTATTCGGCCAGCTTGTGGGCGTGTCACTTGCATGCGAAATATATGTGAGCTACGTTAGTTACCTACCTTGAAACTTCAGATCGTCTGGAGTCGCCATGGTCACACCAAACGTTTTCCTTACGCGTTCACTGGCATTGTATTGCGAAAAGACACGTGGTCAATGACAATGACATTTGATAATGAAATAGAAAGTTAATATGAAAAACCATATAAACGTGATAATATGATGGTAATTAAAGACGAATTGAGACCATAAAATAGTTACATTTAAAATGAGCTACACGTCATTCTAGAGAGCTACTTAATCGCTCAACAGAAGTTCACTACAGCCGCGTATGTGCTTTCCTAGTACATTTACATCAGGTACATTTACACATATTATTGTCTCACCTTGTCTCTGCGTGGTTGCTGATACAGCGCAGACTAGCATGTGTAATTGATCCACTCGCTAACGTTACTGCGGGACTAACCCTCCTGTATCCGTAATGAGGTAGTCGGCAGTAGGCTGCCCAGGTAGAGAGCGAGAAAACTGGCGAACTAGCTAGCTACACCAATATCTCTACCTTCGTCGCTAGCTACGATCTCAAAAATATCTAAGATTCTCAGACTTGTATAGCCTTTTTAACTAAGTACCCTGGATTGGCTAATTTCTTTTGACAGGATAGCGATGACCGCTAAATTCAACATATCTGTCTTGCTCCACGTCATCTATACCTTCACAGCTGCTCTGTCAGCTTGAGGAGGAATCGCTCCCACTTGTCACGTGACCGTACCACAGCCGGGATACTGCTAAAAGTCTGGATTCCTGTTAGCTGTTCTTAGTGCGACGTTATATGGTTCACCCAAGTTATATATTTTTATCCCAAGGTACTGTCTCGCTATATTGTGATATATTTGAAATCAATGTCATTTTGTCAAAGTGAAATAACTATTTAACGGCGAATGTCACGTCTAAAGGGAACATATGGGTGGGTTTTGTTTCCTTGTCGGAACAATAACATTAAAATATTAACGTTAGCCTAGCCATTTCCAAATGGTTATTTTTTCTTCCGGTTCTTATGTCAATTTCACTGTCAAGTTCCTGTTTAACAGAACGTTTCAAAGCAAATATGGCCGCTTCGTTAGTGCTGAAAAGATGGTGCAGCAATGCGGTTCAAAGCAAGGGCAGCCGGTTGGAGAGGTTGCGAAACAGTCGCGTGGGTGAGATGAAGTTATTGGCTAATTAGTTAGACATGTCCATGTACATGTTTTTATACAAGTCTGTTTTTATTCCTGCTTGTAGTAGCGTTTGTTGGCTAACTCGCTTTGCCCGACCTCACTTCAGGTCTGGACCTACTGTCAGTCACATTGCTTGAAATCGCCTGTTGAGATAGAAAGGTTGGCTAGCTGGCTATTTTATTTATAATTAACGTTAGTTACGATAGTATAAGCCACGGAACCGAATGCGAAATGTATGTGTGTAATTTTAAATGGATAGTTTCAGCTGTTGAAAGCTAACTAAATAGCTGCTGTTGCACACAATGTTTTGCTTGGAAGTTTCTACTGGTACATTTTAGCTAAAAAGAAAGAAAACCTGCTGATGAACTGTTCAGGACGCTGAGAATGTTACTTAGCATTGCGTGTCATTAGTTGCCTGTCAGTTTCTGGTCGGGAATGGAATTGTTTAGCTGGTTACAGACAGAAAGTCTTACGCACAATTTATCCACACTTCTTGGCTAGTATTGATTCAGCATGTGAAAGCATACCCAAGTTTTATGTTCTGTCTTTATTTCTATACCAATTAATACTGAGAGCAGTGTTTCAAGTAATTTGTGCACTTAATTTGTCATCTAACTTGGGTAGTGCCCGAGTCTGATCAGCTAAGCAAACAGCCAAAACTGCTGTTATGAAAACACAGGGTTTGTATAAGCTGTGTGTTAAGTAATTTTCTCAGACGTCTCTTGTAACCGGTGTGTTCTCCCTGGTAGCGGGTTGGTGCCGCAGCTTGCTGAGCGACTACAGGGAGGCGTGCCGCGAAGTCGTGGTGGGCTCATGGGAGCGGCCTTTTAAAGCCTCCGTCTACCTCTCCCTCCTGGGCGGGGCGTGGGCCTGCTACCTCACCAACCCGGACGACGCCTCCTTCGAGACCTCCCTCCTGGAGTCGGCCAACCAGCTGGGGCTGCTGTCGCCGTGGATACGCAGCGGGACGTCGGACGGGCACGTGCAGGGCCTGGTGCGGCTGCGGAACGAGGGCCGGCTGCGCTACGCCAGCCTGGGCGTGGCCTCGCTGACCTACCGGGCGGACTACGACCCCGAGGCGAGCCTGTACGAGGCGCGCTGCTCCTTCCTGTCCGCGCCCTGGGCCGAGCTGCGGGAGCGCGTGCTGGACGTGGGCTTCGCCGGCCGCTGGTGGCTGCTGGACGCCAAGATGAAGGACTACGACGTCAACGAGGACGAGTTCCGCCACCTGCCCCCGGCCATGGCGGCCACGGCGCCGCCGTCCGCCGCCGAGACGGAGCGGAACGAGAAGCTGCACGCCGAGTCCTGGAAGCCGCCGGTCATGAGCGCGGAGGACGCCGCGGAGGACGCCGCGCAGGCGGAGGGAGAGCAGGCCGCCACGGGGAGCGAGGCCGCGGGGCAGGAGGCACAGACAGAACCGCAGACACAGCTGTGATGGCGGAATGGCCGTGGACACGCAAACGCACAAGATCACGCACACACACACACACACGTGATCACACACACACACAGATTCACTAAATCCTGGGATCAGTCTGCATTCGTCCTTGACTTTGACTTTGACGAATAAAGCGCATGCTTACTTTGTTCAGTATGGAAATAAAATGGAGTGAAAAAACACACATTTGTTTCATAAGTGTAGTTTAACTATAAATGTTGATTGCACCCAGGCCTCAAACTGAATCCGGAGACAGTCCACAGAGAATTCACTTGTGTGGGAGAGATGACTCCTGTCACATCTCTTCATCAAAGCTCTGCTAATGACACTTCCATACTGACGGACTTTGAACAGTTTCAGTAGAGATAGACTCCGGGAGTCTGCCATCAGCCGAATTTGGCCTCTGAGACTGCCTTTGTTCTGTGGCTGAAACGTTTTCATTTAGCTGAACCAAATTTGAAACCGATGACATATGCACCATGCAAACCACCTAATGAAGTACGTGACAGTCAAAACGGATAGAAACACGTTTAATTTATGGTCTTTGCAGGATTTCTGATGGTGCAGATGGTTTTAAAGAGGTCTGACAGTGTGACCCATCTAAGAAAGGTCAGAAAGTTACCCTTTGTGACATTTGTGAAAATAAAATGGATTGTGTTTTTGAATTATAAAATGGTTTTTGTGACATCGTCTTCTTTGTTCCAGAAATTTGTTCACAGAATTGCCTCTATGTCTGAAGGTAACCTGGTACAAGCACATTAGCCAGTAGGAAAGCAATTTGATAAATTAGGATGTGCATAGACTACATTGATTGTTATTTACTTGTTACTTTACAGCTAACTCAATACTAATGGAAGAATTTGCAATAAATGCATGTCAAGGGTGCTTTAATTATGGGACCCTAAAACTTTGATTTTAAGCTTCTGCCCAATTGTGGTTTGTGCCAGACCCAGTCAGTCTGAGGGTCTGTGCTTGTCATTCATGTCCAGTGAAAGGCAATTTGGGTGTATGGGTATTTCCCTGTCTGCATTTGCTGCCAGAAGACAGCATGCCTTGCTGATTATGTTCTCTTTGTCTCCCCCTGCCGGACAGATGTGGAAGTGCTGAGGAGTGCATGAGAGCTAATGGTACTGAGACAGTGGTCAGCATTTTTGCCTGCCTCCCTCCCTGTTGCATGCATGGCCCTGTGTACCCCCATGTCTCTGTGGCAGGGACAGTGTTGTCAGCAAAAAAATTTTGCCTCCCTGGGCCAGGCAGTCAGAAACAACATCCACTCAATCCTGTCATGAACAGGAGTCTCAGGCACACCACAGTCACACGTGAAGCGCTTTGCGAGAGAGGCAAGAGAAATCCACTGGCCGTCCACCTTCCCTCAGACCACGCCTCTCCCTCCTGTAATCGCACCCTCTTAGAATGCCCTCTCATGTCACTGTGCCCTTTAATTCGTTTTCTAGAAGAGGGGGGGGGGGGGGTGGCGGCTTCAGATTAATCTCCGCCTCTGTCCCTCAGTTATTGATTCAGTGAGCATTAAGGTCTCTCTGGCTCTGGATCCTGATCGGTATCTCACCCCCCCCCTCCCTCGCACAACTGAAAGAATATCCGCCCTGCTACCTGAAGCGGTGCATTGCACTGGTGGTGTGAACGGGCGGCATGGAGGTATGGTAGCCACTGCATCGCCTATCGGGCTCTGGCTGCCGGCAGTGTAGCATAACGGTTAGGGCGCTGGGCTTGTGACATCAAGGTCGTAGTGAGATCAATTCCTGTGCCCGTCACTGCAATTGTACCGTTGAGCTAGGTACTTAACCTCAATTGCTTTAGTAAATATCCAGCTGTACAAATAGATTGTATGCAAATTTCTGCTAAATGTCGCGTTGTTTTTCTTTTCTTTCTTCGATGCACGTCGGTCCATGTTTCCTGACTTTCCAACGGCAGAGGAACAGGTTTCGGAAGCCTCAGGTGTCCCGTGCAGAGCGGGAGGGTCCCCTGTGCCTTTGATTGCTTTATGAAGAGGCCTCGTCTCCGAACCAGCACTGTGAAGACAGCAGAAGTGTCTGCATCCAGGAAGGGTCCAGCTCTCTTCTGATTCTGGAGCCTCGCGTTCAGATCTTAAGACCTTCTCAAGCCGTCAGGCAGAAAAAGCCTTTATTGCTGCGGCTGGGATCACGACCCAGGCTGAGAAAAAGTGCCATTCAGACCCCTTCTGACCTTTAACCCTGCCTCTATTGGTCCGTCAGCGAGACAGTCCATCAACGGATTGGCCCACAAGTCCCCCCAGAAACCCGCCCCTTGGTCCGGTAAGCCGATCCACGCAGTGATTTTGAGAAAGAAGCGTGAACTGTCCACGACAGGGTCAAAGTTCAAACCAATGATGCAGCAGAGATGCATTCGCAAGCTTGTCTTCAGGAATATCGCGTGTCAGATATGTCAATTGACGATGTGGTCCGGCTGCCTTGCCAAAGACACTTAAAGATGTTTCACCCCCCCCCCCCCCTCACGTGATTAAGATTTAATTTTTCATCAGAGGAAATCATGTTACATGAAATGGGTCGGGCACGTCCGCATCTCTGAGTACTTTCTGCCGGTCGGCCGGGGAAGGGAGCGAGCGAGTGACTGTAGCAGTACTGTCTGCTGCGTTTCATAATGCTTCTAATGGTCTCGCTCTCACGGAGCTCCGTAGGGATTCCTTTCTGAGTGCTGAAATGGGAGAGGCTTCAACCACCCCCCCCCACCCCCCCCCGCCCAACTCCACAGCCCTCCTCCAACGACCTCCCGCCCTACCTCGCTCCACGCGCCCGGACTGTCCGTCCCGCACTCAGAGCGTTTCGGGGAGCTCTTGGTTCCCGAGAGACGCCCGAGCCTTTTTTTTTCCTCCGTTGTTTTCCGTGGGCTGGACGGAGGGTGGATGTTTCGCCAGGGGCTGCTCTGTCCCTCATCCTGAGCGGTTCGCGCGGCGGCCGCGGCGCTGTTCATTCCTCCTTCTCACGCTGCTCCCGGAGTGCGTTTCCTCCGCCCCGACTCTCGTATCGCCAGCCTACAGGGCAGTGTTTCCGCTGTTAACGTCTTATTCTCTGCTGCCCGCGTTTCGCAGACGCCCTTGGCGCAGGGCGACTGACTGACGACGCCCCGCCGGTAATGTTTCACCTTTCAGTGCGGCCGAGTTATCTCTGAAACGGCTACGACGGGGCGCGCTGCTCAGGAACGGGAACAGCCGCGCCCCGGTCACCATCTCAGGAGCAGCGTCTGTCCGCTGACCGCCTCACCCCGCGGAAATTTATCAGCCCTATCAGAGAGGGACTCGGCGCTGGGTAAATCTATGGGCTATTGACTGGGTCTGGGGGGGTCAGGGAGGTTACTCCGAGGTGCCCAACCCCAGCAGGGGGAAGGGGGTGGGGCCAACACTGGTGAAAGATGATAGAGGGGGTGGGGTTTCGCGCTGAAGAATGGAGGTGGGGTGTCAGAACTTTGGAGGAGAATATGCAGGGGCAGCGCTAAGGAAGGAGGGGGTGGGACCAGCGCTGAGGAAAGATGAGGAGGGAGGGGAGTGTGGCCAGCACTGAGGAAGGTGAGGAGGGGATGTGGCCAGCAACCACTGAGGAAGTTAAGAAGGGGTGTGGCCAGCACTAAGGAAGGTGAGGAGGCGGTGGAGCCAGCACTGGGCAAGGCATGGAGTGGGTGTGGCCAGCACTGAGGAAAGCAAGGAGGGGGTGTGGCCAGATGTGCTCTGGTGACCCCTGAGATCACAGTCAAACTGAACAATCAATGCTTAGCTGAGAGAGAGAGAGCGTGAGAGAGGAGGGGGAGAGATTATAGAAAGAGGAAGCGAGAAGAAAATGATAACAACAATTGAAAACCAAACTGCAATCCCACAGCAGAGCCAGCTGTTCTGCTTTTGGAGTTATAATAAAGGGGCATGAAGCATAACCATAACTTAAGTAAAAGCAAAAAAAACAAAGCCTCTTATTCCATTGCATGTCAGCTCTAAGGAATGCCCCATTGAGTATTTCGGTTCAACGAGTATAATCCAAGGTCCTCAAAATTATGCCTTACTCAGTTTCCCAGCAAATCCACAGCCCCATCTCAGATCGTATGTTGTGCCACAGCAGGTAAATATATGAACTAAAAAATGCAGTGAATACCGGTTCCAAACCCACATCAAGAGACGTGCCTTTCGGCCACCCCACTGAGCCCAAAGCATAGTCACAATCACGGAACAGAGGCTGGGGCTGTACGCTGCGTACAGCACAGTTTTCACACTATAATATACACCAGCATGATGATAATGATTCAGTACACATACTGTAGTTCTTATTTCGCTGACTCTACTCAAAATCCAAAGTTGCAAAAGCTAATATCGTTCAGTGCAACTTTGCAGCCCAGGCCAGAGTTATTTATTTGTTGCCAAAGGTCCAACACGGACCGGAACACCACCACTGCGAAGCGTTCAGAAAGCAAGCGCCAGCGCGCCAGTTTCGCAGATTTGGTTCCTTTTTTTCTCTGTTTTGATTCTAAAAGCGTTATGGCTCGGAAGTATTTCTGCCACAAAGGAATGCAACATCTGCAAATGCAGCTCTCGTCTCCCTGGTCAGATCACAGCTGTGGGTGATTGGTCATGTTACACAGAAGGCTATCCGGGGGGAGGGAGGGAGGAGGAAGCGGGTGGGGGGGGGTTGTATAACAGAGACCAAGGCTGCGGCCATGAAGGGGTTAAATGTCTGGCACACACAGTGTGAGGGAAGCATGCATGTGTATGTGTGTGTGTGTGGGGGGGGGGGGGGGCAAGTGTATAAATAAATGTCTGTCTGGAGTGTGAAAAATTCTGAAGGTGGGAGAAAGAAGTACAGCCAGACAGAGTATATGCACGTGATCGAGAGGGAGGGGGAGAGAGAGAGAGAGAGAGAGAGAGAGCGGGGTGAGGGAGTGAGGAGGGGGAGGGGGAGGGGGAGGGGGTAGAGGTGGAAGGAACGGAGCGTTCACAATTTTCATTCAAACTGACATGGACTGCATGTCCTGGTTTGCACTCTCCTCCTTCCCTCTCTCTCGCCTTCTCCCTCCCTCCCTCCCCCCCTCTCTCTCTCTCTCTCTCTCTCTCACACACACACACACACACACACACACCAAACAGTCTGCAGTTAAGTTTACAGCAGCGCGGAGGAAGGCGTCGGAGACGACGGAGTGAGAGAAAAAGAAAAGAGAAGAGGGGGGGAAACTGAAGAGGGAGGAAAAGGAGAGAGGAAAGGAAGAGTGGAGAGGTGGGAGTTTGCAGGAGAGGGTGAGGGGTCTGACAGTGGGAGACGGGGCAGAGTTGGAAGGGCAGCAGGAAAGACAGGATGGAAGGGGGGGAGGAGAGGGAGAAGAGTCGGGCTGAAGGAGAAAGCGGGGGAATGCGAGGCGAGAGGGGAAGCAGATTAAGATGTATGGAAAAGGGTATAGAGAGACGGAGGGAGGGAGCGAGGGAGGGAGGGAGCGTGCGTCTACGACTCCGCACAGGAAGACTGGGGGTGAGTACTTTCATTACCACATAAAAATAATTACAACTGATCCCCGCGTGGATTTCCTTTTGAATGTGAATGCACTCACAGATTCATGGAAACTTGAGTATTCAACCACTTTGTCAGGATGTAACACTGGGTTATGCTGTCAGGGTACGGGAAGGGAACAGGGATAATTATTATGCAGCAAAGGTGGCTATTGGTATTTTCTTTTTGTTCAAATGATTTTTTTTCCAAACTGTAGTGTTCAGATGCAGTGTTTTGCATGTTCCTTATGATCTTGAAAAAAAAAAAAACAAAGATTTTTGCTTTACTTTAGTACGCACGTGTGTGTGTGTGTACGTGTGTACGAGTGTGTCTGTGTGTTTGTAAGACGGTGTTCATTTTTTAAACGGTACGTCTGTTAAATACCGACATGCACGTGACGTCGGCACCTCCGTGCTTTTGCCGCGTGGTTTCCTCGGTGACCCTGCCTGGCACTGTTCGACCTGGAGCTGAGAACGCGGAGCGAGTCGAGCAGAAAATGACGCGTTAACGAGCACACACTGCTGCTGGCCGGTCTCCGCCTATACGTCTGCGTCCGTAGGTCTATTATTGATCCGAATGGCAATTGGATTCAGGTATCGACCTAGTCTGAGGCAAGTAGCTGTGGACCCCGTCACCCAGACGGGGGGGGGGGGGGCGGGGGCGGCGGTGAGAGAAAAGGGGGAAGCACCGTTAACGTTAGCGCCGACGCCGTCGTCGATAACGCTCTCTCGAGCGGCCGGCGACACGCGCGGGTAGACGCGCGGCGCAGAGCCTCTCAGGCGGATGCGCCGGCGCACGCGCTCAAATGCGCCGAGGTGCGTGCACACGTGTCCGAGCTCACTGGCTCACAGGAGCCTCGTGTGCATGCGTGTTTAAACCTGCTGAATACACGCATGCACACATATACATGTGTGCGTACACACACACACACACACACAGAGACACATAAGTAAGTAGCAGTATGCAGCAGGCACTATGCTTGCCCTGAACCCACTCACCGAAGGGGTCACGGGTTCAAGTTCCATGTGGGTGGGGAGGGGTGGTCACATGGCTTGTCTGTCTGTCAGTCAACAAAGCCCCCCCCCCCCCCCAGTCTGCTCATTAGCCGAGCACAGCCATGAGAGGAACCGTATTAGCGCGTTCATGCTTCCCTGCATAAACAAATGCTACAGTCAAACGCGCATTTAAACGCACGCATGCTCGCACGCAATAGCCAGCAGACATCGCCTCCCCTCCCCAGCCTCACTGGCTGATCTGACCTCGGATAAACCGGCGTACGTACGATACGAAACACATGCAGTGCATAAAGTTAATTGCGTGCAGGTTCGTGGGGGTTTTCTGCAGGACCGATGATCTGCATTGCCTCACGCGCCACGCTTTTGCGCTGCCGGGATGCTCTGAGCGCACGCGCGCCGCCGCCGCCGTAGGACTTCCGCTCGGATTCCGACGCGCCCGGGCTTTCCGTCGTTCCGCGCGTCCGGGCGCGCGCCGAGCCGGGCCGGGCGCCGTCGCAGGAGGCTCGGGGCACGCGGGCCGGCGGCGGGTTCCGGCCCTCCCGGCGCGGAGCCGCGTCCCTGCAGTTCCCCCGCCGCAACGAATGCGGCGCGCGGGTGCATGCAGCCAGCCCGCGTCTGCATCTCAGAGCCCCGGAGACCGCATGCTTCCTGTTTGTGTTTGTGTGTATCTGCGCACGTGCATGTGCACAAATGCGTGTGTGTGTATGTGTGTGTGTGTGTGTGTGTGTGTGTGTGAGTGAGAGAGAGAGAGAGCGCATGCTCAGGCACACTTGTGTTTGACTGTGTTTGTGTTTGTGTGTGTGTGCGTGCGCGCATGCAAATGTGCATGTGAGTGTGTGTGGTTGTATGTGTGTGTAAAATGGTTTATTCACATTGAATAAACCTGGTGCGTGGATATTTGTTTTTGTTTTTTTGTTTTTTTTTTAGCTTAAAGGACTTCCCTCCCAGAGTAGCTGGGTTCCTCTGCACAGGCACATGCACGGGGCAGACAGACAGACACACGGACAGGAGGCGTGGCCAGACAGCCACTCTTTCATAGGAAATGAGACCTATTGACCTTTGCCATTCAGTCTGTCTGGAAATGCTGAGCCTGGAATCGATCAACATCCCCCTGCTCCGATGCACTCCCCTTCTTCCTCTCTACCACCGCTTCCCCCCCCCTCCTCCTCTTCCCTTTCTCTCTCTCTCTTCTCCCTCTCCCTCCTCCCTGCTCCCGCTTCCTTTCTTTCTCACTCTCTCTCTCTCTCTCTCTCTCTCTCTCTTCCTCCCTCTCTCCCTCCTTCCCTCCCTCCTCCCTCTTCTCCTTTCTTTCTCTCCGGCAGGCAGCGACCCCCACGCTGTCCGTCCCCTCCCCCCACGGTCAGATGACAGACCCCACAGCGGGGGCATTATTCGCCGCTCCACGCTCGGCGGGCTCCTCGCGGACTCTCTCACCGCGCGCGCCACTCGGCACCTGTG
Organism: Anguilla pacifica; assembly: GCA_039654925.1. Taxonomy (NCBI): domain Eukaryota; kingdom Metazoa; phylum Chordata; class Actinopteri; order Anguilliformes; family Anguillidae; genus Anguilla; species Anguilla pacifica. The sequence goes on along the minus strand of CM077300.1, from coordinate 11,540,021 downwards.
TCTGCGTTGCCTGTGCCTCTCACCGCCACTGCAACAAACAAAGACTCGGAGGAGAGCAGGGTGTCTGCGTTTGTGTGGCGGGAGGGGGGGGGGGGCGAAGCAATCGGTTAAATGTGCGATATCCAAAAACCCTGCGTGAACGCTTGTCTCTATTTGCCCCCCTCTTTTCGTGTTATATGTGAAACCAACACGGCGTGCGTGTGCATGTGTGTGTGTGTATGTGTGTGTGTGTGTGTGTTTGTGTGTCACACCATTGCAAATAATTTGGAATTAACTGTAGTGTGTGATAGTGTGTAAATGGGTTTTTGTGTGTATATAGATATGATTTCTTTGCATGTGTCTGAGGTTATGAGTGTGTATGTGTGTTTATTTTCATTTGCCTGAATGTTAACTTGTATCTTACATGTCAGTAATTCTTCTGTTCGAGATTGTGTGAGTGTGTGTGTGTTTGCAAGAAGGCAGAGTCTGTGCCCCAGGGAGTGCTTGCGCGTTGTTCTCACTTGAGACACAGTGAACATTCAACGCTGTCGGTGAGTTTGTGTGGCAGAGAAACCATCGAACGTTGAGTGTACCCTGCCTCTCGAAGACACGCCCGCCGCCCACAGGCACTGCTGCTGCCACGCCTGGCCGCTCGGTCCCACGCTGTGGGGAGACGGGGCTCCCGTACTTCTGCCAGAACACACCAGCTCTAATCCCTGACAGCAGCAGAACTAACGGAGTAACAAACATCCTCCTAAGTCTGTCAGTTGGAACGAAGCCCACGAGCATTATGTTCATTTGCTCAAACAGATTCCGAATTTAAAAAAAGATGCTGTACACAGATCCAGTCCCAAAATCAATAGATATTTCTTTCGCAGCGCAGCTGAAATTCTCAGAAAAGGGGTTACTTAAGGTTGGGTAAATGTCTGCACAATTATACATTTGTGCGCGCGCATGCATAACAGCAGTTGCCTGAGCCAAGATGGCTGAATGCGTGTTCTGATTTCCCGGAATTGCTCAGGAAATGCACAGAGCTGTACGAGGTACAAGCGAAGGGTCCCGATTCACATTCATTGCTGTCGGTGGGTTTTCACTTGGTTCTGACTTGCCGGACAATGAATGGAAACTGTGGCTGTGAATATTGCATCCTCCATTTGCGAGCAGCAGTCCATTCCAAGGGCATGATCACGCAGCTCTTATTGTTGTGTTGGTAACTTGAACCGATTTGATGTAGACATGGACATTTTTGCACAAGCAGTTGTGATATTGCTGTTTTATTCTCCACGGTAATTCTTACTGATCAAACTAAAATTAAACTGTATGAATGTACTTTGATGACGTGGCTACACTCCCTTGAGAATCTTCCCTGAAAATTGTTATTTCAGTAAAACAACTCAATAAAAGGCACTAATAAAAACCTCATTTCACTTATGTTTTTCATCTAATTGCTCCTAAATGATCATTGTTTTCAACTATTTCCAAATCTTTGATCATGACAATAACATTAAGCCATTGTTCTCAAATCATTTACATGTTAAAGTAATTGTTTTCAGTCATTTTGATGCAGTTCGACTACTGCTCCAGACCAGTCATTCTAGGTAATGGTCAAAATTGCTGTCACAGAATCTTAATTGTAAGCTTTTAAATCACAAACCACACAAAACAGTCTTCTTCTGCAAATGACATGATTAGATGTACTCAGTAACTGCGTTCACACTGCAGACCAGAGCACAGCACACGGTTCTGTCCCTGCTATCGCACAATCCGTTCGATGTACTGATCTTCACTAAAGTCCTGCACCAGTTCAGGATCAATTTAGTAATCAAATTAAGCTGATCAGATCTAAGCACTGCTCTGCAAAATGCCTAAGGAGAAAAAGCATGCAGCAGGATGGGGAATGCTGCTCTCTCATTGGTCAATAGCGGAAGTCATCTGGCTTTGACACTCATGTCTTCCTGGTCATTTGAAGAGTCTATGGCCTGGCAATGGTTGTGTGCAAACTGCAGTTTAAGAGGATGTGCTGCGATCCTACCTCACACCACACACAGACACACAGGCATGCACATACCCACACACACATATGCACATTGACTGTGTCAGAAATCATGACCCACTCAGTTTCTCTCTCTCTCTCTCTCTCTCCCCAGTTCACAAGTGTGACCCATGCCCAAACCTCCATGGTTACATTGGAGGTCCGTTCTTGTACCCTCTTTTAATAATAGCAGGCATGTCTCTATACAATACTGATAAAGATTCCTAGAACTAATGTCTTGCACCAGCCTAAAATCCAGAAATGGTACAGCCTGATACATGCAAGCGTGTTCTCCGTGGTTTCATGGCAGTGGTACAGTCTAACTGAAGTCAAAGGATGTTATCTGTAGGCGAATTGACTGTTCTGCTCTGGTTCTCACTGCTTTCTGATCATTTAGCAGATGCTACGCAGCAACTCACACAGCTTTTACATAGCATCCATTTACACAGCTGGATATATAATGAAACAATTCAGCAAGTACCTTCACCAAGGGTGCAACGGTGTACTATCTCCAAACCAATCCTACAACCTTCAAGTTACTAGCCCCTAACCATCACGCTACACCGCCTCCCCAGGTTAAGTGAGGATTTGTCAACAGTGACAAGAGCCTGACAGACTTGCTGAGGCCTGCAACAGTGGTACTGCATCTAATTTGGCATCTGAACCATCACAACTGCTGACCGCCAAAGCTTACTGCCAGCCCATGCAGAAACATATGTCATTGTAAAGAAAACCCTGAAAATTAAGAACACCCCTCTTGCTCGCTGCGGTCTCAGAAAAACAAGGAAACAATAAACAAAAATACCATGGTTTCAGAATGACTACGCCACATGATGGCTGTTTAAAGAACACAAACAAAAACATAAAACTTTTTTTTTTAAAGGACAGGGCAGCACCAGAACATTAAGTTCCACTGTGTCTTTTAAGATGGCAACAAAGGACTGAACTGTTATTACGTAGCTGTCTGGAGTGCATGTGCTGCTTTTGGGTACTGTTTTGCACATTCACATTCACATGCACGCACACACACACACACACACACACACACACAAAACACACTGGGACACAAGCATTCATCACACGGTGAAGGCAACTAGGTACATGTCTTAACATACATGTACACACTGCAGAGGACCTGGTGACAATACACAAGGATTCAAATGCAGAGCAATGAGAGAGAGAGAGAGAGAGAGAGAGAGAGAGCCTGGCAGTTTTAGTGGACTGTAAGGAGCAGTGATTAATAGTCTCTGAGTGCTCCCTAGCCTGCACACGCACACAGGGGATCTGGGCCAGTGCAGTGCGGATGTAATAGGCAGCCGTTGTAGGGATGCGCACGTTCGTTTTAAGGGCCGGAGTGCTGGAGGTCACCAACGCAGAAGCAGACTGTGAGGACGTGGATGCGACGCGCTGAGACGGAACAGCTTCAAAACTGCGCCGTCACCCGCGCGATCGCGCTCACTCTGCAACTGTGCTGCCAGGGCAGTGGTTCCACAGGGAGCTCAACGCTGGGCGCCCTCTTACGGCCTTCTTGTCCTCGGCTGTCCATTGGTTACCTGTGATTTTCCGCCATGCGAGGTCCTAAAGTTTGGCATTGTAATGTGCAACCTAAGTGATTAACTTAGGCTTGGGGTTTGGGCTGGATGAAACAGGCAGTAAGGTCCTTCTCCCTCTGCACAGGCTTTTTCCCATGAGATTTATGCAAATGCTGTCATCAGACATAAACGCTATAGGGTGGTGGGTTTGTTAAACATACAAATGGCATCGTGAAGATTTCTTAGACATTGTGGAATAAATGTTATGGTACTTTCTGTCAACACAGATATTGTGTACAGAGTCACTACAAAGCTGCAGTCACTGTATAGCGTTATAACTGAACACAAATTACTGAGGCAAACAGGACAGGACGGCCTTTGGGTTGCTGTCTGAACCTAAATAACACCACACACAGGCACAGACCAACGATTATGACACGCTTTCAGGGGGAAAAAAAGCTATGAAAAAGTGCCTATAAAAGTACAAACACTTGTCACTGGGGAGGTGCCCAATAGGTACATAAAATAGTACCCTTAGCCAGCAAAACAAAATCTTTTTGTACCTTTTTTTGCTTGTAAAAGGTACTTATTAGTACCCAAATAAACACTATAGTACTTTCAGGGTATATTAAAAAAATTATTTCCCTAAAGAACCAAATCGTACCTCCACTGTACCATTATTTCTGAGAGTGCAGAGAGCAGTCTACGGTAGGATTGTGCTGCCTCATGTCAAGGTGCAGGATCTTTACCTAGCATCTTCAATCAAAATAATTAATTACTTACTTAGACTTCAATTTAGTCTTATTTAGGCCCATTAATCCCCACATGTTCTATGTGCTTAATGTCTGGTAATGTAAAAACAATAATGCAGCATGACAGCAATTCAAAAAGAGCAAACTATGTTTATCTCTCTGTGGGCAGTTTGAGGCGGAAATAAGTTGTGATTTGATCTTACATGATTATTTTTAAATGGACTGTGTTGTTTTGTCAAAGCTTTATTTAGCTATTTCATCACACCCCAAAAAACAAATGTACATTTTTATTTCAGTTATCCCCCGAGTCAGCTGCCTGCATTTGTTCTTTCCATTCCAGACTCGGTTATCAGAAAAGAACTGCGTTTTCTTACACCTTGTAGTCAACAAGACACAGATACAGAACAATAGAACCTTCGCCACTGACCTCAAATCAGCGTCTGAATTTTGGAGGACAGTAGTTTGTGTTGCAACTTTGGCTGGTTTAACGGATCTAGGACCAGTGCATGAGGGACACTGTAACTGTCTTGTGCACGAAGGGCCAAAAATATTGACAAAAAAAGGAGGAATTTAGAGGGTGGAATTCTGCACACAGGTTCTACAGGACTCTGACCAAAGACCAGCCGGTCCTGTTGCAACACGCAGTATTTTAATGTAAATCCCGTTGCCCTAGAGACGCAGCGCGAAGCCGGAAGTGATTTGTACACTTGGGGGTCGTTGTGGTAATGTTTCAAATTATTAATTTGTAGAACGAAATAATTGTATTTAAATCATTGCGTAGGTCTGTTATCTCTTGACAGCATTACGTAGGGAAATAGACGATTTGCGCTTTAAAAACACAATAATAATGGCTTGGTTACATCCAGGTTACATCCTGTAGCAGGTGAAATTTTATTTGGGCGTTGCAAGCTAACGTAGTTACAATTGCTAACAACCAGCGAGCAAGCGTTAGCAAGCAAGCTAGCAATTCGTGCCAGCTAGATAGCCAACTACGCCTTTTTAGGTATCTAAGAATTTACCTGTTTTGTAATAAAATAAATGTATTCGTATAGTTATATTTAATAAGAAATGCATGTAGCAAGCTAGCCATTGCTGTATGCGACTATTTATGTTCGTCTTGGCTAGTTTTGTTATTCTGGACTTGTTTTTATCAACACCCTGCAAGGCGTACGAGAAAGGACGTGTGTCAAATAATTTTCTTTATCGTGATTGTTGTAATCCTTTGTCTTGTGGTCGTCATTATTATTATTATTATTATTATTATTATTATTATTATTATTATTATTATTATTAGTAGTAGTAGTAGTAGTAGTAGTAGTAGCAGTAGTAGTATCATTAGTTAAAGTGGGGGGGGTGGGACCTTACTTGTAACACCATTAATTACCTTGAATCGAACGTGTGTTTAATAAAACAGTTAGCTTGCATTTGCATTTCAAAACAAATAGCCTGCAAGTACTATCATTTGATGCCTTTGTTTATGCATTCATCCTATGACTTCTTCCATATAATTTAATTGCTAGATATGTAATTAGTATTTGGCATGTCAGCTACACAGTAGGCTAGTTGTGTGCCTAGACATAATTTAATTTGAAGCATGTCATTTGCTGTGTGAAGTTGCCTACACAGTACTGCAGCTGTGGGCGTTGTTTTGCACGTTCAACAGTCACACAGCTGGGCTGCTGGGTGGCTCATTCGGGGCACCATGCAGCGGTGCATCAATGAATCCCGTGGCACGCGCTTTGTGAAAAGAAGCAGACGTGCGACACCACGTGTTTCGACGGCGATGCAGCCAGTGTTCTTATACAGTTCATTGGACGCAGCTGTAACACTAACGATTCGCCGGTGCTGTTCGCGCATGAACGCTGCTGCAGTTGCAGATGGCTGGACGTTCCAAATTAAAGTGGGAATTGGACGTGCTGAGACCCACGCTGGGCGCCAAATTTAAAAGTAAAAAAGAGAAAATGAAAAATAAGCCATGCGCTAATGAAGAGGAACATTAGCAAAGAATACGACACTGCAAACTATACTGGAGACCAGGTACATTAGTGTACAAACTTTTGCAGTCTTCTGTCTGGTTGCAGTTCTGATGGGGTTTTTCTTGACTTGACCCCATGAGTGGCAGTCGTACCTCCCCGTTCCGGAACCAAGGAACGTCTGGACCCAGACAGGTAATACGCCATTTTATATCGCCTTTCTGTAATGGGACCTCTCTCTGCCTTAACGTGTCTTTCCGTCTCTGTCCATCTTACTGTTCCAGTGCTTCATAACCATGTCTCACTTTGGCGGCCTTAAGATTTTAAAACTTGGGGTTACAATTTATCATAAGCTTTGTTTAAAAAAAAAAGTAAAGTTAAAAAGACTTGTGTCAGTCAGTATTACTGTGATTTAAATGTATAGTGCATTTTTTCATTGCTGTTCTGCATGGCTAATTTAATTGAGCTGCTTTTGAGCCGTTTGTCCAATCTCAATCACGTGGCTCTGAAGAGCTGGGGCGTAAACTGAGCTGATCCTCCCGAAATGATTCTCTTTCTCTCATGGAAGCTCAAATATCACAGACACCCTCAGCCCCCGCCCCTGCCCCCGCCCCCACGTAATGGAGCCACATAGGGACGAGAGCGTTATCCTTTGTGAACTACAAAATGGTTTAATCGATCAGCCATATGTTATTGGTGACTTGCTGAACGGATCCATACAACGGCTGTAGTCATTTTGTACGCCGGATGACATCCTTTGATTTGCCCATGTGAGTCAGCATTGATTGACAACACCTGGTAGTCCCGCCGTCGGTTTTTTGGCACCTGTAACTGCCAAGCAGATGTGACCCACTCAGATCTCAGCAGTGTTCACCCCCCCGCTTTGTTCCTATAATTACGAATTGGCTCACAGACGAAACAAAGCACGCCTTTGTGGCCTCCAGTCACGCCCTGCCATGGCCTCCTCCAGCGGGAAGGCTGAAACTATGCGGGGCTGGGACCGGTTAGCACTTGGACAGAAGCCGCTTTTTACGTGCTGCTTGCAGCTGATTGGCCGCGTGACCCTTTGGGTTCCCTTGCTGGCCTGCTTTGCCCTGGTCTTCGCGGTTAAAAGAATTAAGCTTCGGTCAAACTTCCTGATTGAGTAACGTATGTTACTTTATTGTCCTGTTTCCCTCCCAGCGCAGATTTGAAGTTAAGAGGAGGATGAGGCACATTGTTTGTGCTGCGACGATAGTACGGATCTAGAACAGGAAAGAAATGCTCTTGTTTAGAATAATTTTAGAGTATTTTTGCAGATATGAACTTTGTGCTCTTTCCAATCTAGAGCCATAGAAACACAGCGGCTGAGGAGTAGATTTGCTATAAAATGGGCATGTAGGGCAGCCCACTGCACTCTTTAAAGTTGCAACAGCACAGCAAATATCATGAATAGAGATGGACACCAAATGCATACGACTGAGAGACTGTTCACAGTTTTGTAAAGCACCGTCAAACTACTACTTTATTAGCCAAGTACTAGTCAAACAGGTCAGTTAGCAAAATAAGCTAAAGGTTGAACTAATTTATCATCATACAACTGCAGTGCTGTTGGTAAATCATATTTATTTGATGGCTGGCACACAAGGTGAAATGTGTGTCTTCTCTGTGGTTTTGCTCAGTACCATTGAAAACACTTTAAAAGTTCCCTCCCCTTTTTCTGTGTACCTCAGATGGGGCTGCTGCTCGACATGTCATTGGATGGAGAGGCTGACCCTGGGGGAAGTGAGGAGGTGCTAGAGGCAGAGCTTCTGTCTCTGATTGGAGAAGGAGGGGCACCGTGTAACAGAAAAAAGGGTGGAGCAGGTGAGTGACTTTCTCATTTATTTTTCGGGAATTTCGCGGCACTGAGCTGTTCTCTACTGTGCTCACATTATTAAGAAACACAGCTCACTAATGTCTCATGTTACTTTTCTTTTATTTAAAGGATAACAGACAGTCTGCCATTCTTGAATTTTCTTTTGCTTTATGCAGACAAGGGAGAAAGCAGTGGGGGGTAATGGATAGAGATGGGATCACTGCCCAGAATGTGGCATGGTGGGGGATCGAACCCCTGTCTGCACGGGGCAATTACATATGCCTTGAGAACTGCCCCCCCTATGCACTGCGCCACACGCACAAATGACTAACTGCACATTACGTTTACAAAGTAGTAGCTGACAGTATCTCCTCCTGAAGTCATTTGTAAAGGAGTATCATGCCGTAGACAGGAACTGCAATGAATACTTACGATGTTTTAATAAGGTATTAATTCATGGCCGATTACACCGACTTTATCCTGAAGTGCTACTAAATGTAATGTTTCATGACTGCAATGGTGAGGATTATTTGTAGTCTTGTTAAAAAGGATTTATCTCCATTCTTGTCTCCAGTTTCGATGGTGGATATCGAGCACATGGCTGCGCTGTGTATGAGAGACCTGGATGATGAGGAGGAGGAGGAGGAGGGGGGAGATGAAGAGAGGAATCTGGAGAACGATGCAGACCTCTTGGTAATTGCGTGGCAGAGAGAGTCAACACGTGCTTACAGCAAACCGGTCTTTACAGATTGAGGCTGACAGAAAAATGCACTTTTGTGGACAAGATACAAAACAGTTGGTCAGGAGTTTAGTGTTTTTTTCAGTATGGTTGTAAATATCTTAATTGCAATATGATGGCAATTCTGTTTGCCTGAAACCACAATTTTTTACATTTTATTTTTCATTTTGCAAAAAAAAAAAGCAACCACAGCATCAAGTAACCGTGAAACTGTGTTCGTAGGCAGAGCTGAATAACGTTCTGGAGGAATCTGAAGCGGTGAGGGCCGCGCCTGCGCAACATTCAAACTCCGCCGTGAGTGGCTGCGGTGGCCTGAAGTCCCGCCTCCTGGAGCGGATTGACATGTACCAGACGGCCGCGGGGAACGCCAAGGCCGCGGGGGAGGGCAGCCAGGCTCGGCGCTACGAGCGGGGACTGAAGGTGAGGGGGGAGCCGGGCTGATATCCACACTAACACGCGACACGGCGGCTCCTCGGCGAGGCTGCTGAAGGGGTTAAAAACCGCAGCGTGGAAGCTGACGGCATGCGGCAGGTGTATTGCTGTTGTTTTCTTGATTTCGTAATTTTATCGGAGATTTTGGGGGGGGTTTTAAAAAAAAAAAAAAACAAATTTGCTGCCTTTTTTTCTTTCCTTCGATTTGGCGCCGGTCTTGAATCTCATTTATCTTTTTTAAAGTGCGCGCTGTGAAGCGCCTGGTGTCAGCCGGCGCCCCTTCCCACACTGCAGCTGAGCTGTGGGGTCATGTCGGGGGACTCCACTTCGCACAGGCAGGGACTGTTAGAACCCTGCGTCACTGCGTACAACACCGCGCCGGGGGGGGGGGGCGGGGGACGGGGGGGGCTTTCTCTGTGTTTTGGCAGGTCAGGCCACCGTCACCCTTTTTTTTTCAACACGTCCCATCGTAATTTCGCTGCGACTCACAGTTCTACAATTCAGGCGCTCGGCAGACGCCTTTGACCGAAGTAGCGTACGACAGGGCGTTTCGCCTGGCAACCGGAGTTAGCGACAGGCAAAGCTACAGTCGCGCAGGTGCCGCCGTCAAGGCGCATGCCTTAAGACCTCGGAGAGAAAGGGAGAGAATCCTTTGCTTTTCTTTTTTTGTTTTTTGATAGAAGCATTGAAGCGTAGTCCGGACGGGTTGCTCTTTAGAAGCCTGTGGAAATCAGCTGGCTAATCT
>CM077300.1:11467500-11527500 GCA_039654925.1 Anguilla pacifica | reverse complement strand
ATAAAGTGGCAGCTGTCCAAGCCAAGCAGCGTGGAGACTTGGGCACGGCCAAACAGCACTACCTGGTAGCCAAGGTACCGCCAGCATGTCACAGTTAAAACAGTAAATATCACTCACAGAAGGTCACCGGAGTCAAGACCTCGGTCACTGCTGTAAATTCTCCCGCCTCTATGGACAAACACCATCACTGAGGACTGTGGCTAGCTGCTGAAGCTCAGATCCTATCTCGTCTGATGGATTGTTTTTGTAGTGCCTAGCATAATAGACTCACTAATGAAGGTCATAAGTCAAGTTAATGGTTTTCTCGTTCTTTGTCTTTCTCCCTCTCTGTCTCCCTATTTCTCTCTCTCTCTTTCTCACTCTCTCTCTCTCTCCCTCTCTCAGAAATTACACACAGTGGTCGAGGCATTTGATAGAGGAGACTCGGTGGACATCAGCGCCCTGCCTCCCCCTCCTGGTGAGCCATTGCAATTTCACCGTGTGCCTCTACATATATTCTCCTTCGTCCTCAGTTGTGGTTGTATATGTGTGTGCAGCGGCCTGGTAGGTTTATGCAGAGTTCACCTTCGTCGGTGCTAGTGTAGCCCTCGCCTTATACTGTTAGAGCTTTTTAATACCCGCGAAAGTCCTCTTGTGTAAATGCAGTCCAGTGTGATTGCAATAAAGATAAGTCATTGGAATGTCGGGTGGAAACAAGTTCTTGTTCCTCCTTTGTAGGCGCAGGTCAAAAAAAACAGCTTATTAAGGCTTTTGCTGGGGGGTGGGGTGGGGGGGGGGTCGCGGGGGTCGAGGTTGAGGCCAGGCCTACTCTGAAACTTCTAGAAAACAGCAGCTTCTCAACTGGCACTTGAGCAGCTGTGCCCGGGGAGCTTAAGGGGAGTGTCTGTGTCGATTTAAGTGGTGGCTCCTGCAGATTGACACTGCAAAGGGCTGAGAGTTACCGCGGCAAAGGGGCCGGCTCTTTTGATGCCCCTGAAGCGGAGCCTCGCGCGTCTCTCTGAGGAATTAAGAGTTCGGGGATTGAGGCGGGCGAAGCGGGGGTGTGCGGCTAGGCTAACGAGCGGCATGCTAATGAGGCTTTTCTCATCACCTCTGCGCTGCTCTGCAACTTTTCATTGCCCTTTTAACTCCTTCCCTCCTCAGGGGATGCAGTGGTGGACAGGCAGACCCCCGCGCAACCCGCTGCATCGCTGTGTGCAGCGCCACCTGTGGCCAGTTCTGGTAACAGCGTAATTTCAGCAGCAGTGCGCGTGTGTGTGTGTGTGTATGTGTACTGTGTGTGGGTTCTGAGGTGTGTGTGTATGTAGTGTGTGTGTGTGGGTTCTGACGTGTGTGGGTTTCCTAGGTGTGTGTGTGTGTGTGAGTTCTGAAGTGTGTGTGTTTGTACTGTGTGTGGGTTCTGATGTGTGTGTGTGTTTTGTGTGTGGGTTCTGAGGTGTGCGTGTATGTATTGTGTGTGTGGGTTCTGAGGTGTGTGTGTGTGTTTGTGTGTGTGTGTGTGAAAGTCTATTTTTATACAGTGCATGGTGTGAGTGTGTACTGTGTGTACTGTGTGTGGGCTCTGAGCTGTGAGTGTGTGTGTAAGTGTGTGAGTGTGTGAGTGTGTACTGTGTGTACTGTGTGTGGGCTCTGAGCTGTGAGTGTGTGTGTAAGTGTGTGAGTGTGTACTGTGTGTACTGTGTGTACTGTGTGTGGGCTCTGAGCTGTGAGTGTGTGTGTGTAAATGTGTGAGTGTGTGTACTGTGTGTACTGTGTGTGGGCTCTGAGGCGCATGCGTGTTGCAGCTGTTGCAGCCCCGCGCAGTGTGGCGGAAGCCCTGCAGCAGAGGATGCAGAGGTACAAGGGGGCTGCAGAGGACGCCAAGGGCAAGGGAGACGACCGCAAGGCCCGCATGCACATGCGCATAGTCAAGGTAACCATCGTCAAGGTAACCTCAGTCCTTAAAGGGCGTGTACCGGATCTGACTTCCAACAGTACCTGGCTGTAATCCAATGAACTTTACTCACGATTAAAACCAAGAATAATAGTTTTTCCTTCCTGAACACAGTTGGGCAAGTTCAGTGATCACCAACTCAGATACACCTTGCGTTTACTTGAAAGTCAAAGCTGAGGGCGAATGTTGAATACAGGCCAGCGAGAGCGATCCGGACGTTTGACACACGCTATTTCCCCAGAATTGCACCTGTTTAAGCAGAGCTGGGTGCATCGACTGTGGATGGTGGCAGTTAAACGCACAATACTGACTCCTGAGCTGTGAGCCGAGAAGCCATTTCCTGTTCTTTATTCCTTTCTCTCACTCGCTCTTTCTCTCCTTTTTGATTTGACCTTCCTACTCGTCTTTACCTCTCCTTTTTAAAAAACAAATTATCCTATTAACATTTCATTCTTGTCAGCTCACTCTATTCTCTATTAATCTTGCTCACATTCACTCTCTCTCTCTCTCTCACAGCAATACCAGGATGCCATCCGATCTCACCAAGCTGGACGGCCAGTTGATCTGTCCGGTCTTCCTGTCCCTCCTGGTGAACTGCCGTTCTGCTTGTCTGTCTGTCTGTCTGTCCGTCCATGTGAATCAGTCTATGTGCGTCTGTACCCGTATCTGTTTACCAACCTGCCTGTCCTTCCTCTTCTTCTGTGGTGCCATCACCCCACTCCCAGGGTGCCCGCCTCTGCAGGGGTCAGAGGGCACTGAGCAGAACTTCACTGGAGTGGTAGAGGCTGCCGTCAGGCTCGCCAATCGGGATACAGAGGAGGAGGAATGGGAGGAGCAAGGGAAGGAAGTGTCAAAGGTAGGAGGTGCTTGTCAGATTGTATGTGCAATGTTTTAGAAAAATGATGACCAAGGAAGAATTGTGTACACGGGACGAGAAATTTTGGAAGTTAAATGGGAACTGTGTCTGTCCCTTGAGGTAGCTGCTGTTTTTCCACACTGACTCTCAATATGGACTTCAGTACTGTGCCTTCTGTGGAATCCTGGCCCTTGTGAAACTCAGCATGTTGCTATGGTTATTTTCTTGTACTCGGCCACGCCCCCCTCTCTCCAAAGCCACCAGTGAGACCGGTTTCCCAACGTACTGCCAAAACCTCAGCTCCTTCTTCCCCTAATCTGAGGACCCCTGGCCCCCCCACGGCCCCCAGTCAGGGGTTCAGAATGGGACCCAAAGGTGAGTGTGTGGTCACACAGATCTGTGTGCTTATGTGAGGACTACCTAGCGTATTAGCATGTTTAGCATGGGGCATGGAGCGTTGTGTATTTATTAGACCTTAACTGCACTTTTGCTACACTGCTGTTGTTGTAACTCTACTGTGTGTTACAGGCCTGGATTCTGTTTCTTTAATTCTTAACTGGCCGTTAGCGTCTCTGCTTTCTTCCTGACTGTATGAAGCAAAAAAATATAAAAGGAGGGCAGGTCTGTCTGCTCTTCTTTTCAAAAAATAAAATAATAAAAACTCGCACATCGTTCACCCTCAATTTTGGGGAAAGTACAGGCCGGCTTGCTGCCTTTTGTCTGTTTGTGTTGTTTGACGTCGCCGTGCCAACGCCGCGCCCCCGCTGGGGCGGGGTTTCAACCCCGCGGGCCTGAGACTGCGTTTTTGATTGGCCGCGCAGCCCAGCAGCAGCTGGACTTCCTGCTGTCCAGGCGGCAGCAGTTCGTGCGGGCGGCGCTGCGCTCCAAGCAGCTGAAGGACATGCGGGGCGCCGCCCTCCACCTGCGCCACGCCAAGGGCCTGGACCCCATGATCGCCGCCGCCGAGGCCGGGCTGCCCGTCGACATCGCCAAGGTAACGGGGACGGAGCGGCCCGGGTTTCCGCTCGAACGCCCGCCCCCCCGGGTTCAGGTAGCGACGGCGGGAGGAAGGCGGGGAGGGCCCGAACCGTGCGGTCAGGAGCCTCCCGGAGCGGCAGGGGTGTGATGGAGGGAGAAAATGGAGGGAAGGAATCGTTTTGGGCCCTGAGGCTGTCGTACTTTCCGTTCCCCCTGCCGAGTCTTTCTGGCCAAGTTCACTCTCCTGTCCACGCCCTCTCTTTCTCTGCTCTTGTTTTTCTCCCTCTTCCCTCCACCACCCTCATCTTTCCTTTAGTTTATCCTTGCTTATGGAACAAAAAACCAAAAAAATAACATGGGTACAGTTTAATTTACGGCTTCTTACTTTCTCTTTCCTTTTTTTAATTCTTGGTTTTCTGTCTTTCTCCCTCTCCCTTCTTCTCCCTCCCTCTCTCTCTCCCTCTCTCTCCCCCCCCCCCCCCCCCCTGCAGGTCCCCAGTGCCCCCGTGGCGGAGGATGGCTATTCCCTGACGCAGTCCTGCGGCTCTGCGGTCTCCCCCCACACCGCTGAGCAGTACAACCAGCTGGTGGAGCTTCTGCGGCAGCAGCACGAGGTCCCCCCTGTTTTTACCCCTCTGTCACCCCTCTGTCACCCCTGTATCACCCCACCGTCTCCCTGCTGTGACCCCTCTGTCACCCTTCTTTAACCCCTCTGTCACCCCTCTGTCACTAACACTATCACCAGACTTTCACCCCTGATTTCACCCCTGATTTCACCCCTGATTTTACCCCGCTGTAATCCCGTTTTCACCCGCTTTCGTCCTGCTTTCAGTCCGCGGTCGCCTCGCACTCCTTCCACTCCTTCCACTCCGCTTCACACAGTCACTCGCTCACGCTCACAATGGAGTGCCGCCCTGTAATCATCCCCCTGCTTGCTGTGCCACTGCAAACAGGTTATTATCGCCTTCCCACCCCGCTCAGAACCCAGTCCCCTTCCCTTCTCATCTGAAGGGTTTCCATGGCGACTCGCGCAAATATTAAAAAAGATACACGGGGCCGCATTGTCCCTTTTTTAATCTCTTTTGTGGCTCCGTTTTTTCCACCGGGTTTTTTACGGTTATGAAACGGAGGGGCTGCGTTTGATATGCAAATTAGGCTCGCGGATTTAGCGAGCCCCCCCCCCCCGGTTCCCTTTTACGGCGTTTTGGGAATTGATTTTTTGTTTCGGCTCGCCGTTTCCTGGAGCGCCCGCGGCGCAAGGGGGCACGTCTGCGTTCGCGTGTGCTCGCGCGAGGTCTCGTCTGTTTGTCACCCGTTCTTTGTTTCCCCTTCTCCAGAATCTCACTGACGCTGCATTGGTCCCTCCATTTTAGCTGCCTCCCGCCCGCCGCCCGTCCGGCGGGCACCGCGCCTCACCGTGCTCTGCTCTCTGTCCCCCCCGCAGAAGTGCCTCGGCTACTCCCAGCAGTTCACCCACATGGGCGACGTTGCCGAGACCGTCAGGTGAGCCGTAACAAAGGCCCGGCTTAATTAAAGCGGTAAATAACTGATGGAAGGCAGATGCGCGCCCCCTAGTGGCGACTTACATGCACACCGCAGTCCTCTTCTCGAATAGAATGCCGACACCATACTGGATGCACACTGGTAAATACCGCAACAGCGCAGGCATTTAGCAGCTTCAGTTATTTTGCAGAAGCAGGCTAAGAACCTTGCTTCTGGGTACAGGCTTGGAGTTCCAAGCCCAGTTCCCTGACAGTTTTGCTGTTGTGCTGCAGGTAGCTCGTTCGCTGATGACTGAGAGGGTAACTGTTTTGCTGTGAAACAGTTTTCACGCTCCACTTTTTCTTCAGATGTGGACTGCCCAGTGTAATTTGCCCATTTGAATCTGAACTGATCAGACAGACTGAAAATTGGTTTGACCGTGACTTAGTGGTTTGACCCTGCACTTGGAACTGTACTTCCCTCTAGGGTTTTCAACACACCTGTTCCTGGTTTTGGTTGTACACTTTGTTGTACGTCGCTCTGGATAAGAGCGTCTGCCAAATGCCTGTAGTGTAATAATGAACACACACCCTGAGCTGGCCAGAGGAGGATGGGCTCCCCCTAAAAAAGTCCGGTTCCTTCCAAGGTTGCTTCCTATATCTCATCCAGGGAGTTTTTTTTGCCACTGTTGCTTTTGGCTTGCTTTTCTGAGTTTAGAACCTTTTTCCCCCTTCTGAAATGCACTATCGATGCGTACTTTAATTGAATTTGTTTTGGGAGAGTGTGTGGGGCCAGCTGCGCCTCTTCACATTGAACGGTCCCTCCAGCTGAGCTGTGCAGCCAGTCCGTTGGAGGAGTTCCCAGCATGCACAGCTGGTGCAGATGGATTCGAGGCACTCAGCTGGCCAGAAGGAGCTGCTGTTGCGAGGAGATGGAACCTGCAAAGATGATTGAGAGTTTGTGGGACTCAGTTTCCTGTGTAGTGGGGTGTGTGAGTGCAGCGTTGCCTGTGTGCGCAGGTTCGAGAAGCTGGCGAAGGAGTGTATGAACAACATTGAGGTGCTGAGGCAGGCCCACGGGAAGGGCTACCCCGTCCCCAAATTCCACACAGAGGAGCGCACCTTCAGCACTGTCAAGTACGTAGCACCCCTCAGACACAGCCAGAGAGTAGTGACAATACTCAGTTTGTGGAATTGATGTAAAAGCAGAAGTTCAGAAGCCCTCTAGTGGTGAGGGACTTGCACTGCAGTCCTCCTCCTCAATGGCATGCCACCACCATACGGAATTTATTTTGTGGTTATAACATAGTGTTGCCTATAACTGTTTGCCCACTTACTGTAGGGGAGATAAAACCTCACTGGCATGACGATCACCATAAGGGAATTTCACATTCCTCTCACCTCTTGTCTCTGGTCTACAGGATTCTTCCCAACCTGACCAGCAGTGACATGATATTGACTATAGTGAAGGGAATCAACCTACCTGCTCCTTCAGGTACCTCTGTGTCTGGCTGTCTGTCCGACTGTTTGTCCGTCCATCAAACGTGTTATTAGTTTTGTGTGTGCTGAGATGTTTTGCGCATGCTAAAGGTCTTAGTAAATCTGGCCCTAAATGTAAAATGTGTGTGTGTTTGTCTGTGTTTAGGAGTTTCCCCAAAGGCTATGGACACTAGCGTGCGTTTTGAGTTTCCTTTCCCCAGCTCGGTAAGGTGCCTACCCGTGCACAAACACACACACACACACACACACACACACACACGCACACACACACACTCATTCCTCATATACAGATTATTGCTGATAAAGTGGGTTAGGTAGGGCTCTGATAAAATTCTGTTTTTTTCTATTTGTGTGTGTGTGTGTGTGTGTGTGTGTGTGTGTGTGTGTGTGTCCTTAGGAAGAAGCGCAGAAGGATAAAACCAGCTCTGTGAAAAACACCAACAGTCCAGGTAGAAGCTGCACACTGAAACTGAGACGCACTGACTGCACTGGATACACTCCTGTGACACACTGAAACAGCACACTGATGCAGTTACACACTCACGTTCACATGCAGAAATGGCACACTGACATCGACAAATTTACACTATGATGACAGGATACCTGCACTACCTGTCTGACCTGCCCACCGCCGCTCTCTCTCTCCTGGCGTTCCTCTCTCTCTCTCTTTTTTACTCTTTCTCCTTCACTCTCCCTCCCTCTCGCAGAGTTCAAGGAGCAGTTTAAGCTCAGCATCAGTCGAGGTCATCGCAGTTTAAAGAGGGTCCTTCAATCCAGGGGCATCAAGTTTGAGGTCATTCACAAGGGGTGAGGGTGTGTGTGTGTGTGTGTGTGTGTGTGCGCACACGCCCGTGTGTGTGTATGTGTGTGCACGTGTGTGTGTGTGTGCATGCGTGTGTGTGAGTGAGAGCACATGAGTGACTAAGCCTCTCTCTGCAGTGGGTTGTTCAAGACGGAGAAGGTGGTGGGCAGTGCTCAACTTAAGCTGGAGTCCCTGGACAAAGAGTGTGAGGTCAGACAGCTGATAGAGGTGAGAGATGACACTACACACACACACACACACACTGCATGCACGCACGGATTCACTCACATGCATCTAGGCACATACCGACGCGTACACACAACCTCCCTGATTGCAGATTTGTGTCTGTGCATCTTTGTATGCGTGCGTGCATGTGTGTATGTGTGTGTGTGTACTCTCTGAAACAGGTGCTGGATGGCCGAAAGCCCACAGGGGGGCACTTAGAGGTGGTGGTCAAAATTCGGGAGCCCCTGGGGGGGCCGCAGGTCCACACTGTCACAGAGCGTTGGCTGGTCCTGGACCCCAACACAATGCCCACGGTGAGGCCAGCCCAGGACGGGACTGAGTGATGTCACTTCCTGTTGCCAGTTTGATAGCATACCCTTGATCAGTTTCTGATCGTCGTAACGGATGTCTCTGTCCTACAGGTCGCAGTTCCGAAACCAAAACCGCAGACTGAGACTGTGAAAAACGTCAGTGCCAGGTCAGCGATTGTCTGTCTGCCTGCCTGCCTGCCTGCCTGCCTGTCTGCCTGCCTGCCTGCCTGCCTGCCTATCTGTCTGTCTGCCTGCCTGTCTGTCTCTGTCTATCTGTCTATCTACCTGCCTGCCTGTCTGTCTGTCTGTCTGCCTGTCTGTCTGCCTGCCTGCCTGTCTATCTGTCTATCTGCCTGCCTGTCTGCCTGCCTGTCTATCTGTCTATCTGCCTGCCTGTCTGCCTGCCTGCCTGTCTATCTGCCTGCCTGTCTGCCTGCCTGCCTGTCTATCTGTCTATCTGCCTGCCTGCCTGCCTGCCTGCCTGCCTGCCTGCCTGTCTGTCTGTCTGCCTGTCTGTCTGTCTGCCTGCCTGCCTGTCTGCCTGCCTGCCTGCCTGTCTGCCTGCCTGCCTGCCTGCCTGCCTGCCTGCCTGCCTGCCTGTCTGCCTGTCTGCCTGTCTGCCTGTCTGCCTGTCTGCCTGTCTGTACCTGATCGTAGTTCACTAGTTTGCGCCCTTCCGTCTGCCTGTCTCGGTGTGCCTGTGGCTGTTTGTGTGGGCAGGGATGCATGTGGTCCTTTTCCCTTTCCACATTTCTTTGCGGGCACCTGCCCTCCCTGTAATAAGAGCACCGCTCTCTTGCCCTGGGCCATATTGTGTGCTTTAATAAAGACCAAATTAGCTTAGCGCTTCTTTCCAACTTCCTTTACCTCTGTGTCTGTGTGGCTGTGAGTTTCTCCACATCTTATTAATTTGCTCTAACCCCTCTGCTACTTCTCCACTCCTCTCCCTCTCTCTCTTAGTCTCTCTCTCTTTCATTCTTTCTCTGTGTCACTTTCTCAGCCCCTCTCCCTCCCTCCTTCCCTCCCTCCCTCTCTCTCTTCCCTGCCCTCCCTCCTGCGATCCCTCTCCCTCTTTCTCTCTCTCGTTCTGTGTACCGCTTCAAATTCAGTCTGGTGTATGAGAATGAAAATGCTCTGGGCCATGTTCAAATTGTTACCTCCGGTGAGAGATAAGAAAGAGATGAATAGTGAGAGGAGGAGAATGAAAACAAGCGCAGGATAGAGAGAGAGAGAGGGGGGAAAGAGAAGAAGATAAGCGCCTGCCTCGTGTCTGGTCAGCTCTTTGTCTGATTACCTTGCAGATCGTCTGTGTGCACTCTCCTCTGACTGCCCTCAGTGAGACTGCGCCAAAACCAAGCAGAACCGCTCCCACACAAAATGGACCACTCCCCGCCCCGTAGAAGCAGGGGGCCCAAAATGGACCACTCCCCGTAGAAGCAGGGGGCCCAAAATGGACCACTCCCCACCCCGTAGAGGCTGGGGGCCCAAAATGGACCACTCCCCGCCCCGTAGAAGCAGGGGGCCCAAAATGGACCACTCCCTGCCCCGTAGAGGCTGGGGGCCCAAACTGGACCACTCCCCGCCCCGTAGAGGCTGGGGGCCCAAACTGGACCTCTCCCCGCCCCGTAGAGGCTGGGGGCCCAAACTGGACCACTCCCCGCCCCGTAGAAGCAGGGGGCCCAAACTGGACCTCTCCCCGCCCCGTAGAGGCTGGGGGCCCAAACTGGACCACTCCCCGCCCCGTAGAGGCTGGGGGCCCAAACTGGACCACTCCCCGCCCCGTAGAAGCAGGGGGCCCAAAATGGACCACTCCCCGCCCCGTAGAAGCAGGGGGCCCAAAATGGACCACTCCCCGCCCCGTAGAAGCAGGGGGCCCAAAATGGACCACTCCCCGCCCCGTAGAAGCAGGGGGCCCAAAATGGACCACTCCCCGCCCCGTAGAGGCTGGGGGCCCAAACTGGACCACTCCCCGCCCCGTAGAAGCAGGGGGCCCAAAATGGACCACTCCCCATCCCGTAGAAGCAGGGGGCCCAAAATGGACCACTCCCCGCCCCGTAGAAGCAGGGGGCCCAAAATGGACCACTCCCCGCCCCGTAGAGGCCAGGGGGAGGCATACAGGACAGTGTCCCTGTGAAAAATTTAGAGATGGGAGAGGAAGGTCCCTGGATTAGAGGGTACCCCGAGATTTTGCTGTAGAAAAAGAAGAATTGAGCCCGTGCCAGTGCAGATGAGGGGTTACGACAGGTTCAGAGAGCTTACTTAAGGCTGGCGGTTAAAAGCAGAATGCGCCCAGTTCTGAGGCGTTCAGCTCAAAAAACAATTAATGAAGCCGAGATCACAAAAAAAAAAACTCTTTATTCGGTGCAGCTGCATCAGTGCCAAAAAAAGTGTTCAAGTGCAAACGTTTCAGTCCAAAGACTCTGTGCTTCTGAGGATTCCACACAAATAATAAGAGACAAACAAAAGAGGACTTATTGCAGGCCTCAGCTGATGATGTGTGTGCTCAGGACTACGGGATCCAGAAACTGGTTTTAATGTGGTGGGGGGGGGGGGGGGGGGTTGCCTGTCGTCACCCCAGGAGCTGCAGTGAGGGATGGGCAGGAGCAAAAGGAAGCTGCTCTTTTTTACCAGACTGAATTTGATCACATCATCATCGCGTCCCCTGAGCCATCGGTTTAATATATGTCTGCATTTTTATATTGTTTGTGCAGTTTATGAGTCATGCGTTGCTCTATGTCATGGAAAATTCAGTGTTTGCCTTACATTGTGTATATATAGTTATTTTTAAATGTATATGTATATAAAATTATGTGTAGATTTGGTGAGTGCTACAAGGGCCAAATGGCCTATTTTCATCAATATCAATATGTGTTCTTACACAGTAATGACAGGCCATATATCTTTCAAATGTGATTTTGAATTAGTTACACATTAATCTCGTTTTTTTTATTTATTAATGCATTTACACATCTATATTTTAATGAAGCTGTGAGTGATTGTTGATGTGTGTCCCTTGGATGGCCAAGATTGACCTGCAGCGGTGCCAAAATTATGGGTGTGGGGGAACGGTGATAAAGGGTGGCTGTGTGACACGAGTTGTTTTCTCAGCAGGTGTCAAACCTGTATTTTCAGCAAAAGAACAGAGAAAGACTTGGCTATAGTGGTGTCACATCATGTAATAATAACGGTAATACCTTGTTATATGCTGGTGTGACTCCATAATTATTTCCTGGTTATTATTTATACCAAGAAGAATTGTAATAATTATGATAATAGTAGTAATTGCACGTTTAAGTGTAGAGGATCTTGGATTGCTTCACGGAAAAGTGGTTGGCCCCAGGGTCTGTACTGTATAAAGAAAAGCCTCACGGTCTGTACTGTGTAAAGTAAAGCCCCAGGGTCTGTACTGTATAAAGTAAAGCCCCAGGGTCTGTACTGTATAAAGTAAAGCCCCAGAGTCTGTACTGTGTAAAGTAAAGCCCCACGGTCTGTACTGTGTAAAGTAAAGCCCCACGGTCTGTACTGTGTAAAGTAAAGACCCGGGGTCTGTACTGTGTAAAGTAAAGCCCCACGGTCTGTACTGTGTAAAGTAAAGCCCCAGCGTCTGTACTGTGTAAAGTAAAGCCCCAGCGTCTGTACTGTGTAAAGTAAAAGGAAATGTCTGTGTATACTGTGTAAAGTAAAGCCCCAGCGTCTGTACTGTGTAAAGTAAATCCCCGGGGTCTGTACTGTGTAAAGTAAAAGGAAATGTCTGTGTATACTGTGTAAAGTAAAGCCCCAGCGTCTGTACTGTGTAAAGTAAATCCCCGGGGTCTGTACTGTGTAAAGTAAAGGGAAATGTCTGTGTATACTGTGTAAAGTAAAGCCCCAGCATCTGTACTGTGTAAAGTAAATCCCCGGGGTCTGTACTGTGTAAAGTAAAGGGAAATGTCTAAGTATACTGTGTGTGCCCTTCTTTCTCTCTCAGCCCCCCTCCGCCCCCTCCTAGGTACAAGCTTTACAGCATCAATCTGTTGACTCACGATACAGAGGCTCTGGAGAATAAGGTCTGTTTTTGTGCTATACATCTATAATGGCCCTGTATGTGTGTGTGTATGTGTGTGTGCGTGCGTGTGTGTGTTTGTGCGCGTGTGTGTTTGTGTGCGAGCAAGTGGGATTGTGTGTGTGTGAGAGAGTGTGTGTAAGTGACTGAGTGACTGCATTGTTATGTTTATGTGCCAGGAGGGCCGTCTGTTATGTGGGGGCCAGCGAGAGACAGAGAGGCTGTTGCTGGAATGGCCTTATCAGTACAGGCAGTTTTGCGTGGAGCTTTATCTGTGGATATAACTCAGGTGAAGTGATAGGATCAGCTCAGTTCCTGCTGGGATCGTGTTGCAGGGGGAGGGTGTGGGAAGAGTCTTTTCTTAGCCTTTCCAGACGGGTCAGTGTTTACGTTTCTTTCTCTTGGTGTGTCAGTCATGCGTGTGACCAGGCCTCCTTATCCCTGGCCCCGCCCTACCTTCCCACCCCGCCTCGCCCCGCCCCCACAGATCCTGGACTGCAGGCGGAGCCAGAGGGACCCGCCCCTGGACCTGCTGCAGCAGCACCGCGAGCTGCTCCGGCGCCTGCAGTGGCAGACTGCGCAGATGGACAGGGCCACGCCCGTCCTGCTCGCAGGTGGGGCCGCCGCCGCCGTCTCCTCCGCCCGCGCGCCCAGCACGCCACCTCCACCCTCCTGTGCCTCTCCATCTGCCTCCACCCACTGCCAGCCTTTTTACCCCGCCCTCCACATTCTGTACTTCCTACCTCGAAATCCACCTACCGTTTACAGGCCCGCACTGCTCTCAGTTCAACCGTCCTTCCACCTCCAGGGGCAATCCATCCTCCATACCCACCCCCCCCCCCTCTTTTTCTGCCCACTGGTGTGGTCCATTGAAGGTTCCACTTTGGCCTTGTGAATGGACCATTATGGTATATTAGGCGCATTGCAGTCATGTGATTAACCCTGAGATGTCATGTCTTTGTTACCCGCAATGTCTTCCTTGAGCTCCCTTTCATATCTGGCTTTCCCAAAACTCTGTCTCTGGTTAAAACTCGAAAACTATCTTTAATGCTGACCTCCCCCTTTTCCTTCCCTCTCTCTCTTTTTTGTCTCCCTCTCTCTCCTACGTTTCTCTTTCTCTGTCACCTGTCTCTTCTTCCATCCTTTCCTCTCTTTCTCCTATCTCTCCTCTGCCTTTTTCTTGTCACTTCTCTACTGCACTATCTCTCCATCTCTATCATTCTTTCTCTTTTCCTCTGTCTCTGTGCCTCTCAGAGTATGACAGTGTTCTCTGTCAGCTCGCGGAGGGTCTTGGGGAGTCTGTGAAGAGACTCTCCATCCAGGGGGACGTGGTGGGTACAGGCGTCTCTGCTGACCGTGACCCCCTCTGAGGGGCCGTGTGGGTGTGGCATTGCTCCCTCTCTTTGCAGTGATGGAGTCACATTGTGTCTCTCGCCCCTCTCTCTGCAGGAGGCTGCTAAGGACACTCTCGGAAGGCTGAAGATGGTGGAGAGCGAGGTAAAGATGAGTCGGCAGCCATTGTGATGTCACACCATTGTGATGTTGCGCGAATTTGGGCTCTGAATGTTTATGTACATTCTGTGCCCTTGTCTCTAATCATCCCATCAATGACAAGAGGTGCTTTAGGTGGCTTTGTGATCATTATCTAGTCTCAGTGAGTTGTAATACTTAGCTTAAAACAGGATGCCAAATAAATGCCAAAATAAAAAAGCTGTGACAATAAAATACTGAATTTGAACCCTCTTTGTCACAAGAACCCAAAGATTTTGAGTCTAGATAAGAACTCTATTGTGCTGTAAGTCATTGTGCTGTGAAACATTTGCGTCGGTTAATGTCAGATTTGTCATAGTTCTTAGTCTTTTTTCCAGCCTATTAGTTGTTTTTTTGTACAAAATGTGATTGATATTGTGTTCAACTCGTTTAGATGGAGTGTTTGAAGAGGAGGGGAAATCTGGGCTGAGGAAGGGGAAGAGGGGGGGTGGGGAGATGGGGGAGGCAGGAGGTAGCTGCCCTCCTGTCTCCATAACCGCAAAGCCCTTCCACCTGTTCTGGAACACTGGTTTTTGGGGGTAGGGGGTCCAGACCTACATCGCAGCATATCTGTACAGAAACAGAAAAAAATTATTGGAGGAGTCCTTTTTAAAATAAGCAAAATAATTCAGTCTTGAGAAGCTGAGGGGAGCATAAAACACTTGAAGTAGAACAAGCCATCAGATTGCCAGAGAACGCAGGTACCCCATTAACCACATTAAGGGGTCTTAATTAAAGGAAAGGAAAATATTGTGTTGGGGGATGGGGTGGGGGAGGGGGCTGCCTTTGTTATTTCCATTGTAATTGTGTGCGTGTTTAAAAGCCAGTAATCTCTGTATCGTGTATCAGCAGTTCTTGGCTGGAGGCTTTCAGTACATTCAGTGGCTTAAGGAATGAATGCTT
This sequence comes from Anguilla pacifica, assembly GCA_039654925.1. NCBI lineage: Eukaryota > Metazoa > Chordata > Actinopteri > Anguilliformes > Anguillidae > Anguilla > Anguilla pacifica. The sequence continues at coordinate 11,512,939 of CM077300.1, read as the reverse complement.
CCCAGTGTTTGGATTGGATGCTGCATTACTCTGGCACAGCAACCTCATGGTCATAATATAGTATTAGCCTAATTTTTTGAGTTTAATGCTGATATTTGACTGCTTATCATTTTTCATTTGAGGGAGATGCACTGATTCTTTATGGCTTGGCACTGCAAATTCTGTGTGAATTAAGCAGAATTAAGTACTTCTGAAATGCTTTTTTTTTTACGATTGACGTTGAAACCTAGTACTTAGTATAGCAAATTGCTATCATAAACAGCTGGTACTACCTGTAATACGCTTTATTATAATATATCGAACTAATTATTTAATGTAATTGTCGATGTCCCACCCTTTCTGTGACAAAGCATTTTCAAGTGAGATGGTTGACTACGATTGGTTGAGAAATAAAATAAAACTTCAGTGAGTATAGCTCGTGGGAACAATTATTGAGAGGTGTCACAGTGCCGTCATTCTATCGCGATAATACAATCTTTACGACCCACAAACGTGGGAATTTTTCATACAGTAATAGGATATCCCTGCAGGTGCCCTAATAAACTGCTTTCGTTGTGGATTCTTTTGTTTTTAAATGCGGTCCTGTACTTTCCGAGTGATCTGAACACTATCATAATATAATATGTGTACTGTATAAACATACTAAATGTAAAACAACCTACTTAATAAAATAATATGTGTTGAAAAAGAATGTGCCCTGTGTTGTCAGTGTCCAAATTTAGTTGTTTATAAGTCTTATAAAAACGCACGAAATAAATGCAGGCATTTTGAAATTTGCCTCAGTTAATGTTTAATTAGAAATACAAATTTTATTAATAGAGAAGAAAAACAAGCGATTTGACACAACTGTGCCAAAACTTTGCATTTAACTGTATGAGATTTTTTAAAATCGTAAATCATAAAAATTATTAGGCCGATATGAATGTCACTATACACACATGTGAGTATATGCAGTCTCCTTTCTTTGTTGTGCGAATAGCCAGTTTCTGGTTACATTGTTGCGAGGCTAATATGAAATCATTTCCTCGTTAAAATCTTAAACAAATGGGACGCCGTTCCCATTTGAGTGGTGAAGAATTGATGAATCGGCTGAGCGATGAGGTGGGCGTGGTGAAAAGAAGGCACGTGGTGCCTCGATGTGTCAAAGTGGGAATCTGTAGTTCGCTGGTGTCCATGATCGCTTGGTCCTAATCAACTACTGTTCATCGTTAAATCGACTGAAGGACCGGTGATATTGTGTTTGTCTGTGGGGAGCGGGTTGCAAGCTGTGTTGCGTGTCATTCACGGGCCATGACGCTGGAAGCGATCCGTTATCGGCCCGGGTCTCTGCAGATTCTTAATCAGCTGCTACTGCCGCACCAGAGCGTTCATGAAGAGATCCGTTCTGTCCAGGACGCGTACGAAGCGATTAGGTCCATGAAGGTAAGAAGTGTATCACAGTACCACAGTGTATGCCTGGATCGTTCTCACCGATGCACTGTCAAGAGTATGAACAACCGAAAGCTTTATTGGTTTTCATTTCCAATTCACATTTCTGGGTTAATGTCGGTTGCCTTTGTTTGAATAGGTGCGCAGGATCAGTCTTTGTTTGAGCATTGAGCATACGTGAATGTTTCAGTATTGACTTGCCGTCGGTCAGCTTTGCATGATTATGTTCGTCCATTTATACGCGGACGTCTGCTTGCACGTGTGCGTGTCTCTATGGTTACCTACCTGTAGCCTACATACCATAATGGAGATAAAATGTGTTGATTTGTCGTATTTACACATTAACGAGAAAAGTGTACTTCCAAATAGGGCGGTGGGCTCTAAAATTGGCTAAGCTATTATCGTTCATAATACTAACGGCAAAGCAAATAAACAATTTGCTTATCTGGAGTTACTGATTTGTAATACTTAGCCAAACGCGGTGCTAGACTGCTGCAAATTCTAAAAGAAAATAGCCCGCCTATTTGTACTTCTAGACTCCTTTGTCTGTTAGCGGATCTCCTGGACTGGTCCTGGGCCGGTTTCGTCACAAGACTGTCAAGACTGAATGTCGATAAGAAGACACTTTTGCGTCAACAATTAAGTTACAGCCGTTAAAGTAATCAGCCATGGTAAAATGCCATCTGTGCAATTTTGATTGGCCGGCGACGGTTCTGAAACGCATCTGTATGAAGTGTCGCTGCGGCAGTTCGCTCCCTCATGACACCAATGGATTGTTCATATCTGATTTTTATTTATTTCTTAATTTTTGTGTCCTCTTACATGCAAACACATTCAAACACACTGATGAAGAATACATTTCAATTAATTGTATTCTTCATCAGTGTTTATTGCTGAAACATTTTCTATATCAGTTTGGGAGAACGCAGACACACATGTGCTCTCCTTCAAAACACACAATGTCAGCTGCCCCTTCTTATCACACTGCAGTTCGCGGGCCAGGGCTTGCAAAGAGCTTGTGCAAGGCCCACGGACTCGAGTCGGGGGAAGAGGCTTCCTGTGCTGCTCAACCGGCAAACTGCGAGTGCCCAATTGACCAGTGGAGGTCGCTGGTGTGCAATGAGACGTTGTCATCCTGGCCAAAGCCCTTCCATCGCTGAGTGAGGGTAGACCCAGCCGTTGCCCTGCGGTCCACACTGGCACGGTTCGACACCACAACGTTGGGCCCCACCTTAAACAGGATGGGCTACCCAGGACCCCCTCCCCCATGTTGTATGTTTTTATGATTTGGCCAGTCCCCCAGTCCAGGCGTCACAGAGCGCTCTAACCCCCCGTGTCCCAGGTGAGGGGTGCTCCAGCCATCGCCATCGTGGGGTGTCTGAGTGTGGCCGTGGAGCTGCGGGCCGGGATCAGGGGGGACGGCCTGGTGCCCTTCTTACGAAAGTCGCTAGCCGTCCTGACGTCCGCCCGACCCACGGCTGTGAACATGGCCCGGGCCGCAGGAGAACTTCTGGAATTCACAGAGAGAGAGAGCACGCACAGGACAACGGAAGAGCTGACAGAGAGGTACTTAACGACCTGCATTATTTGTTTTACTTGCCTGTACATTTTTATAATAATAACAATAATAATTATTGTTGTTGTTGTGGCTGTTGTTTTGATATAGGCACGTCCACATGTCACTTAACATAGCCGTAGTTAATTGTGTCAATGTCATACTTTACGTTTCATGTATGCTTTCACAACACTGCTTTGGTTGTCCTGCCAGTTAAACACCATTGCATTTAACCAGATTTAAATGGATGGAGGGAGGGAGGGAGGGAGGGAGATGGGGGGAGAGATAGAAAGAGAGAGAGAGAATGAGAGAGAGAGAAAGAGCATTGCAGCCAGGACCGAAGAGGTGCCATAATTTATCGAACAACTTAGCCTTTTTGAGGAGATTAGTAGTTCTGTATCTGAAACGGATCTTATGAGAACTTCAGTTTCAGTGCAGACCAGTTACAGCCCAGCATTATGGCGTACCCACTGCTTGCTTGTGTGCCACACAGCGTGATTGGCTGGATCGAGGCCATGCTGCAGCGGGACATCGACGACAACCAGAAGATGGGGAACTACGGGGCGCAGCACATCCTGTCTGGGGTTCCCCAAGACTCCGTCACCATCCTCACACACGGCAACACGGGGTCCCTGGCAACAGCAGGATATGGCACCGCACTGGGTGAGAGAGAGAGAGATGGAAGGAGGGAGAGAGAGAGGGAAAGTTAGAGAGAGCAGGAAGTAGAGGGAGGGAAGAGAGAGAAAGCAGGTGTATACAGGTATTGAAGTTGTATTTGAGTTCATACATTTTATATTCATAATTGAAAATTCTGTGCAGTTGACCTGAATATATTTTTTTATTTGTTGTCTTTTCAAGTCAATGATCTCTCAGTTATCAAGGGTCAGTTATATTTACTTTTATAATTGATCTATTGCCGTTTTACATTACATTTGTATACAAAGCGACGTACAATAAGTGCATACTGAAGGTCATTGGAACAACTACAAAACACAGGTCCAATAAGGTATAATGCTCATTATGTACGTTATTCATAGACATGAACACATGAAGTCCAGTTCACACAGTAAGCATAGGCTAGGTCAGAGTAATGTTAAGTCAAGCTAGGAGGCATGACAACAGGCCATGACATCAAGATAACGATACAAGTGCAATATTAGTGCTGGACGAAGGTACATGTAACATGAAAGTGGTACAGGAACAAAATGGAGGGATATAAGTTATGAGAGTGATCCAAGATTGGGAGTGCACTGCAGAGTGGTGATAGTTAGTCCAGTATAGCCTGAAGAGATCCGTCCATGGCAGATTTTTGAAAATGCTTTGACAACACATACTGTTTGCCAGTATGCTATTAAATGAGCTTTGCCAGGCATTGTGAAAGCAGCAAACCATCTGTTCGTACTATGACTAATGTTAACTCTGTCTGCCCACTCTGAGACACTGTCACGAACTCATACTGGCGCTGTGGTTGGATGCTAAATTCATGCTCCCACAGATATTTCACTGCAGTAAATTATAATTTAGACCGATAATTAAAGCCATCTCTCACTGGCTGCCGGCACGCCGGCATTTGTCTGCGATTTTGGCGACGAGGGGTGACCTCGCGTTGCCGTGGCGCCGCTTGCCCTCCGCACGCGGCTGCGCGAGTGACGTCATGCGCCGTCTCCGTCGTCCCGCAGGCGTGGTGCGCTCGCTGCACGCGCTGGGCCGGCTGAAGGGGGTCTACTGCACCGAGACGCGGCCCGGCGGCGAGGGCGCCCGGCTCACTGCTCACGAGGCCGCCGCGGAGGGCCTGCCCGCCACCCTCATCACCGACAGCGCCGCGGCCGTCGCCATGAGAACGAGGGCCGTCACAGGTGCGCTTCCCTGACATTACACTATATTAGATTACCTTACGTTACATTACATGTCATTACCTTACATTGGATTACATTTCGTTACATTACATTGCATTACATGTATTCTTTACAATAACTGGGTGTGGTAGAACAGTTTTTCTAGGTTGGTGTGCCCTTTTGCCACTTTGAGCACCAGCCCCTCAAAAGGTCTCTCCACAGCCCTGCCACTAAGTATAGCGTACAACAGTGGTGCCCTACCTGGGAATCAAACCTACAGCCTTAGAGTTGGAAGCACAGTTGCCAAAACGTTATGCAATACTGCCACCCGTTTACCTGGCCTTGGTTATGTCAGCAGGTTCTATAGACCCATGAGATACATGAGATGTATTCACTGAGTCTAGTATTAACCTGTGGCAGTGTTGGGGTGTGTGTCTGACTCTGCATTACACATGGAGTTTTCATGGTATCCTGTACGTCTGAGGTGCTATGTGGTCGCGATTGTGTCAACCCCTCTGTTCGCAGCGGTCGTAGTCGGGGCCGACAGGGTCGTCGCCAATGGAGACACCGCCCACCAGGTTGGCACTTACCAGCTGGCCATCGCTGCGAGGCACCACAGGATACCGTTCTACGTGGTGGCCCCCAGCACATCATGTGACCTCAGCCTGGAGAGCGGGAGGCATGTTGTGATTGAAGAGCGCCCCCCGGTGGAGATGACTAGTATTGGCGGCCTGCCCTTTGCTGCTCCAGGTAAAGGCTGAGTTTGGGAGGAGGCACACCCAACAAAAGTTTTAGAGAGAGAACCGGGGAAAGCAGGTAGGGGAGAGATAACTTACCTATAAAGAGGAAAAGAGGAGAGAGCAGGACAGGCCAATGAGAAGCTAAAACTGTGAATTCTGTGACCAGATTTATATACATATACAGTGTGTTTTCTATTATTAAATTTGTATTTACATCTAATCTCTCTCTCTTGCTCTTCATCGCCCCTCTCTCTCCCTCACTTTCAATCTCTCTCTCTCGCTCTCTCTCCCCCTCTGGCTTACTCGCCCTCTGTCTCTATGTCTCTCTCTCTGCAGGTATCGAGGTGTGGAACCCAGCCTTCGATGTCACCCCCCACCAGCTGATCACAGGGGGAATCATTACTGAGCTGGGTGTCTTCCTGCCCTCTGAGCTGCAGGCTGCACTGACTGGGCGTCTCACTGCCCTGTAGGCCCCCCTGCTGGCCAGAGACAGCAGCTGCACCGAATATATATATGCCTACCATTCCAGTAGACCTCCCTGAGATAACAACCTCCAATCAACACACACACACACACACACAGTATTCCTCATCTCTGTCCTTCTGTCGACTCCCTTTCCATCAGTAATACCTTCATCCTCCACGCCTTTGTGGTGCAGGAGACTGGACTGCCCCTTTTAAAGTTTACTGGGTGAAGCGTTCTATTTACAAGCAACAATGCTGTGAATGCCTCAGTAGAAATGTAAATACTGAATGTTCTTCTCATGTCTGGAACAGACCATGACAGTCTGCGAGTTGATACAGTGAATAGGCAATATGTTAAAATATGCAGGCTAAAATAACTGGCTGACTGCTCAGTAATAAATAAGGTTATCAATTAGGAATCAGTACTGACTACCATTATTGAATTGGGCATTTTCTACTGATTTTTTATTTATTTTTTTTTCTTACATTGATGAAATGCTTAATAGACTTGTTTTATGGAGATGAAATAACACCCCTCGTAAATTTTCATAAATTTCATTTGCCAGTGTGCAGGTAAATGTTTTATGAACATGGTGAGAGCTGAACCCAATTGTTAATGTATTAATAACTTAAATCGGCCCGTGCGCACAGTAAAATGTTTGTGTTAAATGAACTCTGATCGGGAACGTTCTTACTCTGTTAAGTGTTAATCTCTCCCGACTCATATAAACTCTGTTCGAGTTTTAAATGAAAATGATTTCACTCTGCGTTGTTGCAGTCTGCACGGAGAGCAGATTGCGAGAAAGGCTCACTGAAGTGGCGCTGTTTTTTATGTTGCATGTGTTACGCCTCGGCGCCACCGTAACGTGCGTCGCTCCTACCCACATACAATACTACGAATGCCAGGAACACCGCGCCGGAAGCCGTCTCTCTCCCTCGCGCACATCGTGGAACGCACAACCGGAGCCGTGGCCACAGAGCGACACACACACACGGACTGCGCAGACTCCACACGCGCCGCCGTCTTACGGTGTCTGAGCTCCTTTCCCCGCAGTCCTTGACCGTTCCGTAACCTTTCGGTAGCACTGTGGTTCGGGATCCGTTAGAACTTGAATTCCCTCTTATTTTTTTGAGAAACATTAACTAGTGCTGGGGAATGAAGGACAAATGCAAAATTATAATGTAGCAGTTGGCTGACAGCCTAGTGGTTTAGTTTAATGGGGCTTTAGTCATCATCCTGAATCCGGTTCTTTAGCTGTGATACTTATTATTTTCTTTCTTTCTATGATATACTGCTCATTTCTGGCACCGAGTCCTCTTTGCACAATGCTGCCACAGTATACACTGTGTCAATAGCAAGACAGGCAGTGCTGCATAATGGTTTGGGCACTGGGCTGTAAGTTAAAGGTTAAAGGTTAAAGGGCACCGCTGTTGTACTCCCAAGCAAGGTATTTGACCTGAACTGCTTCAGTGTGTATCCGGCTGAATTAAATTCTATAAAATACTAATACAAACACCGTTTAGCTCTGCATGAGAGTGTGTGCTAAATGCCTGTAATGTAGTGTAACAGCAGGCAGCGGTGTGAGGCTCTGAATTCATATCCACAGAGCAGTCGGTTTGATTTATATGATGGAATTTGCAGGGTGCCTAAAACCTCGTCCACTAAACATCCAGTCTTTCTGTGGGAAGTGTTTAGACTCTGAGCGTCGTGAGTCATCCCCTGGGCATTTCCAGAACGCTAAGTATGATTCTATTGAACATGGCGCTCTGTAATGTTGTGCAGCATCATGCTGGGTGTTTTCGGTCACCTTGCGAAGTCATTCTGCCTTGGATCCCAGGAGGTATCACGCCTGGGAGTAGTGCAGTGGGATTGGCCTTTTGAGCAGAAGTCTTCACCATTAATATGAATGACAGCTCAGCCTGGTGCAGCCCGATTGCTGTCCCACTGAGTTTAGTTTTTTAAACATGTAAATACATGCTGTAAAGCAAATGGGGTTAAATTATTCAGTTTTCTGACAAAGTAAACGAATGGGAGCGGTCATAGCCTGTTGTGTGATCCATCCTTGATTTGGGCCAAATGTCCTTGTAGAGACGTTGCTTCCTTACCCCTCCCCCACCCCCACAAAGGTGTAATTTCTCAGAGGAATGCCTTTTGGTAAACCACACAGACTCGTATGTTCCAAAAAAGACTGGAACGCTTCTTTTGAAATGCGGTAGTTTTCATTGATCAGCTTTGTTTCCGGGGCAGGAAGCGTAGAAGTTGAAAATCAACTTCAGGTTTCAAGCATGCAAACAGTACACACACACACACATGCACACACACACACACACACACACACACGCACAGTGTGTATAGATCACAGAAGTAGCTTTTTCTCTTTCCCACACAGCCTGAAAGAAACCTGTGCTCTTTAAAAAAAGTGCTTTTTTTAAAAAGCTGCTGACTGACTGGAGCTTGGCCCAAACTTCAGTCGTGACAATGCTTTCCCTCCCTTCCAGACCAGGTGCTCTGCTAATCCCAAAGGCCTGTGCAGTCGGGCATTGTCTGGTGGCGGCCATGCACACAAAAGTGAGATAATTATGCTCCGACCCCCCCCCCCCCCATTTTAGAAACCATTGTTACCTATCATCCACATGTCCCCTATGCAATGAGAATCGCTGTAACTAAGGGGTGAGTCGCTATATTTGATCGCTCAATTTTTTGCGCAGGGATTATCTCATGTGGAGAGTGTGGCTGTTTCAGGCCTGACACACATGACCGGGCAGACAATGCTAGTGTTCAGGACAGACTGACCGCGCCACCGGAGGTTTCGTTGTGCTTAAATCTTAAATTTGAATACTCGGAAAATGGCAGAAGTACAAATTTTTTAGAAGGATGCAGTGCGTTTAGGACCCCCTAGAGAGAGCTGAGGCCTGCGATGCCTTCGAGAGTTCGCTCACTGCGTACGTCCGTGTGCACTGAGGGAGGGACATTTCTGCCTCCCCTGCCTGAGTTCAGCGAACGTCAGTGCCTATTGCAGTCACGGTCTCCCAGGGCAACAGACGCGTCTGCGCAACTTACCGTGGGATTCGGTCGCCCGTAGTTCTGAAGAGTCGTGTCGCTCCCCGGTCAACCTGGCAAAGCGCTGACAAAGGGGGAAAAAAAAGATGTTTTAATGTGTTCATGCTTCGTGTTCTGTCAGGCGTGAAGCCCTTTAGAGATGGATTTGTATTTCTCAGCTGTGTTTTCGCGCGCTCCTTGCTGTGAGCTCTCGGCTGTGGCCCACCGTCGCTGTGAGATTCCACCCAGTCTTTTCAGTCAAAATAAAAAACCAGTAATGACGCCCCCTCCCCCCCCCCCCCCACCACCCCAAGTGCCTTTGAAGGCCAGGTGGGTGCCAACGCGATGCCCATGCAGGCCTCTGCAGGCCCCGACAGACACATCGTTCGCCGCTCGCATGGCTGCAGAGATAGAGGCCAAACGTGTCGACAGCGTTTGTCAGTTGTCAGGGCTCTGCGTCAGAGATTCGGCGAGCTTACTTCCAACCCCCCCAGGTGACAGGCTGGCATCATTCTCAGCAAAAGAAGCCAAAACTCCGATGTTAAATGGGCTGAATAATATTCAACTCTCGGGCGCCACTCACTAATGGTAATTTTAGAAGAGGCCAAAAAAAGGCAGACTGGGAACATGGCCTGTGGCTTTACCGGACTAGCGTTGGCCAAGGCTGTTAAGACCTACTGTTTTCTTTACCGTTGACCTCCTGTGTGTGTGTGCGCATCAGATTACATGTAGGCATTTAGCAGACGCTCTGAACCAGAGTTACTTATGTAAGAGCCAGCATTTTAAGTCACCAGGGTAACAACCAATTGTGGCAATCAACAATAGGCACAAAGGGGAAATACAGGATGTAGTATTACTAGGAAGCAAACGGTTAAGGGATATAGTTCTAAATGGAAAATAGCTACAGCTAGTAAAAACCCATGCAGAATTATCAGCATTAATTGAGTCAGGGTGCAGTTTAAATGGGTCTGTGGAGAAAGTGGCTCTCCTGTCCTGATTGTAGATTATTCCACCACTGGGGGGGTGGGGGGGTGGCAGAGCAGTAAAAGGATTGCATCACTGATCTGTATGTGATATGGGTGCTCTAATAGTCTGTACATTATGTCCTCTCCCACCCAGATCATTTACTTCCTTGGCAAACACCCTTATCCAGGGCAGATTGTACACTTTACTCTTTTTCGTACGTGCAATACAAACTGTAATGAAGCAAACCAAGTACCGCAAACAACAGGTAGAACTGCTGTGCCCCATCTCAAAATTTCAGCCTGAAAACACAAGTTCCCTAACAATTAGGGAACCATGTTGATGCCCAATGTAGACATCGCTGGATCGGTGGAACATGAGAGGGGTGTTTCGTGAAGCAGGATTGCTGAGTTAGCTGGATGACTGCAGTGAGTAAAACCCAGAGCAGCTCTTTCACCTGAGTCCACGTTCCAGATTTGGGAGGGCTCTGGGTTTTACTCGGGTGCTGTTATCCAGTCAACTCCGTAGTCCTGCTTCGAGAAACAGGGCCCAGCTTTGAGTAAACGCCGCACTTTGGGTCCGTCATGTTACATTACATTACATTACATTACAGGCATTTAGCAGACGCTCTTATCCAGAGCGACTTCCACAACTTTTTACATAGCATTTTACATTGTATCCATTTATACAGCTGGATATACACTGAAGCAATGCAGGTAAAGTACCTTGCTCAAGGGTACAACGGCAGTGTCCTTACCCGGGAATCGAACCTGCGACCTTTCGGTTACAAGCCCAGTTCCTTACCCACTGTGCTACACTCCGTCCTCCTCTAGTGGGCGACACCTGCACCCCACGGGGCGTTTGTTCTGAGCCAGGCAGTTAATACACCCCCCACCCACCCCTTCACACATAGCCAGGACCTCGGCAGTCAGGAGGAGATGTACTGCCTTAGGGTTATTAACCGCGACGCTATTCTGTGGCTCGGTCGCACGAACAAGGAGCCGGTCGGGCTCGCCGCATGGTCCCCGGCCTCAAGAGGCGAGAGCAGAGAGAGGAGCGCGAGTTCCAAAGGCCCGGTTAGGGAGGACAGGGACTGAAGAGTGAAGGGGTCACACGTGTGTGTGTGTGTGTGTGTGTGTCTGTGTTTCTGTGTTTGTGTGTGAGTGTTTCTGTGTTTGTGTGTGTGTGTGTTTCTGTGTTTGTGTGCGCGCGTGTGTGTTTCTGTGTATGTGTGCGTGCGTGCGTATGTGTGTACGCGTGTGCACAACCTTACTTGTCAGCGTCAGTAAATTGAGCTGTTTTGTGAGCCATTTGTTTTGTTTTCCTTCTAAGTTCATTAAAATGTTGCATTATGCCAATTAAACGTCTGTATTCCTAGATATTAATAAATGACTTACCGAATTCAATAAATGCACTTATTTTAATGATAATTTACATGTTTTTAACTTCACCTTCACCATCACCTTATGCACACATGGCTTTCAATACCTTTTATTATTGTTTCAAAAATAGTTCCAACTTTCAAAAACAGACATATGCTAACTTATAACATACACTGAAGGCGGCTCCAAAAAAGGGTTTTGTTAAGTCACTTCCGTGACCCCCGTGACTGTTGTGCAGCGTGACGGTGAACGTCTCTCAGAGCACTGAACTCGAGTGTTTATATCTCGGAGTATCCCAGGAATTGTTGCCACAATATTTCATGCGGCCGGGTCTATTTAAAGCCGCGCGAGGAGCCTGGAAGCTTCGCAGACCATACTTGCCCGAAGCGACACCCCTGGAACGCGCCTGGGCCTCGGTTTCCGGGGCAACCGGGTCACTCCGAACCCACGTTCCCGCCAGCGACCGTAACCCAATCAGCTTCTCGAAAGGGTGGTTTACACGTCGTCGGGCTACCGTTTCGCCACAGGAGGAAAACCGAGGTTCAGAAAGCAGAAGTCCGCCCCAGGATTTTGCTCATTAGCACAGTTCTTCAGCCAGGATGTAGTACTAATCAGTGAAATGAGCTGGCTGAGTTCATGGGTGGAAGAAACACATGGCTGAACCTTTACTTTCTGACCCCTGGACTTTCCACTTCTGCATTTCACACCCAGAACAATTCTATGTATTAGTTGATCAGCTGTAATTTATTTTACTTTATCAATTTGTGGCATTTTAACAGTATAATTTAATTTGTAAATTTGCAACAACAAAAAAATCACATTTAACCAGCGATAAATAAACTAACAGAACCTTGATATTTCCTTTGTCTGACAGGGTGTTCAATCTTATACGAAAAGGGTGCTGGTTTCGGTTTTGGCTCAGCGCTACACAACCTGTTTAAAGTAATTAACTAATCAGACCTTGATCAGTATAATCAAGTGCCTTAGTGCTGCATGGGCTAGCACAGAAACCTGTACCGAACCGGCCCTTTTCGGATTAGGTTGGACAGCAATATTTTCAATGCTTTAAAATAAAGTTTTCAACAATAACGATGTAGGTCTACAATACATGACATGCTAAAGGGGAATTACATTTTTGAAATTTGGGATATTGATTGATCAGAGGATGGAAAACGGACATGGTTGTGTATGCAAATATGTCATCACTGTTCATACAACATGCAGGTGGTGTGTGTAAAATATTAGAAGTGATAAAAATATAAAGATACAAGTCAAACACTTCGGTGTACAGGCTATCTATGGAAGTATAAATGTCACCGTCAATCTGCAGTTAATGCATGGGCCATATAGTAATACAGGCAGTACTTATGTAATTGTGCGATACAGTATATTACTTCATCCAGCCGTACGATTGCGTCTACGAAAAAAAAATCGTTTAGCTATATATATAGGCTACCCTAGACATTTAAAATATATAGCGTTTAATATACTAATATATTGTATGCCTACATTTCTACCTTTGAACGGTAGCAATACAGGGCTTACTGTGTTTTTTCATTCTCATTACGATGCACATTGTCTCCTCTTAGTGTCTGTCAGTATAATCTCTATCCTACGAATGCTGACTGTGTTGTTTCCAGGCATTGCGCGTCACACCGTTCAAACTCCATTATATCCTTCCTTAATACCTCGATAAAACCCCATAGCGTTCAGCGGCAGGGAGGCGGCGCGCACGGCTAGCGGTCTTGGGCGAAGCCGTGCATGCAAAAACGACCTAACTGTCAATAGTCCAATGGAACTGTAGCCTTTTAACAATTCGTTAAATGACAAAATCGTCCGAGGTGCCCAGAGAGACCAGCGGACACAAGAATTGCAGTGTGCTTTTGAGCAGTCTATGCAGTTTTAGCACATTAGCGACAAAGAATGGCCTGTAATGCGCTCCGCAGCAGTGGTTCCCGGCTTCGGTCGTGGGACCCGTGATATGCTGCTTTTCGTTCCATCCTCAATTACAATCCCAGAATTTTAACAAGCTGTTAATTTTTTATTAATTGGTTGCTTTTCATTTTTATAGGGATCATTTACCCTCTTAGGGACATTGTGTCAGAAATAGCTATGCACGCCACGAAGAATAAAAGTCACATGTTCATATTGTGCTTATCGTGCTACTACAAATTATTACATAAAAAAGGTAACACAATTTGTAAAAAAAAAAAAAAAAAAAGTAATCATTAGTAGACAGCAAAAAAATCAAAGACAACGCAAATGACAATGAGCCAAACTTACACGTGTTAAGTTTGATGGGAAAAAATATGAAAAACTAAAACACAAGTGTTCAGCAACCTAATTAGGATCCTGCTGATTCACCTCAGCGTTTAAGTTAATAAGTTAAAAATATAGACATCTTTTTACGTAATTGTTTGTAATATAGTACAATAAGCACAATTTAAACACTTTCTATTCTTCAGGCCATGCGCAGCTATTTCAGAAATAACGAGGCTTAAAAGGGTAATCCCTCTAAACATGAAAAGCGCCTAAAAAGAAAATGGAACAGCTTGTTAAAATTCTGGGATTGGTTGGAACAAAAACCAGCAAACACCTGATCCCCCGGGACCGAGGTTGGGAACCACCGCTCTAGTCTTCAGTAACCCTGCTGGCTAATCGTTCTGCTCCACAGCACAGCACAATACACTTCAATAACGATTGACCGCTGTACTGCATTATCTTATACAGCTCATTCTTCACTCTCGTGCTAAGAAGGATGGTTTCATCACATGGTAGGGTAGGCAACAGCCGACCAGTCAACGAGGCCTATCGCGGTTTATCACATCCCCCGTTCATTTCCAGAGGTGGAAAGTCCAGGGGTCCGTAAGTGAAAGTCCTGCAATGTGTTTCTTCCATGACTTCAGCCAGGCTGTTTAACTAATAAGCTCTACCTCCAGGCTGAAGAATTGTGATAATTAGCAAATTCAGGTGATTGGAACAAAATACTGGGGAGTATTTTTTTCTTCTATGAACCAGGATTCACGCGCACGCGCGCAAACACGCAAAAACGGGCTCATCACATGGACGGCCAGTTGGCAAGTCATATGTTAGCAAGTGGCTCCACTACTGCACAGACAGGTGATTTAGGACGATAAACCGGTTGGAAAGTTGAAGGCTGCGATACTGGCCCCTCGAGCTACTTGCAACAAAATGGTATGCTCGTGTAAACTAGCAGAAAGCAAATATGCTTATCCTTGTACAAACAAAAGAAGTTGGAGTTGATTTTTCACCTTTCTTTGGAAACGCATACGTGACTTAGCCTAATTGAAGGTCACTAAAGGTGAAAAACTGATCCATTCAAGAGACTTTTAAAAAAGGACAACAACCACTACAATGCCGCTTATTTAGTTTATTTAGCCTGTTGGGTACGAATCATATAGTGTTACAAACAGTAGCCTATCATAGTTATACAAAATGCCAAACGTTAATTAGCGTGAGAAAGTTTACGACTAGTTTAGCAACAACCTAAACGCTTATCCTAAGACTTCACAAAGAAACAGCCCGTTGGTGTTTGTTCGGGGAGGATAGCGTATTGACTAAAGAAACATTTGTACACATAAACATCCAGAGTGATTTTTTTTGCAGCAGGAACAGTTTTGGAATAGCATTTTGCTGAAGTTCACTTGGGAATCGCGACTTTTTACTGTGATGGCTGGACGGGTTTTCCATGTTGTGTAGCCTATGTTGTTATTTGTGGAGGAAGTGAGTTGGCCACCTGCGTTAAGTAGAATTCGAAGGTAGCTTACGAATTGATGCAGCAAAATTAATCGCTGGAAATCTACATTTTCTTATGATAGTATCGATTCACTTTACTCTTTTGGGGTACGATTACCTAAACACACGCTATAGCTACTGCACAGTGCACATACACCAGGATAATATTGCAGTAGGCTCATCGTGCATAGTGTGAGCACTCTACTGGACATACACGGCATAGCGCAGATTTAGCACGCTATCAGCCTACTTGCTGTTGTATGCGGTGGAGACTCGAGATAATATCTTCCTGTTCACCTTCGAATTTGATCCGAAACGATCTTTAAGACTGAGGAATGAGGAAGAAAGATGAGGAAAAATGAGATGTTTTATGACTGCCTCCCTATTTTCACAAATTGAGGGTCAACGCGGACTACCGGAAATAAATTTCTCATTGGGATAGACTATCTGAAATTTCCGCCGGTTGGCTGAACGCTATCACCCGGCACATATTTTTTAATTCACCAGTGCACTGTAATGCGGTAAATATGACAGGCTGTCATATTTCTAACGGTGCGCTGTAACTCGCCTAACACAACAGACAAGACTACTTTGTGACGAAGAGGCTAATTCCTCCAAATAAACCCGTGGATTGGGGCTGTTGCCGTTACTACGGGCAATGTAACGGATAGGGGGATAAATATTAATTTCAGGGACCTTTCCTTCTCACGCGGTGTAGATTCTCGGTAATGCTGGCCTGATTACCTAAACCTCGCACTCGCAGCAGAGGCAGACGGGGACGAAAGAGGATCAGATATTTTCATTCTAGACTCCTCCATGATTTCATAGCCTGCTGGTTTTGCTTCGACTGGGCTCCAAGGGACTGAAGGAAGAGGAGCCGGCTTGTTCGCTCAGTGGGTGATCTGTTGTGGAAACGGACTTCTAGCCTACATCCACAAACTTCGCAGTTCCCTCGCCCGTATACCTCGGTGTTACTGCGGATAAAGGCGGTGCCACCGCGGGTTGACCGGAATGTGACAGTTCTCATTCATATGTAGGGCTACAGTGGTGCTCGCTGAATTCAGTTATATTAAAAAGAATTTTCAAAAACTTACACATTCACATGGGCGATACCAGGACACGGTCCTGTCTTGGTTGGAGCCGGGCTTTCTGTCAAGACAACGGTGCCGCTGACCCTGAGCGGGAGAAACGATGGGCCGAATTGTTCGAGCAAATAGATTTAAATAAGGACGGGCGGCTCGACGTCAACGAGCTGCGGACCGGATTGGCGGCTCGGGGTTTCCTTCGGAGCAATGTGGAGGAGGTAAGACGGTCTATGGAATAAAAACGCGAAAATTTGTAGCTAACAATTTCCCCCGTCCCCGGCATTGTCATCGGACAGCGATTGACCTGGTATCACGTAGCCTAGTATCACCCTGCTTCATGTGTAAATTTCCATGTGTGGTGTGATGAGAAGTGAAAGTGCGTGTTGACACTTGTCCCGAGGC
This sequence comes from Anguilla pacifica, assembly GCA_039654925.1. Taxonomy (NCBI): domain Eukaryota; kingdom Metazoa; phylum Chordata; class Actinopteri; order Anguilliformes; family Anguillidae; genus Anguilla; species Anguilla pacifica. The sequence continues at coordinate 11,496,289 of CM077300.1, read as the reverse complement.
ACCACTGCGTCAGCTGCGCAGTTGTCGGAGATTCTGGGCTATGAGAGGGAACTAACAGTTGTGTTGATCCCAGTCAAGACAGTACAAGTTCCCAAAGTAATAACAGTCCAATAAAAAGTGCCGATAGTCAAATTGAGGCCACTTGGAATGCCAAAGGGAGTTCATTTTCTCCCGTACATAACCTTAGAAGCCAATTTCTAGAGCTGTAGATGTGCTCGCGGTGTGTTCTGAAGCGAAAGAACGCCGCTCTATTTTTGATACTCTAGTGAGATCATCTCCTCAGTTAGAATCAGCGCGTGGGTTTTATTACGTCTCTGATTAGGAAGTTGACTGGAAATGTGCCCTTGCAATTATTCTAGAAAGAAGGCAGATAGTTCCTCTTAAATAATGTTTCACAATTGGTAATACAATGACTGGACTACTTCACAAAAAACCAAACTGGTAAACGATGGTCTTCTTTGGTTGACCCTGGTGTTAATTTGCAGAAACCTTGAAATAGCGAGGTGAATATTTCAGTTTTCTGATGTCTAATGCTGTAGCACAACCCCTTTATACAAAATATTGTGCCCGTTCCCAGGGGACCTGGCGAAGCCATAACATTTCTTTGGGCTGTGGGCTTGCAGTGGAGCTGTCAACTTAATATGGCAGGTCATTCGTGGGGTAAAATGGCTATGCCATTGCATTCACAGGGTCATAAATGTGGACTATTTTAGCTGGTTACCATCTCCAAAGAACAGGTGTTTCTGTCAATAGTTGAACCCTGAGTATGTGTATCAGAGAGATATCCCCACATCAGGAGTGAGCTTTGAGTCAGTTAAAGGAGGTTCTGCTCAGAATGAACTTTGGTGATAAAGAAGTTCAATGGTAATGATAAGAAGCAGGAGAATGGAGGAACTTATGTGCTGATAAGAAGTTGATATTTTTGCTGTGGTGGTAGTTCTCTGTGGTACATTAATAATGTTGATGCATCGCACTAATGAATAAGGTTTTCATGACCAGGTGAGAACACACCATCTCTATTAAGGGTAAAACAGCACTGAACCATTATTGGTCTCCGTGATCATGGTATCCTGCTGGAAAAAGGAGTGCTTATGTGTATGTGCTGCTCTTAACACCCAAACACACTTTCACAGGTGACTGCTGCAATGTCAGTCTCTTACTCTGATATTTGAAGCATCAGGATTATGTTGTAATTTGATAGAATCCTTTCATCGGTAGCATCTGTTGCGGTAAACTGTTATCGTTCAGCATGTGTCTGTTGTTAACACAAACGCTGTACGTGGCGTGGATTCACCACCTGAGCTGTACTTCTCAAAACCTAGACTGGACTAAATTGTCATGATCAAAAATAATGTTGCCCCACTTATAAAAAAATATGTTGATTTTCAGATATCTATCGCTTTTTTTAAAATAGGGCACTCAAACATGAAGTACTAACTTAAAAGAAGCAAAGTTTGAAAAGATGGAGAATGGAGTGCAGTGCAGTTTATTTTCTTAAGCAGAACATTCTCATTTTGTATTGTGGTGCACAGCTGCAAAGTCTATGGTGTTGAAGGACATTAAATAACAGAATCATTGAAGGTCATACGTTACTAGGCAGTTCTTGTCATTCTGGGAAGAAATGGAAAGAAAATGTATTGGCTAAGTGCTAGCATAACCCTGTCATTGTTTGCTGTGGAAAATATGTTTTTTTCCTCACTGCTACAAATTTAACTTTGGTTGTTTGTTATCAAGATGTGGGCAAAAACTGTCCAAGATATAAAACTTAAATACTCTCATGTTTAAAAAAAAAAGCCGATGTGGTTTTTACATGCCGGCAGAAGTTAGTTTATGAATAATTACATGGAAGGATTGTGTGACAATGAGAACTAGCCTATATTCTACCGCAAGGCTGCAAGTGGAAAACACAGCTAAGGCACTGACGGCTGAGAGAGCGGTCCGTCTTATTTATTCCTCTGCTTGCCCACGTTGCTTTTTTTGCAAGCAGATGCATTGATTAACTGGCCCATTTAATCACTTTAATGGAGCCTGTTCTATCACGGCAGTGCTGAGCGGGCTGCACGGTAGCACGTTGAGCCAAAGCACTTCTGTAATCGAAGCCTGACTGCGCCAGCGCTGGCTGTGATTGGCTGCTGCAGCAAGGGCAGAGGCTGGCCCGGACACGTAGAGACTTCACCACCTGTGTGATTCGTGCAGTCCTCCAGAACAGTGACTGCACAGCGCAGTGCAGCGAGATGTTGCAAATTGCCCGGGGGGGAGGGGTCAGGATTGGGCAAGACTGCACGCTGGTGGTTTGGCTTTCGTTGTGGCCACGCCCGCGAAGAACGTGGAGCTGGGACAGTGGTCGATATCACTGACTGTTAAATTATTCGTATTAAGGAAGCTGAGCTGGCTCTCCAAATGGAGGTCTTGTTTCAAAGTTTTTTTTTTCTTGCTCTTTTTTCAGGAAATAAAGTCCAGTGCACATGTTTTGTTTTGTCATCAGGCAGCAGCTGTCTTTGGTAATACTCAGTACGCACGACTGGAAACTCTTTCACAAACTTCTTGAGCCACCAGATGAAGCGTGAGGTCATAAGGAAGTTGAACCTTGCTGAAGAAGGACATGGTGTATTCAGAGTAGTTTATAATTGCTAATTATTAACTGTATACAACGGCAGATCAAAGAAAACTCCCAGTATGTCTGTTGTAAAGTTTTCAATGCTTTGAACTGCTTGCAGGTCTTGTAGTAGAGGCAGAAACCCATGAGATGTTCATGTTCAGGCTTGACAGTGCTGGATACTCTCTAGCTGTAGGTAAATGATGAGATCATATTTTTATGGATTTATATAATTTTTTGCCTTTATCAAAAGTTCTTATCTAGAGTGACTTATACAGGTTACCTTTTTGCATGCAGTCATTGATACAGCTGGATATCAGTCTTGTTTTTAATTTATAACAACATTACAGTGCACTGTCACCCACGAACAAGAAATGTTATTTATTTTCTGATTATTTCAGTAAAATTTAGAATTCTATTGAACTGTTAAACTCGCTTTTTTTCCTGGGAGTGGGAGACCTTCATAACAAAAAACAAAAGTCTAGCCTTTTGGAAGCAGCAGTTTTAATGAATGTGGCTTTACTACACCACTCAAACTTTCCCCCACCGCTGTCTTCTCCAAGCTCTTCCTCAGTAACAGAAGCAGGTGTACTGGTGTCAGAATGCAGGCCATAAGGGCGATAACAGGGGCCATTGCCTGCGATCAGCCCTGGGAGCTGTGGCCGTGCATGCCCCGCTGTGCTTCCTGACTCGAACCCGTGACCTCATCTGTCACTTCCTACCTGGAATAGGAGAAGGAGAAGAGAGCGTTCCCTGTAGTATGTGTGTGCATGCCGGGACATCTCTAGAATTTATTTTCTCAGGGAAAGAACTGTGGGAAATGAGCCACATGCACATGCATGTGCACACACACACACACACACACACACATGCACATGCACACACGTATATGGGCCTGTGTGACCTGCTAGTGGCTGGGAAAGCTCATACCCCTTTTAGCTCCACCCCTGTGTGCATGTGCACGTGTGGGTACTCTGTTACTACTGTTTACTGCATCTGACGCTAGCTTCTGATAAGGCTTCTATTGCACATGATCAGGGTTCATTCAGTAATGGTGTGAAGCAGCCGAACAGGGGGTCTCAAACTCCAGTCCTGGTGAGCTGCAGTCACTGCTGGTTTTTGTGGTTTCCATTTAGATCAGTAGCTAATGTAGGCCTTGGAAGGAAGGATTTAAATTAAGCACTTTGCCAAAGTGCAGGAATACATTAAAATACCAGCAGACACTAAGGATTTGAGTTTGAGATCCCTGCTGTGAATGGAGTTTCACCACTAAAATGCGAGGAGAACTTTGTTGCACTCTGCTAGAAAGCTTTGATGTTGTTTATGTTGTGTAGTTCTCTTTGTGTGTTTATTAGCAAGAAATGTTTCTTTTGAAATGTTTGTCTCGCACATTCGGTTTTATCAGTTGCTTTTTGGTTTGTTAAAAGGGTAACTTTTTCAGCTGGCTAAGATTTTTTAATGTTTACATGCGCTTTCAGTGTGCAATCTTTTGAACCCGTTAAAAAGAAAGGAACCTGAAATTCAAAGATTTTTTTATTTTTAAATTTTTTTTTAGAAAAGGCACTTCTTCCATACCTCAGTTAGCATACATCACTGTGCTCACTGAAGATTTTTTTTAAAATTGATTTCTGCATGCATGCAAATGCAGTTGACCCCACTGATTAAATGAAAGGAGTTTTCACAGGACCTGCATGAGGTGCTTCTGTCATATTTTACTCTGCAGCATATTTCCGCTGCAACCCTGGGACATCCAAACAGGAGGCTTTTGGCTGGCAGTGTTACTTCAGACAAAATTATGTGCTGTCTCTGCACAGTCTACTTAACCTTACTGAAAAAAGCCTTGACAGTCTCTCCCTCTGTAGATGGAGTGAATGAGGCCAGTGGAGGATTACTTTCACCAGATGAGTGGAGCTGCATGTCTGTCTGTCTGTATGTGTGCGTAAGGGTGAGAGTGAGTCTGCATATTTTCCTGACCTGGCTCTGCTGGTCTGGAGCTGTTTTTTTCTTTTTGTAAGAAATGCTGGCTTCCTCTTTCTGCTTCTCCCTTTTTCCTAATTGTGTGGCACCCCTCCTCTCTCCCCCTCTCCCTCTCTCTGTTTGCCCTGCCCAGCAGATAGTGCAGGCAGGAGACACCAACAAGGATGGCCAGCTGGACTTTGAAGAGTTCACTGAATACCTGCGGGCCCATGAGAAGGCACTGCAGCTCATGTTCCGCATTCTGGACCACAACAACGATGGTCTGTGCTCACTGGATATACTCACAGTTCAGTGCATTCACAAAGCTCTCTGTTCACTGGGTATACTCACAACACAGTGCACTCACAAAGCTCTGTGTTCACTGGATATACTCGCAGCACAGTGCACTCACAAAGCTCTGTGTTCACTGGATAGGCTCACAGCACAGTGCACTCACAAAGCTCTGTGTTCACTGGATATGCTAACAGCACAGTGCACTCACAAAGCTCTGTTCACTGGATATACTCACAGCACAGTGCATTCACAAAGCTCTGTGTTCACTGGATATGCTCACAGCACAGTGCATTCACAAAGCTCTGTGTTCACTGGATATGCTCACAGCACAGTGCACTCACAATGCTCTGTGTTCACTGGATATGCTCACAGCACAGTGCACTCACAAAGCTCTGTGTTCACTGGATACACTCACAGCACAGTGCACTCACAAAGCTCTGTGTTCACTGGATACACTCACAGCACAGTGCACTCACAAAGCTCTTCATTCACTGGCCAGAATATTTTGTCTATCTTAATTACAAATGCAGAATACCTCAAGCACATGGTATCCCACTTTGATTTTACATTATATTTGGGTTGAATTATGCAATTAACAACTTTGATGGAGGGCCAGGCTTCTCCACTTGCCATCCTGGATTTTAGAACTACAATTCTTCAGTTCATTCTCCAGTCAGAACACATCTGCCCAGGTGCCCTACTGTGTACCTATTTAGCAGATTGGGGCAAAGACATTTGAAATATTTTCGCTCTTTAAAATGATATACCTCTCCTGAAGGTCACTGAGAATTTTCGGTGTGCCACGTTGCTAACCAAAACGTATTGTGGTCGGCAGAATTTTTCTGTGAATATTGATGATGAATGTTTCAACATGGGCAGTATGCTGCAGGGATTTTACTGGTGTCCAAAGGATTAAAATGTTTCAAATAAAGCATCTGACCCATGTGTGGTTATTGGTACTGGATTGCCTGATTTTGGGTGTAAGAATCCATCCCTGCATTGGTAGTGTTGCCCTGGTGTGCTGATGCAAACATAGCTGTGGGGGTTGTGTTGCAGGTCACATAGATCTGGGGGAGATCCAGCGCTGTCTGCGCAACCTGGGAGTGGATGTGTCTGTGGAGCAGGCTTCCATAATACTGCAGAGGTGCGTGTGTTTTTGTGCGTTTCATATCGTGTGTGTGTGCGCGCGTGTGCGTGTGTCTGTGCGTGTTTGTGTGTTCGTCTGCCTGTTTTGTGTATACATGGTTATCTGTATATTGTTTGGGTAGTGTCTGTATTTGTTGTCATTCATTGTTTCTCCCGTCAGCATGGACAAGGACGGAACCATGACCATCGACTGGAACGAGTGGCGAGATCACTTCCTGTTCAACCCCATCCACAATATGGAGGACATTGCCTACTTCTGGAAACATTCTCTGGTCAGTCTGTGCACCTGTAGACATTCCACTGTGGCTATGCATAGGTTACTTCACACCAGTGTGATTCCTACTTACTTAAGCTGCCCGTGGTGGTGTGGGGTTTGCTGAACTAGGTGTGCACACGTGCACTGCTCCAGTATCCTGGGACCAGATACTTGGGCCTAATTGATATCTTAGCTTGAAGTGGACCATAGGATGAGATCGTTCTTGATGTTTCCTTCCTGAAGCTAAATCATCCTGGCAACAAGCATGGGCACTTTTTGGTTTCCTTTTTTAACAAGATTGCTTGAGTAGTTCAAGAACGGTTATTGTTGTACTACTCTTTAAACACATATTTATTTAATCCCATGTTAGCACGACAAATGTATTTTAACGGCGTCGGTACACAATAACACAACGCATTATATGCAAAAATTGTATCGTAAAGTGCGTGACAGAGTAAAAATGCGAATCACAAATTGCTGTGTTATGCCGAATTATTTGCAAACGAATCGTGAAGGCGGACCTCGACCTCAGGCAGATGGTAACCGCAGCTGGACTGACACTAGGGTTGCCAAGTCTCACATATCTGGCATGACACGCTTGCAGCCTTAATCTCACGCTCCTTTATGCAATCTCACGCTCCCTTATGCAATCTCACGCGTCACGCAAGATCTATTTACAGATTACATGATAAACAAAAACCGTCCACTAATGCTTTATATCGCTTAATAGACCGCCTCAACTTTCCTGCTACACAGTCTCTTTATATCAGTCACATTGATCTCTGCTGTCTGCGCGACTTTTAGTAACCTATACGTGACGTTAATTGCTAATTCATGGTTTTATTGCAATTATTGACTTGTTAATAATCGATTGTCAATAAATTCATTTAATTTTTTGAAAATGGTTGTCTTATTTTTTAAAACCTAAGGTCGCAAAAGATGTATACTTGTATACAAGCGTTTGCGCGTGCATGCGAAACGGTTTCAAATGGAAGATCTCACTGCAGCCAGTTTACACAAGTTGGAAGCACTGTGATACGTCTGTTTTTACTCCATCCATATCATTTAATTTGTCACTATTAAATCAGAAAAAGCGGCAGCAGATTTTTTTTCCCGTTCTAAGATCTGCCTTCTTTATTTTGAAATTTGTCTTTTTGCTGTTTGCTATTCCACCGCCGGAACTCCATAACTCCGACGTAACTTTAGTTGCAACTGGAACTCAATCGAACAGTAAGCGATAGCTTGATAGTCAGTGATTGTCTCTAGCTTCCTGCGAAACAATGGTGTCCGTGACGTCACAGATAAACGAAAACGCATGAAATTCCGTAGTGACGAAATAATTCCGCAAGGGTATAAGTATATCCAGAAGTGTAGCAGTCCTCTGTAAGTTGAAACAGTTTTAGTAAAGTTTGCCAAGTTCATGAGTAATTTATGAGCCGAATGAGTAGTGCTGCATGAAATGCCTGAGGAGACGTTATTTGAACATTGTAAGGACAAGAAATTATTTCCATTATTCCTGCTTATAGAATAATTGCCTCTCCTTAACTTCCCTCTCGCTCTCTTCTTTCTTGTCCTCTCCCTTTCTCTCCCTCTCTCTGTGTTAGATGCTCGACATTGGTGAGCATCTGACTGTTCCCGACGAGTTTTCGGAGCGGGAGAGGAAGTCTGGGGTGGTGTGGAGGCAGCTCGTGGCGGGGGCGATGGCGGGGGCCGTGTCACGTACCGGCACGGCCCCCCTGGATCGCCTCAAGGTCTTCTTACAGGTGAGGGCATCTTTTGCACAGGTGGACATTCGCATTATGCTAATAGTGCAGAGGTGTCCAACACTGTTCCTATCACCAGTGCAGAGTTGTCAACCCGGCGTGCTTGCTGCATCGTTATTGTCACAGTGTAATCGGTGTTGCGTTGTGTTTCCGGTGCAGTTATCACAGTGTTGGTGCTTCCGTGTCGCTGACGCGCATACTGGTGCAGACAGCGCAATGGGTGGAGTGTGATTAACCCTGTTAGCTTGTGGTCCTCTGTGCGCCCCTGTGCTGTGCCACAGGTTCACGGCTCCAGGACCCCCCGGGGTAACCTGTGGACCAGTTTGCGCGGGATGGTGCAGGAGGGCGGTGTTCGGTCCCTCTGGCGTGGGAACGGGATCAACGTTCTCAAAATCGCCCCGGAGTCCGCCATCAAGTTCATGGCCTACGAGCAGGTGAGTCCCGTCCGTCCGCCTGTCTGTCCGTCCGTCCGTCCGTCCGTTCGTCCGTCCCCACTCCCCCTTGCTTCTCCCACCTGTGTTTTTGTCTTTGCATTACTACCGCCATACGCTCACCACACTTCCTCACATCCCAAAATCTTCCATGTCTGCCTGTACCCCCACATCCCCGTCTCCCCTCAAAGTGACTCACTCCCTCACCTTGTCCTCCTCACTCCCCCCCCCCCCCACTTCCCCTCTGTACCCCGTCCAGATTAAACGACTGATGAGAGGGAACAACACGAACGCGTCCCTGCAAGTCCAGGAGAGGTTCATCGCGGGGTCGCTGGCCGGGGCCACGGCCCAGACCATAATCTACCCCATGGAGGTCAGAGTTCACGCCCGGGGTCAGCGCGGCTGCCCGCCGCTCCGCGCGATGTCCTTCATGACGCCCAGCGCTGAGGCTTCAGCTGCTGCCTCCTCTTTCTCTCCTCTCTTCCTTTCTCTGCCCGAATCTGTCTGTCCATTCACTGTTCCTACTCCAGTGTTACACTCAAAAGCTCAAAATGGCTATCACAGTGGTGGTAATGATTGTGCACGTGATACTTATTATGATGTCTAGGCGGTTCAATCAGTGAGGGCACTCATTTTTTTGAGCGTGTAAATATGCATGTTAATGTACAGCAGTTCAACTCGTCACTGGCTAGAATTTGACAGATATTTAGATATTTAGCGGTAACAAATCTCGTACAGTGCAGCTGGAGGTAGATCGGCGTCTGCTGGTCGAGACCTGGTCTTGCCATGGCCTGGTAAAATCTCTGGCTTGCCGTTTGGACCCAGGTTCTGAAGACTCGGCTCACCCTGCGCAAGACGGGACAGTACTCTGGCATGGGCGACTGCGCCAAGAAGATCCTGTTGAACGAGGGCGTGCTGGCGTTTTACAGAGGCTACATACCCAACACCCTGGGCATCATCCCCTATGCTGGCATCGACCTTGCCGTCTATGAGGTATGTGCGTGTTTGTGTGAATTTAATGAATCTTGTGTGAATCTAATGTGCCATTTTGACCCTTAATGGGTTGTCTGTTTTCCCTGTTCTACGTCTGAAGTCCCTTGTTCTGAGTATGTATTTTTCATTCAGTGTATGTCTAAAGAATTCCCTCTGGCACATCCTTGTGGAAATTGTGGGGAAATTTTGCTCGAGGGTGTCAGTGTGCTCTGCAGCAGTTCTGTAGATGGCTGTAGTTACCAGGTTTCCTTTCTCTTTCTCATCTTGCACATCTAGTATCTTCCTGACCCCTCTACAAAAACAGACTATTATTAACTGTCTGCAGAGCCCTGCTTGCTGTCCATTTGATTATCCCACAGGAGTGAACAGGTTTTTCTGTATCTGTAATGTTTCTGCCTCACTGTTTCTCTTTATTCTCTCTCTTCCCCCTCCCCCTTTCTCTCTCTGTTTATCTGTCTCTCCCTTTCTGTCTCTTGCTATTTCCCTCTCTCCCTCTCTCTCTCCCTTCGCCTCCCCCCTCCTCCCTCTCTCCCTCCCTCCTTCCCCCTCTCTCTCTCTATCTCTCCCCCCTCCCCCCTCTGCCTCTCTGTCTCTCCCCCCTCCTTCCCCCTCTCTCTCTCTCTCTCTCTCCCTCTCTCTCAGACCCTGAAGAACGCCTGGCTGCAGCGGTACTCCGCCGGCTCGCCAGACCCGGGGGTTCTGGTGCTGCTGGGCTGCGGTACCGTGTCCAGCACCTGCGGCCAGCTGGCCAGCTACCCGCTCGCTCTGGTCAGGACCCGCATGCAGGCCCAAGGTGAGAGAGAGCACAGGGTGTATGGGAGAATGAGTCACCTCAGGGAGGGAGAGAGGGAGGGAGGAGGAGGAGGAGAGCCGGAGAGAGGGAGTGGGAGGGGGAAGGAAGTAGGGAAAGAGATGGAGAGGGGGGTGAGAGAGAAACAGAGAAAAGGGACAGAGAAGAGCAAGAGAGTGAGAGGGAAAGATAATGTGGGAAGAATGGAGGGAGGTAGAGAGCAGGTGAGAGGGAGAGAGAGAGGGTAAGAGAGAGAGAGAAGGTGGGAGGGAGAGAGAGCGTGGGAGGGTGGAAGGGAGAATGCGAATGAGAGACGGAGGGAAAGGAGGGAACGAGAGGTGGAGAGTGTGGAAGAGAGGGCTTGAGAGAGTGAGGGGGAAGCGCGTGTGCGGAACGCCGCGCCGGCGCTGACCTTTGACCTCCTCCGCAGCCTCGGTGGACGGCGCCCCCAAGCTCTCCATGCTGGGCCAGTTCAAGCACATCGTCTCCCAGGAGGGCGTCCCGGGGCTGTACCGCGGCATCGCCCCCAACTTCCTAAAGGTCATCCCCGCGGTCAGCATCTCCTACGTGGTGTACGAGCACATGAAGAAGGCCCTCGGGGTGGGCTCTTAGAGGGAGGAGCAAGGGAGGAGGAGGAGGAGGAGGAGTGGTGGAGGCAGTGATCGTGGGTGTGGGGTCGGGGTGGAGGAGCCCCCGTGGATGGCTGGGTGTCAACGGAAAAGTCCCCAGTGGAACGGGACACAGGAGAGGGGGGTGGAAGGTACCCTTGCCCCATCCCTGAGTACCCTGACTCACGCGCAGACTGGTCCAGCAGCGTACCCATAGAGAACGGGAAGAGTTTTCTGAGATGTGATCCAAGGATCCAAGTGCTGCTGGGTCTTTTCCATGGTAGTTTCTTGCTGTTTTTGTACCAGGCAGAATCAGAACACAAGTGGGCCAGTCTTAAGCTACACTTCTTGTGTTCCCAGCCGTTACGCCTGCACCTCAGGAACCGGTAACATTCTCTTCTCTAGAACTCCCTCCTTCAGTGACACTGTCGTATAGCAGAGCAATTAAAGGACAGAAGGTTTATAACTGCAGACTGGCAAAGTGCTGAAAACAGCCCCTGCTTCTGTGTGCACTAACAGACTTTGAGCCCGAAAGAAATGTGAATGTGAATATTCGGACTACTGCGTGCAACATGGTGGATCATTATCCTGTAGGGGGAAAACCTGAAACCAAAGCATCCCTTCATGATAAATCATGATGTGTTAAAATAAGAAGCCAAAAAAAAAAAGGAATATATTTTGGTTTGTAGAAATAGGTGTCATATCAAAAATGATGTAAAACCACTTTCGTTGAAATATGTACTTGTGCAGTTTTCATTTTAAAATGAATCATTTCAATATCCATGAAACTACAGGTACTGTATGAAGCTTGAAAAACTTGATACGTACCTCAATATATCCTGAACATCTTTTTACACTTTTGAAATTTCCCCCATTTTGTGATTTGAAACGGGACTCGTTTACATCTGGAGTGGACATAAGAGGGACTGCACACAACACCAGTTTGCTGAACCCAGCTTGCTGATGGATTTGCACTTTTGAATGTGCTAGTTCCTCCTAAGTGGCAATGACTGAATGTGCACTGCATGATGCTGCACTATTATGTTTCGCAGACACTGCAATCTGCCATTTCGTAGGACTCTCAATGTTTATGTCAGAAAATTGTTTTCTTTTTTGTGGCCGACACAACAAAGTGGAAAACTTTACAGTAGGTCCTGTCGTGCCTGTTAGACGAACACTAGTTACCCAGACAACGACAAATCGGGAGGATTCTGAACTTCTGGCCGACTTGGCAGCTGCGCGTGGCTTTTGTACGCGTTTGTCGGTATGCGATGCGAAGGACGATTTCTTGAAGGAGCCGCACGTCCTCCGGCTTCTCCCGCCAGGTTGCGCGCCAGGGACAGGGCGTTTCCCGGCCTTGTCCGTCGACTGGGGCCTCCCGCCTGAGAGTGTCCCAGCTCTGTCGGCCCAGGAGGGACGAACACGCGACCGTATCGTGGATTCCAAATTTCCCAGGTGCCACAGGAGGTGGTTTTGGGGACGGAGCCCAGAACCGCAGGGCTTGAGGTCTGGATCCCAAATCCGGGCGCTCGCATCTTACCCCTGAGCAAAGCCACCAAAGCTTTCCTGAACTGCTTCAGCACATGCCCAGCTGTGTCTGTGATTGAATAAAGTGCATGTAGAGGCTGCAAACCCCCCCCCCTGTGTATGGGAGCGCATGCCTGGGAATAAGATTTTTTGCCCTGCGTGTTTGGAGCTCATCTTCGGCACCCCAGCTCACGAACTCGAGAGGCCTCCTCCTGGCTCGGAAAGCCTGGGAAACAAGCGAACGACAGACTGATCGCCGCGCAAACGTCGCGGGACCACCTGTCGCGTCGGTTGCCGATTTTTCTAAAGCCCGTACGGTTTCGCAATCGCTGTTGTTGAACCGACCCTGAGGTGTGCACGCCCAACTGTAAAGCTGTTCCCCGGCGTGGGAGGGCTGTTCCTCTCTGTGTTCAGGACAGCGCTAACGCTAACTCTGGTTCTCCGTGCCAGTTCACTTGTGTAGAGGGCAGCAGAGCCGACTGCAAACTGCGATTCCAAAACATCGCCGCGATCGCAAAAGTACTGTAAGGTTCACTAAGCCATTCAGTTCGCACATCTCCCTTTGCAACAAAAGTATATATTTTTCTCCATATATGGGCATCCACGTTTGCAAAAAAAATTACACATCAAGATTGACAACGTATTGGATGGCAGTCCTGATAAAGTTTTAAGCCATTACCTACACACGTCAGCGATATCAGAACATGTCTCAAACTTATTGCTGAAACATGAAATTTTTGCTTGGAATGCACAATATAATGTGAGTTGTACTGAGAAATGTATTGAATAATATATGGAGACGTGTTGGTAAATATGCCACCGATTGCCACTTGTGGCCTCATTGGGATGCATCTGAATATAATAGAATGTATTAAGCAAAAATGAGAGTATATCGCTATTTATGGAAAAGAGACATGGATGGAGAGGGAGGGGAATGCAGAAGGAGTAGGGGGAAAAAAAGATAAATGATGAGAAGAGGAAGGAAGAGAGGAGTGGGTGAGTGGCAGTTAAAGATAGATGCAGTAAGGGCTTGTGGCCGGATGGAGGGTAGAGGGTGACCTGAATGGGGTTCGGAGATAAAATTATCCACCTTCCTGGATCCTGATCTCTTTTTTCCACCAATGGAACCGCTGTACTTTGAACATGTATGTGAATGTCTGCGCTGACTGAATGTAGTATTTTACACTGGTCTAGAATTACCTATATTATATTATCAAGACTGTGAATGCTTGCTTTCAGAAACACGGTTGTAAATCTTTATTCTCTGGTGAATGGGGCATGCCAGCAGAATGCATGGGGGCGGGGGGTGGGGGGTTTTGCCTAAGATGATTTATATTTTTGAAGATTAGTATCTATTACCGGCATGACAAGTGCATGTTTCAATAAAGAAACAATATTATAGTCTTGCTTTTTTAACTGCTTAGACTGCCAGGATTGTCTTGGATATGTATGACTGGCATGTTGTACCTGTTTTTGGGGGAACTCTCTCTCTCTCCAGGTGGCAGGATTGGTTCCTGCTCTATTCATTAGTCAGGTCAGGTGGTGGGCACCACGTTTCACTGTGAACCGCCATTTGTGTACAGGGAATTGGGGGGGGGAAGACATCATCTATTTAATATGTTAATATTTTATCAAATATTATTAAATGGATTATCCAAAAATGTTTTGCAGTTATACCCCACAAACACTGGTGGCAGTTCCTTAGCTCTGGGGGGTTAAATAAGGGCTATTTGGGGCAAAACTTTTTTTTTTTTCATGGAAATATTTTAAAAATTTTGTTACCAACTCGTGGAGGTTGAGTGCTCTGGAAAAAAAAACTTATTTTTAATGAATTTCTTCCCTTTTTCCTGACAATTTGTATTGCCCAGTCATACTCGCACTGGCAACCTATGCTGCCATTTCGAGAGAGCATACGGTCTTCTCCGAGGCACGTGATGTCACCACCATTTCTTTTCGCATCGCAGCCAACAAGTCAGGCTCACACAGATATGAGCATTAATTATGCAACTTCCTGCGGCGCTGCCAGTCACAGTTGGAATTGACAGCGTCTAGATTCAGTACCAGACAGTGGGGCCCATTCATGTACTGCAGTAGCCCTTATTCTTATCCAGAGCAGTTATACACCTGGTTAAGGACCCAGATTAGCAGAATCAGGTGTGTTAACTGCTTGGTCAGAACAAAAGCCTGCATCCACACACCGGCCCTTTCTGGATGTATTGAGGCCTTAATAGGATGAGCCACCTAGCAGTCTCCTCTGCTGAACAAATTTTGCATCTCTCCATCGCAATATAATCTTTTTTAAAGTACTTTCCCTTAATGGTTATGATAATTACGATGCACAGGTTAGTCATCCAATTCACTGGCATTTTTTAAAGATATCTAATTTGTCACATTACTGTAACACACACACACACACACACACTCACAAAAAAGGCAGTCATGCAACAAGCCTGCCTGTCTGTGGCTTAAATAAGCATGGAGCATATACTTCCCACCCCTGCCGAAGGAAATGAAACAGTCCGGATTCCTGTCCAAGACGCTTCACTCTACCAGCATATTTTTGGGCAAAGCAGCAGCTAATTCTTCTCTCCAAATATACTTTGGTAGAAACTTAACTAATTGTCTGTGGTGTTAGGCTTAGTGAGCTGTTTAGCACCAAACTGGTCAATTCTGATTAGCAAGCCTAACACCTTCCCATTCAAATGTAAAGCTGGAACGTTTTTGTGTTTTTGCACAACCCCCGCCTAACTTATGGTTTACTGTATTTTGCTTTATATTCAGGCACTGTATCTGATGATAATGAGAGCGAGGGTTGTAATTTTGGTGTGGTTCCAGGGCCTCTGTTAGCTTAGTTCAGCACAACAACATGCAATGGAGAACTGGCGAATTACTGCTAGCCGCATTGAAAATGTTTTGCTGTACTTAATTGGTCCCAGCATTGTGTGGCAGACCCCACAGATGGCTTGTGGGAGGGGTTGAGGTGGGTCACAAAATGACTCACAAAAAAAAAAATAAATAAATGCTGAATATGATACACTTTCCACTAAATGGCACCCATTTCATGCACTGCACTGGTTATGGTGTACGTGTGGTTATTAGAAAGTGAATAGACAATGTCCATGTTTGAGCATGTCATTTTAAAAAGGGGTGGGGTCACAGACATGATATACATTCCACAAAGTGGATTCAGTGGGGTCAGAATGTTTTGGGAACCCTTGCTGCAGTGTATGCAGGGTTTGCACACCAGCTCAGTGTACTACTGTGCCATCCGGTTCAAACAGGATACAGCTTATCATAAAGGTCTCTGAACATCAGCAGTCAACCCTAGCCCATTGTCGCGGACTCGAGAGCCAATGACTTTGAACCAGGTCATTTAAAAAGTTATTTTCTTCCTGTACCTAGGGAGGAGGAGTGCACTAGTCCACGTGCGGTGCACTTGAGTGAAGCGGGAACCAGACCTGGGTCAAATACGTATTTGTTTTGGATTCAAATACTTTTCTACGCTTTACTGATCTCGTCTGGTGTATTGGAACCAATGAAATACTCTCAAAAAAGCGCAAACTCCACCTTCCGGTGGTGTTGGCAGGCTCAGTTACGCCAGGCAAGATCAACAGAGCACAGAAAAGAACTTGAATCCAAAACAGTTACGTGTTTGACCGAGGTCTGGCGGGAACCATAATCTGTGTTGTTGCCCATGTTTTTAAGGGCTGCAGCTTGGCTTCTTACTCTGCACCAAGCAGTGATTTCTCAGACTCTCAGCTGTCTGATCTGAGGTTCCTCCACTTCAGCTTTGGTTGTAATGTGGCTATTGCACTGGAATTGGTTGCCATGATGTGCTTCATTCGCATAATATTTATGTTTATTAAGACATACTGTCGTGGTGTTTTGCCATCTGATTAATAATATCGGCTGCATGTCATCCTGCTATTATAATTCCTGTTACTTACAAATTTACTGAATATTTCTTCATATGGTAATTCTGCTTATGAACATATTTTCATGCATATATGTATTTATAAATATAAAAATGTTGATAAAGTAATGAGTATATATATTGTTTGAGCTACATTTTATTCTCACATTACTAAAAAATAAAGATATTTTGAATTCACTTGTAAGTCTGTTATTATTACATATTTTCATATTTTGTAATCACTCCAGAATACATTCAGTTAAATCACATACACGCTATGCTCTTAAATGAGATCTCAGGCTCATATCTCTGTCTAATTTTAAGTTTCCTTTCTTATTGGATTTGTTCCTCGATTTGTTGTAATATAGCTGTTCTTATTGTTTGTCTTTATTTAATGATTTAGGACTTGCTTGTTTAAACAAAATCAATAATAGTATTGTAATTGTGTATTGCAAAGATGGGAGGGGCTGTTAGGGTGTAGTGGTGGGTTTGGACCCAAATGCAGAGAGGGTAAAACTCAAACACAAAATCAGGAAGAACAAAAAGACTTTACTTAAAAAGGGGAACACAGGAACCAAACGCAGGGAACAAAAGGGAACAAAAGGCCTCGCAGGGCAATTCTCAAACACAAGGAAAACTACACAAACACAAGAACAAGGAAAATCCAAAAATCCAAAAACTCGTAGAAACCAGAGAATGGCAGGTACATACAGGGCAGGAACACATGAAGCAGGAACATGGTCAGGACAAACAACAACCCAACAAGGATCCAGCACCTGAGTCCAGCGGAAGGGAAACTTAAATACAGACACTGACGAGACACAGGAGGGCACAATGAACAATCAGGCCACAGAGAGGGAAGGGAGAACGAGACAGCCAATGGGATAATTGAAACCAATAATACAATTAAACAAGGGGGAGCAGGACACAAACAGAAGTGCCGCCATCTGGCGGCCCAACAGGGAAAGACAGACAAACTGGAACACAGGACCATGACAGGGGCCTTAAATAGAAACTGACATTCCAAATTGAGAGGCAAAAAATATATAGGAGAAATT
The DNA here is from genome assembly GCA_039654925.1 of Anguilla pacifica. Classification (NCBI taxonomy): domain Eukaryota; kingdom Metazoa; phylum Chordata; class Actinopteri; order Anguilliformes; family Anguillidae; genus Anguilla; species Anguilla pacifica. The sequence continues at coordinate 11,478,958 of CM077300.1, read as the reverse complement.
GTTTCGGAAAATAAACTCCATCAAAGTAAAAGTTTTAGTGCAGTCTGACTGAGATTAGCTTTACAACACGCCTTCCTTTGCGAGGCTTTGCACAGACAAAATGGAGACATGGTCTTAATTCTCAACCATACAGACAACGGCTCCCTAGCCTCCCGTCAATCATTTATAAGTGTTTCGAGGATGCCAGCGTCCACTCAGGAAAATGGCAACATGGCCTTCCTCTATTGGCCACCTAACCGAATGCTGTATTTTTAAGATATTCCTTGTCAGGTTGTCTGCAACAGTATTTCAAATAAACCCATTAGCATTGGTTAATTAACTGTCGACTAAGTGAATGTTTTAGAATCTAAAAGTACCACTGCATACGGCAGAATCTAGATGAAAAGGCATATATTCAGCTTTTTGATCTGAAACTTTTTTTTGACCTTATGCTAAAGGACTTTTTACCTATTTTACTTAATTATACACATTTTTAAAGATTATAGGGAAACTTTAGCAATGTTTAAGAGAAGCACATTTGGTGGTACTGCTCTTTTGTAAGTCGCTATGGATAAAAGGGTCTACTGAATATCTAACTGTAAATTAAATATACATTTGGTGTACATTGCATAAAAAACATATTTTCTATACTATGTCAAAGCACGCGGTAGATAGAAGCACCGATGTTTAATCGGTGCTTCTGATTAAAACATTTTACCGTGCCGTCAGTAGCATACATTAGATCCGGTTTAGGGAAAATCCACTTTAAATTCTGGTTTGCCCCGTTTGAAGGACTGTATGCAAATACCACAAATCCGCACCGTCAGTGACACCACGTGGTCACTCCAGATCCGCTTTGATTTGTGGTGAGCTCTTCGCAAAGTAAAACATCTTGCGAAAACCGGCCTATAATCCACGTTGTTCAATAAAACGTCAAACCTGTACACCCATCTTCACGTTTCTATACGCCATTATTACCCGCCAATCAACATGAAACTGTTCTGGATTTAAAATATGTTTGGCCAGAATTACTGGTTGCTGATGACGATTGAACACCTGATTGGTTATTTTTAGCGGCGCAAATGGGAGGGTGCCTTGATTTAATGTGTTTTTAAATGTCTGGCGTTTTTTTCTCGAAGGCTGAAGGCACTTGTTGCTGAAAGCGAAAATCGACTCGAGGTTTTGAGTTTGCGCCCTTCACTGTGTTTTTGTTTTGGCCGCTCACGGGAGAAAGCCGTGAATGCAGCGAAGCGCAATCGCAATTCAAGCACAGCGCACGGTAATTAAGATGGACATTGAGGGAAACCAATCAGCGCTGTCAAATTACTTCTCTTTAATCCCACCCATTGTCCCTCCCATTTTACGTCTTTTCACCAAAACTCTTAACACGGCGTTTGGGCGTGGTCAGTTTAAGTAAATCGCTTAAAAGGGATTTACTGACAGGGGAAAATATCCAATCGTGACCGCTGCGGGCGCGAGGGAACGCCCTTGAAATGCATATAGTATTTAATGTGGGGATACGTGTAGGCTATGCCTCCAAAAGCAAAAATTTTTTTTATTTGTTTTATGATCTCAATAATTTAGCCTACGGTCATCTGCAATCCATTGAAGGGCGTCTGGTGGAACTCCCCCACCACGCACACACGCATATGCATGATCATTCACAGTTGTTGGAGACTCTTGATAAGGACACAGTGACAGCCTATAACAATTACCGTTCTTCTTCACTTCGTGTGATATAAATTAATTGTTTTCTTACGGCCAATTACTTCCTTGTCACTTCTTACACTTTCAGAGTGTCTCGTGAAACCCTGGGGGGCACTTAATGGGTTTGCACAAATTGCATCTGCCTTTTGAATGCTTCTTGTTTTTATAGCATTCAGAAGGCAAAGCGCCACAAATCATTTCACAAAGAGGGAGGCCGGATGGGATCTTAAGCACAGATATTTCTAACAAACTTTAAATATGAATCCCTGGACTTCACCCCCCATTGTAGATACAGGCATCCAATGTGCAGTTTGGTAAGTATATTATGTACATAATCGAATGTGTGGACGCAAAGCTATCATGTCAAACTGAAGTTCAAAGCACTTTGTAAGCCGCTCTTGATCGTTGCGTTTTCCAAATGTTGAAGTAGGATGCTGAATTATCGAGCCTCTTTTACGGTGTATGATACTTCATTTTTCCACTAGATGGTGCTACCATTCCCCGAAAGATTCTCATCATTGGTTGTGTACCCATGTCCGTGTCTGTCTCTGTGCCATACTAATGACAGTTTTCCCAAGCGTGCCTCACTCCTCCTTGCCGGTGTTCTTTTTTTTTTTTTCCATATTAGTCACTGAAACTTTTTCATTAGTTGTCAGCCTGCAGTATAAATTGAATGGCTGCTCATAGATATGCTCATTTAGCACTGCTTCTGAAAAGTGGTGCCACATCCGCAGGGGTGGACAGTGCTGTGCGGTATATGGGTACTGATACAGGAAGAGGCGGTTCTGTGACCTGTTTGCCCCCAGCCAGCCTGTCAGAGCAGAGCCTTGCCTTTCATTCAGGACCTGCAGTTCTCCAGGGCGTGATCCCTACCCCTCTGATCGCCCTCTCTCTCTCTCTCTCTCTCTCTCTCTCTCTCTCTCTCTCTCTCTCTCTCTCTCTCTGTCCCCCCCCCTCTCTCCCTCTCTCCTCCCACAGCGTGCATCTGTTCACCTCACTAATCTTTGCCTAAATTCACTGAGATAATCCTTGATCCATCTGCCAGGGAGAGGAAAAAAGCGAGGGATCGCATGAACGCTGTTATTGACTGAGCACTACTGTACGCTGCTCTAACCCGTGGAAAAGGTAGCGATGCTGACCGCACACTGTCTGAATGTACAATACCGGGCAGCCTGTTAATATGATACTCACTCATTCACTGCTGTATACAGTACTGACTGCACCACTTTTACCTGACATAGCTCTTCTTAAACAGCCACAGTCATACAGGATACACATCATATACACAAATTATATAAACATTTTTGAATGGAAAATGAGGAGTATTGCACTTTGTGCTTTAAAATTTTTTCATTTATATTTCTAATTGTTTTTACTTTTTGCTATCTTTCAATTGTCTGTGAAAGGTGCTTAATAATAATAATAATAATAATAATAATAATAATAATAATAATAATAATAATAATAATATAACAAAACAATACAAATTTTATGAATATTGTCATTATCATTATTGATAATAAAATAATACTAATAATAATAATAATAACAACAACAAAACAATACAAATTTAATGAATATTGTTATTTTCATTATTGGTAATAATAATAATAATAATAATAATAATAATAAAACAATATAAATTCAATTAGTATTATTAGCAACACACAGTGTCTCTTCATGCACTGTTTATTTGACATCTATTATTTTGTCTATCCTTCTCTGTCTCTCATAGTAGTGGTTTTTCACATTATTTCATACAAAACAACACAACTTGTGTGTAATGTGTGTGTACTGACTGCCCGTGTAAGGAACTGGAATGGCATGTGCAGTAACAGATGAATAAAGTGTAGCCTCCCACGTCCTGTGTTCCATTCTCCACTGTGATCAGCCTGGCCCCAGCTGGTGTTGAAACTGCCGTTCTCATCTCTCATCTCTCAAGTCCGTCCTTCTAGAACATTTGTGGCTGTGAGTGGCCACACACAGTCCTGTCTGTAGGGGGGCAGGTTTGTCACGGCACCACCCTGTTATTTGTCAGCGTGCTCCTGGGCTGATTATTTGGTGAATGTCAGAACAGTGTGCCACTTTCTCAGCTCAGCTTGTGTCGTGGTGTAACGACCCGGACCTCCTTCCCCATTCTGTAACCTAAACCAACACACCATGCTCTGACCAGCTGCTAACCAACCTACACCACACTCTAACCGGCTGCTAACCAACCCACACCACACTCTAACCAGCTGCTAACCAACCCACACCATGCTATAACCAGCTGCTAACCAACCCACACCATGCTCTGACCAGCTGCTAACCAACCTACACCACTCTCCAACCATCTGCTAGCCAACCCACACCACACTCTAACCGGCTGCTAACCAACCCACACCATGCTATAACCTGCTGCTAACCAACCCACACCATGCTCTAATCAGTTGCTAACCAACCCACACCACACTCTAACCAGCTGCTAACCAACCCACACCACTCTCTAACCATCTGCTAACCAACCCACACCACACTCTAACCAGCTGCTAACCAACCCACACCATGCTATAACCAGCTGCTAACCAACCCACACCATGCTCTAACCAGTTGCTAACCAATTACCAACCCACACCAACCCTCAGTAAGAGATGCAATTCACAGACAGGTGCTGACTCAACAAAGGCTCAGTGTCTGCACACAATTTAAAAAAGTTTAACCCAAAATAATAGTAATAGTAATAATAATAATAATAATAATAATAATAATAACAACAATAATAATAATAATAATAATAATAATAATAATAATAATTATTATTATTATTATTATTATTATTATTATTATTATTATTATTAGTAGTAGTAGTAGTAGTAAACATCTATGGTCAAAGGCATTTTGGCACTAAACTTCCCATGGGGAATATTTGCATTAGCTCAGTGTCACATGGGCATATGGACGTATTCCTTCTTTTGAGCATTCATCCAATAACATGGCAACAGAAATAAACCAGAATAAAACTGCCCATGGCTAACAGTGACGTAGACGGTGACAATAACAACAGGAATGTATGTACACATTTCTTCTTCTTTATTTTACACAGGGATCTTTTAACATGTATCCATTTCATACATAAACTTTATTCATCCTTTTGCATGAATATTTATATATCTTTTTACATAGTGTCCATATTTTCCATAAATTCATAGCTTTGGAAAAAAAATAAAAATAACAAAAAAGACAAATAAAACCAAGAAAATAAACAGACCAGAAAAAAAAGAAAAAACGAAAACAAAACAAAAAAGACAACAGCAACAGTGACAACAGGAATTTAAAGAAGTAATATAATTATTCAATCCTGCCCTTGATAGTACAGGAAAATATGTGTCTTAACGGTTTGCCTGTTTTCATACTCCAGTTTAAATCACCTTCTAAGCTCCTCTGTGCTTGTTTTTGTATGCGGATATCTACTGCAAATTCATAGACAATAAGCATAATAATGGCAATTGTAAAAAGTAAGTATACACATCCTTTACAATCTAAAACACCTAAAGAAACACAGTTGGAACAGGTTGGGGGGGGGGGGGGGGTAAGAGAGAGCTCATGGGGGGAGAAAACCAGGATGTGAGAGATGACTGCGGTGGACTCAGGGCCTGGTGAAAGGCATTTGGCTCCGCCTCTACGACACAGTGACCAATCAACATCTTCGCCACAGATTCTCTAGACCATATCAGATGCTCAGCTTTGCGTTCTTAACCCTGAAACGCCCAAGGTTTTGTCTCAGTAGAACTTCCCAAAGCTGAGACATTCACATTTGATGCAGCTTTCGAAATTCATCAAGGGGCGTGGCCAAGTGTAATTCTGCAGCCAATGGACGTTCTGTACTAAACTATAGCCCCAGAAACTCCTGTTACCAACAGAATGTCCTGTAGCTATGAAGCATGTTGGCTGAAAAGATCAGAGGAGATGAGCGTCTGGTGTGTCTAAAGAATCTGTGCCTGCATCCCACTGAAAACTGCTGATGCCACTTCGTGTCAAGATTGACAGACGCTGATCCTGCCAAGGAGATCCCTTATAAAAGTGCAAACAGACGAGTGGTACGGTTCTTAGAACTGTCAATGACTAAATTGAGCAAATTGCGTTTAATCTCGTGCCTTACTGCAGACGTGAAACGATATATACAGCTTTGCTTTGGCAGTGGAAATATTGAACACAACGCTTGCAAAGCTGTGCTTCACAGTTGCATTATTTGTGCGGCATTGTTCCAGTCTCCATGACAACCTACCACGGTAACAACACTACGGCGAAAAAATAATCTCTCCATCAATAACGAGTCTCTTCCCAGGACAACACGCTCTAATACTAGTATAATAAAACCATGTGAGGATTCTCCAGTATCATGCAAAGTTTAAGTGATTGTTTACAGAGGATAACTACCACAGCACAGGGCATATAGACTGTGTTGGCCTGTGCTTGCCTGTGTTTCTCGCCTCCCTTTCCCATTGGTGGAGGAACGCACTGATCTGACATGACTCCTGTCTCACTTTCACAAATTCTTCATTTGGCCCCATTTTTAAATTCACAATATTTGCTTATGTCATTAAAAAGACATTTACATGAAGGTGCTGCAAACATTTGTATCAATCCATACAAAGGTTCTGCGACAATTTTATCGATCAATTGATCCTGCTGACATTCAACTGATGCCAAATAATGATGGAACAGAGCTGGAAGTTTTTTTTTTCCAGCAGTGTACTTACAATACAGTGTAAAATGTAGAAATTGCTCAGATATGACACAATCCAATATACGGCAAAAAATGTCAAATATCCATCCTCACCGATAGTGCACTAGACTCAATACCGAGCACCTGGGAGACAGCGAACATCAATGGCACAGGCAGCGATGACATTTCACTATTGAGGAATTATACGGACTAATGCAACGCATTCTGGAAGCGTTACATGGGTTATCATTCATGGCCGATCTGCAAATGCCATTTTGTACGAGAGCCCATGCAGTAAACTGATATCTATCTGATGTATGCCTGTAGGTTTCAGTACGCGTTTGGAATGGGGGGGAACCGACACCTTCAGACAGGAGCGGCCGGGACCTCAGGCCAAACTGGGGGACGGGAGGAGTGGGCTTTGGCCGCGGAATTTTAGGATTCAGGCAAACGAACAGCGTGCGGTGGGAATGTCATACTGCCGAATCTCCAGCAGCATGGACGCTGCACTATTGAACACACACACACACACACACATGTACAAACACACACACGTACACATGTACAAACACGCACACACACACACACACAGGACATCATGGCTATGATGTACAATGTAGAAGTCCTATAAAGGAAGAAAAACCTATAGGTCCACAGGATCCCACAGCCTCACAGTTAGAAGCAAGTTCAAGTCAGCGATCGAAAGTCTCTTTTTAAATTCATCTCAGACTGATTTGGTCATAGTTAACACGTAAAACACCAACCCAGTGGCTCGAACGATAAATAAGTTTTCAGCACATGCTCACACGCTGAACGCACGCACACAATGCAAATCACACCCGTCATTCTGGTCCTTATTGCTGCTTCCCAACCCCGCGAAACTGCTGCTGCTGGATCGTCCGGTTCGTCTTTGTCTCGTATTCTTTATTGCTCGTCACGTTCTTCCGTTCAGCTTTTAAAACTTGTTGGCACATTTGAGGTGTTTTCGTGCTTGCCTTCAGAACGGGACGGGACCTCGTCTCGCCGCAGATCTGCATGCGAACGCCTTCCACTCGAGGCGACATGCACAAAGGTTTAACAGACACTTCATAAAACAGCACGCTGGCATTAATTATCATTTAAAGCACTACTCAACAGTTTTTATGGCCGCTGTTTGTTTTCCCTCGCGCGGATAACGGCTAACAGTTCTATAATGATCACTGTCAAAGGTCACGGAACATGTAACGCTGAACATCAGTGATGGCCTGTTATACAACGGCCGTGGATCATGTCCGGACATGTTCCCGAGCTATTGTGTGCGCTATTAAAGGGTTTATGAATATTACAGTGTGGTTATGAATGCCAAAAACATTTTTTTTTGTTGTATGTCAGCATAAACTCCATTAAAGGGCTTTAAAAAAACATATAAAGAAATAAAAATCATGCTCCTAGCACCGAGGTCATATCAGGGGATATGTTTACCAGAGTAGGGACTGAACGCTCCTGTAAAGATTTAATTCTGACCTCAGTGAAATATATCAGTGGAATAAAGGTTTGAGAGAGACCCCACCCTGCAGGACAATTATAAATTACAGCACCAATAATGGATTTACCCAATGTGTGTGTGTGTGTGTGTATGTGTGTGTGTGCGTGTGTGCATGTGCGTGTGTGGGTGTGTGTGTGTGTGTGTGTGCGCGTGTGTGTGTGCGCGTGTGCATGTGCGTGTGTGGGTGTGTGTGTGTGTGCGTACGCATTAGTAATTATTGGCATCTGTGCCTGGAAGATGAGCTTCAGGCCATAAAGGGCGTGGCTACAACACAGTGGGCGTATACTTCTTTTTTTTAACCGATATTTAAGAAGGCAGTTCCTTCGCTCAAAATTCACAGAAACATTGTGTAAACATACACTGCAATCCCAAGCACAAGCACAAGAAGCGCACTCTATCAGTGGAAGGGACCAAAACACAAATACTGTAAATCACAGGGAGAGCAGAACCTGCACACTCGCACAGATTCTCTGTTCGAAGTTGCATGTGTATACACACATACACACAAACCCCACATACACGTGTATAAATGAATACACACCTTCGCATGTGTACACACACACGCACACATACAAACACATGCCCACAGACACGCACATTCACACACACACACACACACACACACACAAACACACTCAGGCTATCTATGGCTGTTTTTTTCCCCATCGTTTTCTCTCCTGCTATGCGTTTTCTCTCACTTTACATCTTTCCATCCATCTTTCATAGCCCAGCTCAGTCTCATCCTCTTTAACTATCCAACCATCCCCCTTTCTCCCTTCCTTTCTCCCTCCCTCCTTCTTTCACCTTTCTCCTCCCCGCTCCTTCGCTCTACATCAGCTCTCTCTGCGCCTCCCCGCCGTGCAGGTAGCTGTTGTACCCCGGGGGCTGCACATACTCCTCCGTTTTGTCCCAGTCTGTCACCCACCCTCCTCCTCCTCCTCCTCCTCCACCTCCTCCTCCCCCGCGGTTGGTGCCCACGTTGGGCTGGCTCAGAGCCCCGTAATGCCCCCCCCCTCCGCTGCGGTACATCTCCTCTGTGGCGTCGGCCAGCTCGTCCTCGTCCAAGATCCCGCACTTCTCCTCGCTGGTGTCCTCGACGTCCGCCCACGGCTGCTTTTCACCGGAGGCGAAAATTCCTGGAACACAGAGAGTGGTCACCTCAACCGGAATACTGACCAGTCACCGCAACCGGAGCATAGAGACCGGTCACCTCGACCAGAATACAAAGACCGGTCACTTTAACCATAATACAGACCGGTCACCTCAACCAGAATACAGACCGGTCACCTCGACCAAAATACAGACCAGTCACCTCAACCGGAGCATAAAGACCGGTCAGCTCGACCAGAATACAGAGACCGGTCACTTTAACCATAATACAGACCGGTCACCTCAACCAGAATACAGACCAGTCACCTCGACCAAAATACAGACCGGTCATCTCAACCAGAATACAGATCCATTATCTCAACCAGAATACAGACCGGTCACCTCAACCAGAATACAGACCACTCACCTCGACCAAAATACAGACCGGTCACTCAACCAGAATACAGATCCATTATCTCAACCAGAATACAGACCGGTCACCTCAACCAGAATACAGACCAGTCACCTAAACCAGAATACAGTCTAGTTATCTCAACCAGAACACAGAGACCGGTCACCACAACCAGAACACAAAGACTGGTCACCTCAACCAGAACACAAAGACCGGTCACCTGAACCAGTACACAGAGACCGGTCACCTCAGCCAGAACACAGATCAGTCGCCTCAATCAGAATACAGGCCAGTCACCTCAACCAGAATACAGAGAGCGGTCACTTTAACCAGAACACAGACCGGTTATCTCAACCAGAACACAGTCATTAGAGCCCAATAGCTCACCTGGGGATTCACAGGGCAGACTGAACCTGAAGAAGGGGGGTAAAAAAGCAGAAAATACACACCGTAGAAGACCACTCCTCCATAATGAACGAGCGCAGCGATGAGAAAGACATATTGCCACTCCTCTCGTGTCTGAGACCAGAACAGAAAGATAGAGAGTTAGTTAAAAGATTGGAGAGCTGAACGCAAAACAACGCAGTAGTAACAGTGTTCATAAAAACGAGTCGTATAAGAGCCAGTTCACATATGTTATTACAGGCTGTGTTTTCTGGACTCGATGTCACGCAACACGTGGGCACAGTCAGTGGCGCAGCACATGGATGCACTGAGCTTGGCTATTGAATGTCGGTGTTATCGTGACCAGAGGCGAGGAGCGCACAGCTCCAAGCGCACGGCACAGGTGGAAAATGGGCTGGATTATGCTGAAAATATTATTGGTGGGTGTGTTGCTGGAAGATTCAATCACAGCCAATCAAATGAGCTCTTTTTATTCCCTTTAAGAGCAATGCGCTTCATGTCCCTGAGTACTGCAAATTTCCATCATCTACCACTGCAATGGAAGAAGGCTTTAGTCATCAGAAGAAGCTTGTAGAGTTTTTGTGTAGGAGATGTAGAGTAGGGCTGTCAGTCCTTCCAAAACATTTGAACGAGTTTGAACGAATCTCATAAATAAGAAATTAATTCAAATTTTCTACTGTCAAAATTGAAATGAAGCATTGCCTTAATGTATCACTGTCAATGGCCCGATTTTAATTTCTCATTAAACTTTAAATGGCTTGAATAGCTGTGATGGTGTGGCATTGTGTTGAGTAGCTGTGATGGTGTGGTGCTGTGTTGAATAGCTGTGTTGTGTTGCTGTGATGGTGTGGTGCTGTGTTGAGTAGCTGTGATGGTGTGGTGCTATGTTGAGTAGCCGTGATGGTGTGGTGTTGTGTTTAGTGGCAGCGATGGTGTGGTACTGTGTTGAGTAGCTGTTTTGTGTTGCTGTGATGGTGTGGTGCTGTGTTGAGTAGCTGTGATGGTGTGACATTGTGTTAAATTGCTGAGTTCAGTAGTGGTGATGGTGTCATGCTGGGTTGAGTAGCTGTGTTGAGTAGTTGTGAAGGTGTGGCACTGTGATGAGTAGCTATGTTGAGAAGCTGTGATGATGTGTTGCTGTGATGGTGTGGTGCTGTGCTGAGTAGCTGCGATGGTGCAGTGCTGTGTTGAGTAGCTGTGTTCAGTAGCTGTGATAGTGCTCTGTATACCTTGTGTTTGGTCATGGCTCCAACTATGAGAGGACACACCATGCCTGACAGAGTGCCCACTCCGTTGGAGATCCCCATGAGGATGCTAGCGTAGCGGGGAGCGATGTCCAGGTGATTCACATTGAACCCTGGGAGATGGAGGAGGAAGTCAGAAACAGCCTGCTGTACACCACCACCAACGTACGGGCCAATCAGAAGAAGGCATGAGAGAGAAACAGCATGAATGTATCTAGACAGACAGCCTTCGGATGGTTGTACCATTTTTACAAAAACTACTGGTCTATATACAGCATGTCAGTATCCTAACAGTAAGCAAAGCTCATTGCTTTACTGTACCGAGACAAACAGCAATGTAGAACTAAGTATTATAAAGTTCATCCATTAGGTAAAAAACTAAATAAGACTTT
>CM077300.1:10742500-10817500 GCA_039654925.1 Anguilla pacifica | reverse complement strand
TTTGGAAAGACGCGGTTTAAACGCAAGAGGACTTCGAACGAAACTTGAAGGACCCCGTTTCCCCGCTCAGGCTACGCGTTCACGTCTGTGTCGATCGTCGGCATCAAGCCCCGCAAACCCGCGTAAAATGTCTGAAATGTTTCCGTAAATTACAGGGAACTGAAAAGCCATAACAAGCACCTTTTACAACGCAAGTGAACACAATCGCCGCCAAGACCGGAGCCTGAAAGAGTCCAGCAGGAGCTTATCGGCGCCTTCAACCGCTAACGTTTTGCTTTCCGTCGATTTCCTGCAGATTTTCCTCTTGCTCTTTCACAGGAGCGCTTTGTTTGGCTTAATTGCCCAGCCTGAAGTACAGGAGTCTGCCTCACCCCTAAACAAGAGTCTCTGCCCCCCTGTCCAAATACAGGAGACTGCCCCACCCCAAATACAGGAGTCTGCCCCCCTCCTACCCCTAAAGCAGGAGACAGCCCCTACCCCAAAAACACCAAAACAGGAGTCTGCACCCCACCCGCAAACAAGAGTCGGCCCCCACCCAAAGCAGGAGTCTGCACCCAACCCCAAAACCGGAGTCTGCCCCCACCCCCAAACAGGAGTCTGCCCCTACCACTCCACCCCCCCACCCCCCAAAAGCAGGAGTCTACCCCCACCCCCAAAGCAGGGGCAAACCTCCTCCAGATCAGAGCAAGGAACCTTCTCTCTCTCTCTCTCTCTCTCTCTCTCTCTCAAAAGACGGCTGCAATAAACAGGTTTCAGCAGGAAATGGGCACTCACCATCTCGTCCAGGGCATAGCGCAGTAATCCATGCTCATACAGGATAAAGAACCGTCTCTGCCACTTCTGCATGGGAAACAAAAACAAGACCAATGAGATCCCCTTTACATCTCAACAAGACCAATAGATCCCCTTTACATCTCAACAACAAGGCCAATCAGATCCCACATCTCAACAAGGCCAATCAGATCCCCTTGTTTATCAATCAGATCAACAAGGTCACTGAAATCTGAAATCTCCCTCACAACTCAAGGACAGGGCACTGACTAATGCTGTGGCTGGGTTGCACACACACCACACAATTTCCTTAGAGTGGAAATCATAAACATACATCATATTCTAATAAAACACTGTTTAAGTTTGATTTCTTTTTATTTATTTATTTTTTTTTAGTTTTTAGGAGTTTCAGAAACACAAAGAGGCCCCGGGCCACAACATTAAATAACCTGGTGGCCCCTCAAAGGACAATGGGAGTTCCTGAGTGTCTATTCCAGAATCCACAGTCCAATATCTGTACAGTACTACTGGAGACACAACAGTACTACTGTGTACAGAATTGATACACTGTGAACAGAACAGCACTGTGTACAGAACAGCACAAGCCTGAGCGTTACACGACTCACAACTGAACAAGGAATCTCAGAGCTGCCACTATGTACATGCAGCACCAGGAAAGGACCTGGATCGCAAATGTGTGTTTTCATTTCGAAACCGTGGAGGCTATCCGTACGATTCCGCACGACACAGATTTTCCTTCCCTCTCCTTGTCCAGTGCTCTGTTAGCATCCTTTCCCAGTTTAACGCAGCGATGCGTGGCGGTGTTACGTTTCTAACCCCAGTTACCAGGGGAGGCCTTCAATAATATATGAGGATGTGCGCTTTGTGCTCCAACAGGCACCAGAGGAGCCTGAATGGAGGCTCCTCCACCAGGCCCAGGGAAACTCTATCTACTCTAACTGGAGGCCCATTAAACATTTAGAGCGCGTTCCCAACGGCTGGATTAGAGGACAATTATAACTGAACCTAGAGGGGTGGAGAAGAAAAGAGGAGTTTTGTCGGCCGTATCCAGTCACAGGTTCCAGTGCAGAGAGGCACTGGAACACAGGCACGCACACACACAAACACACACACAAGAACAACAAACACATATAAACCCACCCACACACACACCCAACTGTATATGCCACCCTTGTGGAGTGGTCATTGAACTGCCCTACAGGTCACAGACCTCTGCTGTAGAGCTTATGAGGCTGTGCCCAGGGAATGCAGGGAGCTGCACAGTCCCAGTCTGTGAATGCGCAGAGCTGCACAGTCCCAGTCTGTGAATGCACAGAGCTGCGCAGTCCCTGTCTCTGAATGGCACTACAGGCTGGGTCGATGGCGGCCATTTCAGTAGCGGGACGGGCGATGGAGCAAGGCTACAGCGTCAGAGAATGGGCCGCCTCCTTTGTCCGGTTTCCTCCAATCAGCAGCCCCCCCCCCCCCCCCATTTCACATGGAAGACACTAAGGGCGAAGGCCGGCCTGGTCGTACGGTGCCGCCGTTTGTGGTCGTCCACCAGGAAGCATCAGCGACATCGCAGGTGTGGGCGGAAACGCACAGGCAAAAAAGAGGCCCACCCCACTGGTCCTGGGGATCTCAGAGTCAGTATTAGACTCATGAACTGTGAGAGGAAGTTCTAAAGAGAGAGAGCTGGAAGCCTCTGGAAATTCTTATTCACCACCTTCCAGACAGTTTCATAAGCTAGAAAGCTCCAGGGCAAAGGTTAGGTGATTCAAAGCCAACTTATGTTGCTTTCTAAGAGTGGGACTGAAGGGATGGATAAATCATAAGAGCGGAATTAAATAAATGGGAGGGGGGGGCGCGCTACAGTGGACCCAGGATGCACCTGAATCACCATGTTCTCATCCGGTGTGAAGAGCACCCAACTAGGGCTGAACCAAATATCGAATTACAATACATGGTAAATGGTAAATGGTAAATGGACTGCATTTATATAGCGCTTTTATCCAAAGCGCTTTACAATTGATGCCTCTCACTCACCAGAGCAGTTAGGGTTTAGGTGTCTTGCTCAGGGACACTTCGACACGCCCAGGGCGGGGATCGAACAGGCAACCCTCCGACTGCCAGACAACCGTTCTTATGTCCTGAGCTATGTCGCCCCTATACATAATACATAAGGAAGCCCGCCCCCGTAGGGCATGAATCACAATATATAAGGATGCCCTTATAGGCAATCTTTAGTCTTTTTATCTTTAAATCATACCTGATGCAGTAGTAAACTACCAAACATCAAAGGCCATGTGAAGTGCTTACGGGAAAAAAAGATAGCATCACTGATATCTATTGGGTGTTGAGAAGACAGCCAATCAGGAGCAAGTTCGCACGGCTCGTGATCATGTGATTTGTTTTTTCAAATCAGACACTAACACACAGGAGCACTGCAAAGGGGAATTCCTTAAAAGACTAAACCCGGGCCTCTATGGAATAAACCTTTAAGAAACCAGGTCAGATGAAAGGCCTGGAATCTTTCCCATCCCCTAAAGAAACACAATGTCATCATCCCTCCCCTGTGTCGAAGCACAAACTATCAGTCCAGTGTGAATCTGAATGTCATCACTGTTACAGTGCCAAGCTAGCTGTCGGTAGAAACAGACTGCAAGATACTCAACTCACCCGAGATCTGTGTCCTGGATTGTCAAAGTTGGTTCCCTCTGGAGCCAGAAGCAGCCAGCCTCCATATATGGGTTTAGCCTACGGGAAACGGCAGGGGAGAATGAGCCACATCAAGATAATTTTATTTTCTGTGCATTATTGCTTGTAACTCTACCAGTGACTATAATCTCTATACCTTTATTTAACAGAGAACTCAATCAATAAAAGCAGGTGGAAATGCAAAAAAAAAAAGACCCAGGTAGAGAATCATGCATAGGGAGATTATGGGGTAGGCCAGCTCTAGATTTTGGGAAATTTGGCCCAGACATGTGGGGTTAACAATTTTTATCTTTTATGCAACCCGTTCAGACAGCGACACACTTACTGTAGAATTCCATCTGAACTATGCCGCAATAACATGGCAGGCTGTTTGTTTGTGACCTGATTATAAGAAGATACAGGGACATTGTGGACTACGTCTGACAATCCGGGACAACGGTGACGGTCATCCGGCCCTGCTGCTCTTAAAAATTCACTCTATTTGTCTACCTGACCCCATCCTTTGGGGGGGGGGGGGGGGTTTGCTGGGTTAGATGCATTTGGGTCAGGTTCTCGCCTTCAGCGGGTAAAGCAGTCTGTGCGCATGTTTATCTCATAAGCCCCACTCTTCAACCCAATCGCTGAATTCCACATAGATTTGGAGGAGGGGCTTAAACGCTACCATTTAACACAGCCACACAAATTAACTTGAGCAATTCAGGTTAGGCACCTTCCTTAACCGTACGTTCGAATTTACAACCTTGTAATAAAAAGACCAGCTCATAAAACACTATGGCTGCAGTGCCTCCATGATGCTTCTTACTAAATATTTGCTTGATGTATCCACACAAGTTTGTCCATTAAACCA
Source organism: Anguilla pacifica (assembly GCA_039654925.1). Lineage (NCBI taxonomy): Eukaryota > Metazoa > Chordata > Actinopteri > Anguilliformes > Anguillidae > Anguilla > Anguilla pacifica. Next base: position 10,813,164 of record CM077300.1, on the reverse strand, counting down.
AGCAAGTCACTGGAAAGTGAAACCTGGCTGTATGAAACCATAGCAATTTGACAGCAAGAACAAGAGTGCTGTGAGGAAACATTCTCCTCCATCAATCCTTTCAGTCAGGTCTGGAGCAAAAGTGGAAAGAGATACAGGGGAAGGAACATTGCGCGGTCGAAGAGTTTACATGATAATATCCCCACGGCCATTTCAGTTTGAACAGTTTGCACTGAGAAGCTCAGCAGCGACCGTGGAAAACATCATCGGAAAAGCAGCGTCCAATTTTATTTTTATTAGGGTACAAAAAAGAAATCTGACCTGCTGTCCACTATTCTGAAACTGCAAACCTACATAAAACACTTCCGATGAATTAGTATATCACACTGAAAAACCGATAACCCGGTCTCCGCACAGGCATGCATGCGCACAGACATGCACAACGCAAACACACACAACCACGCACGTGTAAATCCACACAAACAGGAACACGCATACGTACACATACACGTGCAAGCTCGCTTGCACGCACACAGGCATGCACACACACAAACACACACACAAGAACAACAAACACATATAAACCCACACACACACCTGACTGTATATGCCACCCTTGTGGAGTGGTCATTGAACTGCCCTACAGGTCACAGACCTCTGCTGTAGAGCTTATGAGACTGTGCCCAGGGAATGCAGAGAGCTGCACAGTCCCAGTCTGTGAATGCACAGAGCTGCACAGTCCCAGTCTGTGAATGCACAGAGCTGCACAGTCCCAGCCTGTGAATGCACAGAGCTGCACAGTCCCAGTCTGTGAATGCACAGAGCTGCACAGTCCCAGTCTGTGAATGCAGAGAGCTGCACAGTCCCAGTCTGTGAATGCAGAGAGCTGCACAGTCCCAGTCTGTGAATGCAGTTAGCTCCACAGTCCCAGTCTGTGAATGCAGAGAGCTGCACAGTCCCAGTCTGTGAATGCAGAGAGCCGCACATTCCCAGTCTGTGAATGCAGAGAGCTGCACAGTCCCAGTCTGTGAATGCAGAGAGCCGCACATTCCCAGTCTGTGAATGCAGAGAGCTGCACAGTCCCAGTCTGTGAATGCAGTTAGCTCCACAGTCCCAGTCTGTGAATGCAGAGAGCTGCACAGTCCCAGTCTGTGAATGCCGAGAGCTGCACAGTCTGATGGCAGCTGGCGAGGCTCGCCATGGAAATGGGAGGAGGCGAGAGCGGGCCTCTCTCGCAAAGGCCAGGCGAACGCCAAAGCTGATGTCACCACGCGCCCGACTGCCCGCCAGGTCACAAGCGAAACGTTGTGCAAGAGGACACAGTGCTTCCCAGTAGCACAAGGAAGCCATCCCTTCCAGGAAGCCTTTCTGCTCTTGCACAGTTCACTGTTTGCAGCTCTCCTGAGGTGTGTGGGCTTCTAATGACACTCAAAATCAGCCTTCAGCTCCAGTGGCAAGAATTCCTGTGAGCTCCTGTAAACCTGCTCACTCTAACCCTGAGCTCCTGTAAACTGCTCACTCTAACCCTGAGCTCCTGTAGTAAACCTGCTCACTCTAACCCTGAGCTCCTGTAAACCTGCTCAATCTAACCCTGAATGTAACATTTCCGTACTTCACAAACAAGAGAACAGAGCTAGCTGTATAACTGCACCGAGTAAACCTGGAACTCCACCAAATCTGGAACATGGACAAAGGTAAAAAGAGCATTACAGTTATCCAGCTAACACAGTAATCCTGCTTTGTGAAACAGGGCCCAGAATGTATACTCAAACTATTTTTTCCATAATACAACAAACATGAGAACATTAAAAAGGGAAGAGGCTAATTACCAACAGGCTTCATCTGAAATTATGAGACCCCACCACATAAACGATCCAACATGGAAAGGTCCTTCCATGTTGTAGTCAATGGGGTCATCTGTACTGTACATGTTGCCACCAAATTTTTTTCCCCTTCAGAACAAGTGCCCAGTTCCAGTGGCATTTTCTACCCTTGACCAATTTCCATTCTTGACAGGAATCCGTTAATTTGCCTCCGTTAAACTCAATGAAAGCCTGCAAAAATTACATTAACTGCACAGCTCTGGGGTAGGAGCGGCACGCCCATAACGGATATCATAAAATAACTATTCCAGGCAAGTTTGGTTTTGGAAATGTGAGCACAAGTTAAAGAAAGTCATTTTTACAACCCTATCACACGTGTGCGAACCACTCATCGTTCTGCTTCTGACGGGTCAGCTCTCTGCTATGGTGAATAACATGGAGGAAAAACAGTGCTGCCACAAACACGGTTAACTTAGACCACGGGTGCATTACATTACATTACATTTATTTAGCAGACACTTTTATCCAAAGCGACATACAAAAGTGTATATCATGGTCATTGGACAACTACAAAACACAGGTTCAATAAGGTACGATACTCATTTCGTACAGCTGTTTCTAGCCAAGAAGACAGTTCAGTTCACACAGTGAACACCATTCTGACCTAACTCATGCCAAGCCAAACTAGGAAGAAGAAAAAGCTACAATATTAAGGTGCACAACATGGGACAATTCGTTTCAGGATTTTGTGCAAACCTCTGCTCTTGATTATTTCATTAGCTCAACCATACATATCTGTCCTCTTTTTAAGCACCAGCTAGACCTACAGACTGCAAGCGCATCCTAAAGATTTTACTTTAATCACAGGAGTAAACCACCATAGAATACAGAGCTGTCAGAAAAAGAAAATTAAGGTAATTGGCTGGAATCAAAATCACTACGCAAACCAGTCATCCAGGACCAAACTTGAGGGCGACACCCCTGACATAGACCTTTACTTTTCCCAAATACACTGTCAAATTCTAATTCTTTGTCAACAAAGCAAACTGGAGATAACCATTTGCCTGGTCATCCTCCAGGCCATGAGTCTGATTATGTATCCAGTCCATTCAATACAGGCTAAATCGCCCTAATCTGCACTAACGTTTCACTGACACAAGTTAAAGACATGGCTGCCAAATTCCTCATCTCATTTACAACAAATCAAATGTGGAAAACAATGTCGGCAAATAATCATCAACAGAGCGGTAAAAGCAAACTCGGAGGGGGAGAGTTTTCTTTGTAACAAGTCAAAAAAAGGAACCTATTTAGCTGAAACTGTTGGCATCCTTACAGCATCTTTCGAACCCCCCCCCCCCCCCCAAATTTGGCTGTGAGAGTTTTTCACTGACCCCATGGGAGGGGGGTGGGTGATCTTTTCACGAACTTACAAGTATAAAGCCTTCTTTATGCACAATGTTAAAACAGCACGATACACGCTCATTATAAATATTAACTGTTTCCGCTAAAGTGGTGAAAGTGAAATTCTGTGAGGTCGAGAGCTTGTTTAACATAATGGCTTGGGCGCTTTATCTGCAAGGCATACATATACAGCTAGAATCATACACAGCGTGTGCGCGTTCAGTAAAACAATCACAATTGGTATAACGTACACATTCATTAATTTCGTAGAATGAAATATTCCAGTTTGCATCCACGAGTTTAATCTGTATCATTGTAGTCTACATATATAATGTTTCAAAATCTAGAACATAATATTCGCAAAAATGCCACGACTCCTCGCAATCGTATTAACCCCTAACCTGAGTAACGCGTACTTTGTTTCAGCTTGCTCTCAAAAACTACTAAATTACACGAGTTTCACTCGTTTACATTGCAACAATATCCATTTTAATTAAAATGCAGGTTCGCAATGCAATAAAGAAACAATGAATAAAATCATGCCAGCTCCCACGCGACAGAATTACCAAATCATTCACACACAGAGAAACAAGCAAAACGTCATTTGTAACACATGCTAGCCTACTACGCGAGCGGTAAACGAGGCACAGAACATTAGCTACTGTCCATTTAACGCTTCAGAAGATCCGTACGTTTTACCGGGATTGCCCTTCATTCATGTTTATAATACGTGCTGGCAAACAAACAAACTTGAACAAACAAAACACTTACCTGGCTTAAATCTTCGGCGTTCAATAAATGCGACTCTCTGGGTTTAAAACAATTCTGACATTTACTTTTGTTAAAAATATTCGCTTGAAACTTCCGACAAGCATTATCTTTGGAGGACATCATTGCTCTTTTCTGGTGATTCCACCCCGTCGATTTTGACCGTTGATATCTCTCTCAGATAGTTAATAAAGTTAACAAAAGTAGTTTCCAAACAGCTAAGATGCTTCCAATGACGTGAAATTTTGGAGCATGCAGTCATGTAACCATGTGTTTAGAAAGGATATTACAATGCGTGTTCCCAGGTGCGCGGATTCTGCTGGCACGGAAATAACACGAACGTATTACAAATTCCGGAGAGCGTCCATGATAGAAAAGGGAGCGACTTTCTATTAAGGAGCGAACAATGCCATTTAAAAATTCGTCCAATTGTAGCCCATAACCGTGCCCGAATTCGTTCTGCTTGCACCCATAGCTCCATGAACGAACGCGTAACCTGAGTTGTTTACTTAATCTCCTTTCCCTGGCAAGTGTTTTTTTTTTCTTTTCTTTTTTTTGGAAATTATGTCAGTAGCAAAACTTTCCTCTCGCTTGTGTTGCGGTTGACTGCCATGCCTTGCCGTATTCACTGAGGCGAAGTACAACACGTGAAATGCACAGGTGACACTTTCATACCCGGCCGAAACGTCCTGTGAGCGTCCTTCACTGGAGATACGTACAGCGCTCGCAGCATGTGGTTTGCACTAAGCGATCGCACTAAATCGGTTGCACTAAGCGAGTTTGTGTTCGTGGCCTTTCTTGTGCGTTTGCAAAGTCTACGATGTGCTTCGAAAACTGAGCTACGACTCAAAGAAGAAATTGAGCGGTGGTGAGAATGTGACCAGATTTTTTAAATTGAGGGTGCGTTCACTTCACATGTATTTAAAGGCTGTAATATCAGATATTAAAGCAGCACACAAAAACCTAATTGTCCCAGAAGTCTGTACATGCGACACTAGGTATTGATGTACATGTGAAATGATTTGGAATATTACTGTGCCATTTTCTCATGATCCCACTGCAGATTTCATATGTCAACGTCATATCTAACCGGAATATTCGCGAGCGCAACAGAGCATCACCAGGGAAGACACTCAGCACCTAATGATGTCTATGGGTCACAGCCTTCAAGCATGCAAAACATATGTGACACAGCTGCTAAACATAACTAGTTTTATTGACATAACATTAATGCGTCCCAACCATTATGGTGCCCAGAAATAGGGGGCTATATAGTGCTGTAATTTCCACATGGTGAAACAAGTGTACAAAAATACCCTTAAATAAAAGCTGAGAATCTGCACTTTTTTATTACAAAATTAAACGTTGTACAGAGCCAAATTAAGAAAAAATATGTCTTTGTCCCAAACATTATAGAGTTCACTATATACATATGTGTGTGTGTGTGTGTACTTATTTATAGATACATATTTGTAGATACATACATATACACAAATATAAAGGTGTAAAATATATATATATATATATATATATATATATATATATATATATATATATATACACACACATACACACACTCAGTATATAATATGTGTGTGTGTTTACATTCAGACAGGGGACAAATTAAAGGAAAACCAACAGAAAGTGTCTTAGTAAGGTGTTGGGCCACCACGATCCACCACCCTTTTGCCCTGTGGATGGGGGCATTGTCATCCTGGAAGAGACAGCTCCCATCAGGACAGAAATGTTTCATCATAGGATGAAGGGGATCACTCAGAATAAGTTTGCATTAAGTTGCAGTGACCCTTCCCTCTAAGGAGACAAATACCAGGAAAATGCCCCCCACAGCATAACAGATACACTGGAGCCCATCACTGTGGGAGTCAAGCATTCAGGCCCGTACCGGTCTCTTGGTGTACGCCACACATGCACTCGCCGACTTGTCGAGAATACGGTGAAGGATGACTCACCTGACCATATCCCTATTTTCCACATCTCTGTAGACCGGTGCCTATGTTTTTTGCACCACTGAACTCTCAAATGTGCCTTTGTCTGTGTAATAAGGTGCTTATGCGCTGCAGCCCTACTATATTATCCCTCTCCATGTAGATGTCGACGAACTGTTCTCGCTGACAGCCTGATCACGTCCTGCATTAGGATTTTCAGTCACCCGAGGAAGAGCTGCTCTTCTGTTTTTCCTTACATATCGCACTAATGCACAAGGTCATCGAACATACACTTTCAACCACAATTTCTGACTCTATTTACTGATGTCTTTTGCATAGGTCTAAATGCAGTTGTCGCTTTAGTCACTCTTCCCATTGAAACCCTAGCCAGTTGAGCAGTCTTCATGACTGAAGCTCCTGCCATCCGTGCCCCAATAATGAGCCCTCTTTCAGAGACACTTGAAGCTTTTCTTCTTGCCATCTTGATCGAAAATGGAGGTCAACAATGCAGTACACCTGCATGGAACCATCTGCATTTGCTATGTTTCTCCACTCATTTATTCAGGTTTCCTCTTTAATTTCTCGCCTGTATATATGGGCCTATATGCATGTATGTATGTACTGTATGTAAATAAACACACACACACACACACACAGATATATAGATATACATAGTGGTATTCCCGCCATCATCCAATTTCCATTATGAGCTCGGTTTTCGAAACACATAAACACGCAAAGAGGACAGTGAAAGCGTACAATCACATGGCCCAACCACATTTGCTACACCTGTTTTCACATTAATCAGAGATCTGAATTAAACCGGTTCCCAGCGTAGCCTACATATTGCCCAACGATGTTTAAAGGCATAGCTTTGTGACGTTATACTTATAGCATAGAACGTACATAGGAATACACAAAGCAATAAATATGCACGTCTACGCGTAGCTCCCGGGCAGGCCACACAAGGCATATGAACGTGAATGATTTGTCGCCCTCTTGTGGCGCTGAAATGATACTAGTACGGTGGTGTCCTATCTTATCCCGAAAGGGCCGGTGTCGGGACACGCTTTTGTTTTAGCCCAGCACTGCGATACCTGATTCAACGAATACGATCAAGATCTTCAGTCAGGACAATTATAAGTATAATCAGGTGTCTTAGTGCGGGGTTTAAAAAAAAAACCTGCACCCACACCGGATTCGAGGGCACGGTTTACAAATCCATGTGCATGGATTCGTAATTCGAGGGCACGGATTATGAATCCGAGAGCACGGTTTAAAAACCGTGCGCAATTTCTAAACCGAGAGTACAGATTTACACATGGGTCTGTTTTTTTCTCAGATGACCCCAGGGGGGCTCCGTAGCACTCGATTCTGATTGCTAATGGAAATGCCCATTTTTTGATTAACGTTTTCCACTCACCGTTATTGAACTTGTCGTTCTAAAAATGGAGTGTTACTGGGGCAGATTATCCCTTCAATATAAAATATTTGTTTTCATGATAATTTAACTGGATTGTCTCTCTGTTAAAGGCAAAGGGGGATTCCCTATGTATAATATTATATGTTCCTATGATGCCTGCTGCAGCAAGTCCAAGTTCATTAACTACCACAAGCACTGGCAGGGCTCAATGCAAACATTCTTCCCACGGATAACGTGCTCCTAAGTTTAAAAATGATGGAGCACACTAATGCAGCCCGATTGGTAGCCGTTCTCTTAAATGGGTCGTGAGTCAGCTGGGACCCCGCCTTGTCTCCTCTTCATAAAAATACATAAGCCTTGTTTTTATTACAGTCAGTGTGTTTCTAGAACACAACCTTAACGGTCAGCCAGAGATCAGCGATTGCTCAGTGGTGTAACTGTCAGCCAAAGATCAGCTTTTGCTCAGTGGCGTAACTCTCAGCCAGAGATCAGCTTTTGCTCCGTGGCGTAACTGACGGCCAGAGATCAGCGACTGCTCAGTGAAGGCGAATGTGCCCAGTCTCAGGACGACTGTGGCTCTCGTCAAAGGTGTCCATCGTAGTTCCAAAAGACTGCAAATCCCTCCGACTGTGAGGGACACACCCTGCACGGATGCGATGGGTCACGACTGTCATTCAGAAAGACCACTGGAGCATTATCCTCAGAAATGCCACAACAAAAGCCTCGGGTGGACAGAAGAATAGGGAATCCATCATCCACATACCAACTATTACACAGCAATGAATTGTACATACTCTCAGTCACTTAAAATGTCCAAAACCCATCAGACATATTCTTTAAGTTCATCTACAAGCAAAAGTGTTTAGAAAACCAGCACACAAGCACCCAAAGCACAATCAAAAGGAGCGACGAACGTATGGATTTAAGCCGGCTGCCGGAATACACCCCAAAGCTCAAACAGAAGATGGGCTAGTTAGCCGCGGTTTGCTGAAATCACTTGCCTCTTGTATCCCCCCCAACAATATGCACCTCCATCCTAAATCGCCGGAGACAGTGGTCAATCGCTTGCTTCACTGAGAACCTAAGGCACTGGTTGACACGACAACACTTCTTATAAACGACGGCGAGCACAAATATTATAAACTGGCATCAAAATGTGCAGAGGCAGCATTCTTTCAGTCTGCTGGGAAAATCTGCCGATCCCTGCGCATTTTCAGGGACTTAAAAAAACCCTATCAAAAAATTGAGGTCTTTTCAAAGCATCACTAGTCTGCACTGCACTGTTCTGGTGTCCAGTAAAGTATTTAACCCCAGCCTGATGGACAATGCTGATTCATTTCTTTCAATTTGTTAATATCCTTTCATTTATTCCGTTATTTACTTGTTCATATTTAACAGTGATTCAAGGGCAAAAGAAGAGTAGCCTTCCCTGGTTATTTCCAGGAGCTGCAGCCATCACACAAGGACACATTGGTCAGCTGATTGTTAGAAAACGGAAACCAAGGGTGTGCTAGCCTACATTCTACAATGGAGGAAAGCACATTGGAATGGGGGGAGGGGGGGTCTGACAGACAAGAAAATGACAGCATAATAACAGCCATCAAGTCCATGGCCATGTTTGAGCCAACTGACTTGTCTGAGACAGCAGCAGGACAAAGTATTTCAGCACAATAGATGGATCCAGAGCTGCCCTTTAACATGACAGATCCACACAGAGCTGCCCTTTAACATGACAGATCCACAGAGCTGCCCTTTAACATGACAGATCCACACAGAGCTGCCCTTTAACATGACAGATCCACAGAGAGCTGCCCTTTAACATGACAGATCCACAGCCCTGCCCTTTAACCTGACAGATCCACACAGAGCTGCCCTTTAACATGACAGATCCACAGAGAGCTGCCCTTTAACATGACAGATCCACACAGAGCTGCCCTTTAACATGACAGATCCACACAGAGCTGCCCTTTAACATGACAGATACACACAGAGCTGCCCTTTAACATGACAGATCCACACAGAGCTGCCCTTTAACATGACAGATCCACAGAGAGCTGCCCTTTAACATGACAGATCCACACAGAGCTGCCCTTTAACATGACAGATCCACACAGAGCTGCCTTTTAACATGACAGATCCACACAGAGCTGCCCTTTAACATGACAGATCCACACAGAGCTGCCCTTCAACCTGACAGATCCACAGAGCTGCCCTTTAACATGACAGATCCACAGAGTTGCCCTTTAACATGACAGATCCACAGAGCTGCCCTTCAACCTGACAGATCCACAGAGCTGCCCTTCAACCTGACAGATCCACACAGAGCTGCCCTTTAACATGACAGATCCACACAGAGCTGCCCTTTAACATGACAGAACGACACAGAGCTGCCCCTTTAACATGACAGAACGACACAGAGCTGCCTTTTAACATGACAGATCCACAGAGCTGCCTTTTAACATGACAGATCCACACAGAGCTGCCCTTTAACATGACAGATACACACAGAGCTGCCTGTTAACATGACAGAACGACACAGAGCTGCCTTTTAACATGACAGATCCACAGAGCTGCCTTTTAACATGACAGATCCACACAGAGCTGCCCTTTAACATGACAGATCCACACAGAGCTGCCTGTTAACATGACAGAACGACACAGAGCTGCCTTTTAACATGACAGATCCACAGAGCTGCCTTTTAACATGACAGAACGACACAGAGCTGCCTTTTAACATGACAGATCCACAGAGCTGCCTTTTAACATGACAGATCCACACAGAGCTGCCCTTTAACATAACAGAACGACACAGAGCTGCCCTTTAACATGACAGATCCACACAGAACTGCCCTTTAACATGACAGATCCACACAGAACTGCCCTTTAACATAACAGAACGACACAGAGCTGCCCCTTTAACATGACAGATCTACAGAGCTGCCCTTTAACATGACAGATCCACACAGAGCTGCCCTTTAACATGACAGATCCACAGAGCTGCCCCTTTAACATGACAGATCCACACAGAGCTGCCTTTTAACATGACAGATCCACACAGAGCTGCCCTTTAACATGACAGAACGACACAGAGCTGCCCCTTTAACATGACAGATCCACACAGAGCTGCCCTTTAACATGACAGATCCACAGAGCTGCCCTTTAACATGACAGATCCACACAGAGCTGCCCTTTAACATGACAGATCCACACAGAGCTGCCCTTTAACATGACAGATCCACACAGAGCTGCCCTTTAACATGACAGATCCACACAGAGCTGCCCTTTAACATGACAGATCCACAGAGCTGCCCTTTAACATAACAGAACGACACAGAGCTGCCCCTTTAACATGACAGATCCACAGAGCTGCCCTTTAACGTGACAGATCCACACAGAGCTGCCCTTTAACATGACAGATCCACAGAGCTGCCCTTTAACATGACAGATCCACAGAGCTGCCCTTTAACATGACAGATCCACAGAGCTGCCCTTTAACATAACAGAACGACACAGAGCTGCCCCTTTAACATGACAGATCCACAGAGCTGCCCTTTAACGTGACAGATCCACACAGAGCTGCCCTTTAACATGACAGATCCACAGAGCTGCCCTTTAACATGACAGATCCACAGAGCTGCCCTTTAACATGACAGATCCACACAGAGCTGCCCTTTAATGTGACAGATCCACACAGAGCTGCCCTTTAACATGACAGATCCACACAGAGCTGCCCTTTAACATGACAGATCCACAGAGCTGCCCTTTAACATGACAGATCCACACAGAGCTGCCCTTTAACATGACAGATCCACACAGAGCTGCCCTTTAACATGACAGATCCACAGAGCTGCCCTTTAACATGACAGATACACAGAGCTGCCTTTTAACATGACAGATATTACCACAGCGGGGTACACAGGGAGAGCTGGGCTTCACAGAGAGACTAGGTGAAATGGGGTGAGATGGGGTGTGACTGGGTGAAATGAGGTGAGATTGGGAGAGATGGGGTGAGACTGGGTGAGACTGGGTGAGACTGGGGTGAGATTGGGAGAGATGGGGTGAGACTGGGTGTGATGGGGTGAGAAGGGGTGGGACTGGGTGTAGGAGAATGGCGATGGTAAAATGGGAGACTTAAGATAATTTCTAAAGCACACACACACACACAAAAGAACCAATTAGACAAAACAGTATGTGCAAATACAACCCAAGTACCACACAATGTCAACGCTCAGAGTTCACAAATGAAAATCCCGTCTGCCAATCAGCAAAAGTAAACACAAATGACTGTGGCAAAAATTAAGTAAGTAAGTAATAATAATAAAATTTCATCCATCAAAAAGCTCAAACACAATCCTAACGCACATAAAATTGGAGAGGGGGGCAATGTCACGTACCATAACCATCCATTCAAAACTTTGTGCTGCCGTGTAATCTCAGCAGCTAATAAAAATGAGAAAAGCAGAGAAAAATACAGAAAAATATGCAATCTCAGCTCTAAATATACTGTTTAATAGCTTGACTTATAGCCTAGCCTACAATTTTCCAGGACCTCACAAATATTTCCAGGATATTTTGTAAATTCTCTCATTTTCCAGGAGTTTTCCATGATTGGAAAACTAGTCGATAAATTTCCAGGTTTTCCAGGACGAGTGGGAACCCTGGAAATACTGTCCTTTTCGCATTCACCTGAAACTACAGCATATTTCACAAGGATATGGGACAACAGAGAATCGGGCTGTACATAATACTAATGCCCTAACGGTGCACTTTTGGTTTTATATAAAGCAGCTGAAGCCAAGCCTTTGCAAGACTTTTTAAAATGAAATTCAGTGACGTTCAGCAGAGATTATAGAGGGCAGAGGTACCATTTTATTTTATTACTTAAAAAAAAAAAAAGTTTAACATTTCCACAGATGTGAAATTCAGAGGTTTTAGTCCAAACTGACAATCGTTAGCAAGTGCACTCAAAGTGGTGTTGATCTGATTGGCTATCCTTCAGGAATGGATTGTGTTAAAGACACAGACACACCCACTCCTACAAACACAAACCACTGCTTACTGACACACAGTACTGCTTACAGACACGCTCACTCCTACTGACACACCCACTCCTGCAGACACCCTAACTCCTACAGACACACTCACTGCTACAGACACACAGCACTGCTTACTGACACACCCACGCCTACAGACACACTGGTCACAGACACTCAAATCACTGTATGAATCAGTCTCACAGTGCATGTGTATGTAAACCCACACATGTAAAAACAAACGTGATTGTAGTTTTTCTCTGCCAAGATTTCAAAACCAATGATCCACAGCTAACAAGATCGCTGATCAACAGTCTTGGGAAATTAATGTCAGAAGAAGGGAAAAACTGTTAAAACTGCAAATCAGGACACAAAGGGGCACCACAAAATTTTAAAAAGTGCAAACTTTGAATGTTTTTGCAAAAAAAAGAAGCCTTTTGAAACTGATCAGAATGTGTAAGACACCTATACATCACCTGCTTTTCTCACACGCCCTGCAAAAGTACAGACAGATTCATAAGCACGCAACTTTTTTCCATGACAACCAGAATTAGATGAGCTTAAATTTTCAGGAGAATACCATACAAGCCCCCTCTGGTGAGTTCCTTGGGTCAGATTGCAATGTCCGTCACCGCTGCCCTTTATATAGCTGTCAATAAAGAGAGGCGGAGCCTACGGGCCACTGACAGGACGCCATTTTGAGTGCTGGATGCCACACCTCCAGCGCAGTTCCCTCAGACATTTCCCCCCCATAGGCCTGAGTGCTGGCGGTTTTCTCAGAGGTGCGAGGGAAGTGCGTGAGTGGAGAGATGGTGCAGTGTGAGCTGGGCACTGTAGTTCTGCCACCTGGGACCGACACACTGGATTCCACAGTTTTTTTAATAAAGGAAAGACTGACAATCTGAGGATTAAACGAGCTTTGCAGTTTGACTGTCCCATGTATCGCGCAGAATGCTAGCATTGCGCAGAACGCTATCATTGCACATAACGCTAGCCTTCGCTCAACTATGGGGCTACCCAAACCCTCATCTCTCCCTACACTGTAAATCCACGTAAGCATACACCTGCTGCTTTAATCGTTCGATTGCAAAATGCAATTGTAAGGACTGAGCCCAGTCTCCAAACGTAATGATGTAAAAGACATGCACGCGCACGCACGCGCGCGCACACGCACACACACACAGGATAAAATCACCTGCAAAATAAAAGCAAAACCATGAAATTAAAATGGAGACCGTTCTCCCCACTGCAGAGGGACAGTGTAATTTTATTAGGAGGGACCATGGGGGGGAAACGAGGGAGGAGGTGGGCAGTGTGTAGGCTGGAGAAGAAGAGAGAAGAGAGAGGGAGAGAGAGAGAGAGAGAGAGACAGAGGGAGAGGGAGGGAGAGAGAGAGAGAGAGAGAGAGAGACAGAGAGAGAGAGACAGAGAGAGAATGGAAGGAGATGCTCGTAGTTCAGGGCCTCCGCGCTCCTGCCCTTTGGCGGTCCGTCTCAGCGCCCGTCCGAGAGAGAGCACTCATTTTGTTTCACTCCGTTTGTTCGCTTCAACTCTCGCTTTCGTTTAGGGAGTCCGTCTCCCGTCTGGCCTTCCGCCAAGTTTCTTCTTCTTCTTCTCTGATTTCTCCTTTCGAGAGAGGCTCGGAGGCTCAGTAGTCCTCCACCCAGCCGTTCTCCAGGATGAAGGCGTCGATCACCTCCTTCATGGCCAGGTTCGGGATCAGCTGGTCTTGGGTCAAAGGGCTGCGGGTCACGGGGTCAAAATGTCCGACCCGCTGCAACGAGGAGAAACAACACCGACGTTAACAAAATATTTCTGAAAATGGCTTGTAAAAAAAAAAACAAAAAAAAAAAAACATTTACGACGTGAGGAAAAAATAAAAGCTGTTTTTCTAAACAGCGCTTGCAGACAAAAGGCAAAGCAAATGTGCATTCCTACAAAACAAAATACAGATTCAGCCCAACTGGAAAGTGTGCTGCCCTCACCCAACCAACATCGAATTTCTCACATGTTTATGCTTCATGGAAATTCAAGAAAAACTATCCACAAACGCACGTGTGCACGTACGAGTGTGCATGTAAAGCTTACTTAAACCCACCAGGGCATACAAATTCTATTGAGGCGACTGATTAGTATTGATCATGATCGTTTTTGTTCTTAACGTGCCGTGCTGAGCGTGCTAATGCGCTAGCGGGCTTCTCTCCCCGGGGCCAGACGACCCTCCTCCTCCTCCTGCAGCCGCGGCATCTCCCGGCCTCTGGTCGGTATGACGACGCGCCTGTGGCGCGGTTTCGCACCTTCACGCCGCTTTAGACGCAATTTACGGCTGCTTCCCGTCGAGATGACTAACGGCAGCCTTCCGCCTGGGACTCCAGCCTTCGCCTGACCTGCGTGCTCTTCTTTAAACTCTCACAGTAAAAAAACCAAAGAGCGCACAACTTCAAGCGACACTCAGAAGACCTAATCGCGTTGCAGTAAACATGCACAGTCCCCACAGTTTAATTGCCTTTCATGTCTTTAATAGCTAGTCTTCGTTTTGTGTCGTCTTACCATAGCAGAGGCTGAAATGTCACCTCTGGGACTCCAACGTAATAAAAACACTACCAATTTAATAAACTTGCTTAACGACAGTATCTTTCTGAATAGCGCTATACAAATAAAACTGAACGCACGGATTGTTCTAATGGTGTGTAATGATCAATTCTGCATGGAAATGCTGCTGTCTGTCTGGAATGCACCTTTCTTCAGCGCTGCGTGAATCTGACACACCTCCCCTCCCTGTCAATCACACTCCGGCCCGCGCGGGGAGGCGGAGCCGGGCCCTACCTGCAGGTGCTCCTCGATGTCTTTGCGGTCGTAGGTGATCCCGCTGGGGGTGATGCAGGGCTCCCTCATGAGCTCAAAGCTGATCTTCCCGCACAGGTAGTCGGGGATCTCCCGTTTCTGCACAAAGAAAGGCGCGACCGGAGATCCGTAAACAGGGCGAACCGCCCGCCCCCCCCCCCCGATATCGGCCACCCCCCCCCGGCTAGGTTCTAGCGCCCCCCGCTCTAGCACGCTACGCACCCTCTGGCTTTGACCACTACGGAGCGCCAAATGGGAACGACAATGTTCAACTGAAGAAAAGGTGGAGCGAAACTGCACCCAAGAGACTCTGTCAGGACTGGATGAGTGGCAGGTGTGAGTGACAGGGCTCTCCCCCACAGAGAGCGAGCCTCCTCCTCCTCCTCCTCCTCCAGCACTCAGAGCAGCCCGGGCTGCTGACGGCAGGGGCTCTCTCTTTAAGCGCCCTTCCCAGCAGCCAGTGCGTCTCTCTCTCTCTCTCTCTCTCTCTCTCTCTCTCTCTCTCTCTCTCTCTCTCTCTCCTCTCTCTCTCTCTCTCTCTCTCTCTCTCTCTCCCCCTCTCTCTCTCTCTCTCTCTCTCTCTCCACTCTGAAGACTCACCTTTCTCTTCTCGTCCACCTGAGAGAACAACTCGTCCATGTCCGACAGGTACTTATCCTGTTCGGGAGGGGGGGGGGGGGGGGGAGAGAACGGTTCAGAGTCACATGCGGAGAGAAGGAAATCCCTGTCAATGCGTCTGTCTTACAGAACGCAGTCGTTTTAATACATCCCAAAAAACGTTGCGCTATAAAAAATAGCGTTAAAATAGCGCTAGCTGCTAACACCGTCACTGTTAAAGACTCCCATGTCCGGACCTTACCTTACTGATTCACATAACACCAAAAATCAAAAATCGATGATTATTTTTTTTCCTTTGGCAGGTATGGTAGGCTTTGCAGGTATAGACACAGAGCAACAAGAAGCCAGTTTCACAGCAGATGAGTGTCATCTTCCTGGAAAGAGGCTGTACATTTTTGTTACCTTTAAAGTGCTCATTATGGACTTGTAAGAAGAGAGCCCTTTGGAATGATGAGATGGTTTACACAGGGAACCCACCTGTCAGTCAAGCTTTTCCCAACTTAAAGGGGAACGTCACCACAAAACAACCTTAACCTCATTCAACAGAACGAATTAAGGCGTTAACTGATTGATTCTTTCTCTGTGGCCGGCCAAAGCAATCTCCGCATAGAGATACCGGCAGCAAAGATGTACGCCTCGTACGCCTCCACAATTTCTCATTTTTGAGAAACTACAAAGAGCGGGTAATTTGAATTTGGAGATACCTACCTCCCCCCCCCCCAACCTCCCGTACTAGTAGAATGGGGCTCTGCCCAAACTCACGGGGAGATTCGGGGGTGGCTGCTGTTCCAACTGCAAACTGCATTAGCTTGGGAGCTAGCTACCGTAATGGACCTGCTTGCTCTTCTGTTTGTGCATTACCCACCCAATGGCTACAATAAATGCTGGGCTATTTATAGGCTATTTATGGTGTGGTGGCTGCTCAAGCCTGTGTTTTACTGTTTCCTGAAAACATTTAAGTTCCGTGCATGCGGTAGAATGACAGTGAGAAGCGAGGTAATTGCCCCGAACGCTGTAGACAGCGTAACTACACGTGAAGTGGCTAAAAACCATCTCTTCATAAAAAAAAACATCTCATTTTTAACAGGCAGTAGAACTGGTAATGCTGCAAAGTCGACTTCTCATTTTGGTCAGGCGGACGGCCCAGGGGGCCAAAATCCCCCTTCAAAAAACGAACGGCATCGGAGACAGAACCGCGGTGGCGGACTCACGTGTTTGGACTGGATCTTGGCCGACTCGCTCCGGCTCCGGTTGTCCTCCGACTTGTCCTCCTGCTTTTCCCGCCAGTCGTCCAGCTCCCTGCGGAAGGCCGGCGGAGACGCCGTGTTACCGCCAACGCCGCAGAGCTCGGCTAACGCCCCGCGCTCTCGCTCCGGAGCGCTTCCGAAGAGGACTCGGCGCTGCACGGCAACAGGCACGAGATCCACTTTTTCTCGCGCAATGATAATTAGACCGGCTAAAATCCGCAGATTACTTTCGAATGGCGTGTACCCCCCGGTTGTCCCTATACTAGCGCGCCACGCACTGCTGTGCCTAAACGACAGCAGGTAAGTGCAGGCGTGGTGCCGTGCCTTCCTCAGGAAGTGTCCGTACAGCCTCGGGAACGTACGTCCAACATGGAGGACTCCGCGGCGGACTCTGAGAGCCCAACGTTTCGGACAAAGACATTCAGGGGGCCAAACAGCAAAGCTTCTAGAAGCCTACTGCATTTGCTGGTATTATTATTATTATGACGTCTTCCGCCATTTTTTTTTTTTTTGCAATTAGAGCAAAACAGCTAAGTAACTTTTAATGAAATTTTGCACAATGGTAGATCCTTGCGCCTCACAGCCATGCAGTAATTTTCACCCAAATTGAACACACGGTGGCGCCATAGTGGACAGTTAAATGCAAACTTTTCAAAAAATGATTACTCTTGCCTTGTTTGCCGAAGAGACATGAGACCAATGACAGTAGATGCATTTTCTCTTGAACGAAAAATAATTCCATAGAACCCATGATGTCTACCACACTGGATTTTCCACCATTTTTAATATTTTGAAAAAAATTAATGTCTCAAACCGTTTTCCCCCCTTATTTCTCAGCCTCATTATGGCTTCCTTGATTTTCATTCCATAACTCTGGTCCTCATGTTGACAAACATGAATAACAGACTCCAAAAGCAATGAAAAAACTAGGTACTGAAAGTTCTCTATACCTGCACTAAGGAAGTGAACACACCTGACTAATCAGAAACACCTGTGAAGCCATTTGTCATAAAACACTATGGTGCAGGGAAATGGGTAAATATAAATGTAAAATATAAAAAGTGCTGTAATTTCCACATGGTGAAACCAAAATATACATTTAAAAAATAAATACCATTTTTTAAAAAGCTGAGAACCTGCACTTTATCCACATGTGAATTGTTTGATTACACATCTAAAATAGTAGATTACAATGCCAAAAAAAAAGTCTTTGTCCCAAACATTATGGAGCTCAGTGCACATAGACGTACATGAGAAGCCACTCACCTCTCCTTCTCTGCCAGGATGAGTTTGGTGAGATAGGCGTGCAGCTCGTTCTCCTGGTTGATGCGCTTCTCCTCGATGCTGTTCCATCGCTTCTTCTTGGCTATCCTGAGGGCGCTGGGGATGTCGTCCCCAAAGTTCAGCCGCTGCTCCTTGGCCAGGTTGTAGGCTGCCAAAACAAAACGGGAGAGGGCCTGGTCTGTCTTCTGGGCTCCGCCATTTTACACACTCACGGGTCTTTACGTTGCAGGTGTGCAGTCCACTTCCTTCCCAACCCCGATACTGTGTTTGCCTATACAGCCTGGGTTCTGGGGACCTCCGGGGAATCCATGATGGAGTCCTCGCCAAAACAGAAATTTAATCCAATCCATTAATTTTTTAAAAGGAGAGCAGACGGTCCACCCTCTTTGCATTTTAAAAAAAAAAAAAGAACGACTCCATCGGGGGGAAGCAGAGAGGGTTTCAGACAGAAACGGAAACAGGCCGCCCTTTGAAAAAGAGATGACAAACTCAATGAGGCTCTCTCCTGGGTGAAGGAGAATCACGGAAAGTTCCGGAAACCCCGGGCACACTGCTGTACGGGTTAAAGAAGAAACTTCAAGAAACTAATTTAGCCACAAAAAGCATGCTTTATAAGCACAACGCGATATTCTCAATGTAACGAGATTTTGTGTCCCTTACAAAATAATATCTAATATTAGAGTAATACTCAATATATCACCCAGATTACAGTAAAGTACAGAGCAGACAACCTCAAACGCGTTCAGAGGACGCGACAGTAATAAGGTGTTGGGTTTACAAATCTTTTTTTAACAAGCGCGAATCCGCAATAGCTGCGACCACACATGCGCATGCATCCATGTGTACATGCATCCACGCACACACCCTCACACAAACACGTGACCTCTTCTTTGGCTCATGACCAACCTTTCCACAATATCTTGTGCAAATCTGTGAATCCATTCGGGAGTTATGCGCCTTTTAGTGATAGGCCACGCCCATCGCCACGCCCCCTCTTGGTCAATCGGCCTGAAAGTTACTCAGCTCTACCTCCGGTCATGACCAACCTCCATGCCAAATTTCAGCCTCCTGGGGCGAAAACTGTGGCCGCTACGGGGTGGGACATTTTTGTGGACCAACCGACCAACTGACCGACCGACAGACAGAGCTATAGAGCTGCGGTCACAGCTACTAAAAAAGACAGATAACCTTCAGCCATTTTTGTTAACGTTCCGCCATTAAGCATTTAAAAGCCACGCCCCATAATACAGATCCATTATGGCATCACAACGCATCCATTTTCCATGTGGATGGCATGCATGGGGGAAGCCCTACAGGAACAGCCCTGTGTGTATTCCCAGGGCAGGGTGGGTTATTGAGTACTGAGCAACGCAGGAGGCCCGGGCGGAACCCCAGCTCTGACCTCTCTGCAGGTTGCCGATGGCTTCGTCGTAGTTCTCCATCTCCAGGTGGCACTGGCCCAGGAAGAAGTGCGCCTTGACCGACTGGCTGTCCAGCTCCAGGGCGTGCTTGCAGTCGGCCAGGGCCTTGCCGTGCTGCTGGAGCTTCACGTAGCACAGGGCCCTGTTGGTGTAGTACACCGACACCGAGGGGTTCCGGTTCTGCAGGAGACGGGGGAGAGAGAGAGAGAGAGAGAGAGAGAGAGAGAGAGAGAGAGAGAGAGAGAGAGAGAGAGAGAGAGAGAGAGAGAGAGAGAGAGAGAGAGAGAGAGAGAGAGAGAGAGAGAGAGAGAGAGAGAGAGAGAGAGAGAGAGAGAGAGAGAGAGAGAGAGAGAGAGAGAGAGAGAGAGCAAGTCATGCGCTGAGGCTCCGGACTCTTCGTCGGGATTCAAAGGCAACGAGAAAAAACGCGAAAGAAAGGAAAGGCGAGCGAAGCACGTCCGTGTGCAAGTCCTTCAGGTTCGGACGGAACGAGCTGGGGCGCCCCTCTGCACCACATGGGCCTCTACCCACAATGCTCTCGGCATGTCGTCGTCAGTTTTGACAGGCAAATGTTTCATTTTTCCCAAAGACAAACGCAAATGCGTTGGTTAACATGCAGCTGAGGAAGATAATGTCAATGGGGTCTCAGTCCAACCTATAACCTCTGACCCCTGACCCTCTACTGGGAGGGGCTGCACACCCCAGACCCAGATTTGCATTGCCACCCTCAACCTAGACACCGGCACCTCCATCTTCACTTCCTACTTTACTATCAGGTCTGTTTGCCTAAACTTCAGGCGGTTTCTCTCTGTCTACGGCAGTAAAACCAATGCGGATTTGGAAGCACGTTCAGGCAAGACCTGTGGCAAAGACTAAGCTCAGTCAGACAATAGATATCCAGACAGTCTACAAACACAGTACATGATAGACATTTTTTGAAACTCCAGTAGATTTATTTGGAGGAAACACTTCTGTTCATATTATCAAGGCACTCAGAAACACAAACACAGACGATCAATTAAGTAAGTTATAAGTAATATATAACTGTCAACTATGAACAAAAACAACAGCAGACTAATAATAATAATAATAATCGATTGATGAAAAAGATGATAATTTTTCTGCCCCATTCCAAGGCTCCCTCTTAGGCAGTTTCCCTGTGTCTATAGCAGGGGCCCCTAAACATGGTCCTGGAGAGCCACAAGGTCAGCTGGTTCCTTCCTTCATCTTAAAATCAGCTATCAATTCAGCCCCAAGAAAATTCTGAAATCAATTGTATTAGTTGACCAAACAAATGCAGTGTAACCCCCCCCCCCCCCCCCCCCCGTGGCTCTCCGGGGGCCACAGCCGGCGACCCCCCCCCCCCCCGGCCACGAGGCCTTCAGTAGGGCCCTGCCCCCCCCCCCCGCCCCCCCGCGGGACTCACGATGGCCTTGCTGTAGCAGACGGAGGCGTCCTGGTACTTTCGGCCGAGGAAGAGGCGGTTGCCCTGCTCCTTCAGCTCCTGCGCTGAGGCGCTCTTCTCCGGGCTGCCCGCCATCTTCTCCGCCAGCCCCGCGCCGCCGCCGGCCCCGCCCTGCTGCTTCCCTATCCTGCTCCCCGTGTCTCCGGCTCGGCACCCGCCGTGTCCTCCCGCCGAACCCCCGCCCTCGCCCCGCAGAAGCCCCGCCTCCCCCTGCAGGACTGGACACAGCACAGAGAGGGGCTCAGGGCTCCAGAGCAGTGAGACCCCCCCTGAAGCACAAGGGTCAGAACACAGGCCCAGTGACCACAGGGAACTAATCGTGGGCGTATGACACGAGGGGTAAAAGAGGTGAGGGAAATGACACTGATGCAATACCCAACATCTCTTTCCCCAAAATCTCTCTCCAGTATTAGAAATGTGAGAATATTGCTTTTCGGGTCTTATTCTCCAATCAAGTCAACATATGTAGTCCGTCTGCATTTAAGGGAAAGGGTTCCATCATTGCTGCAAAAATGCACGTGCCTCTTAGTGCGGCAAACCCACCTTCTTTGTGTACATTGATTCAGCATGTCTGATATTTACTCCGGATCAATACGACCCAGCGAACCTTGTGCGTAACCATGCATTTCATCAAATTAAATTGCATGTCAGTGGTGAATAACTCACCGACAACGTTCATTTAGTCTAGTTACACAGCAACCTGGTTATCCACTGCACTCACTGAATGCAGGCAGCTAGCTACCTATCTACTTAACTCGTAAGTAAGCGAACTCAAAGTAAAGACATGGACACAACACTTCAAATTGGCACAAACTAGTCGGCAATCATGTTATCACGACTCCAAATTGACTGTCAACAGTGCCACCGGAGACTTATTTTAACCGGCAACTACCGTTAACTATCTATCAATAAACAACCAGCCAGTCAGCTAGCTGGAAACACTGTTAGTCACAAAATTGGCATTAGCACAAATGGTTTTGCTGTTACATTTGCTATTCTGCGATCTCTCCCCGGCTAACGTTACCTCTCCTCGGACACTTGACAGACTGTAAACACCAAGCAGCCAGCTAGTCAAGAGATCTCACGTCTGGTTACGGTAGCACCTTTTCAGTGAAATTAACACGATCTGAAAACGAACCTGGCTAACTGGCTACACTACCATTTTACAGTATAGCCTTATACGTTATCGATAGACTAGGTGTAATGTATCAATTTCCCAGCAATTATATGCAGCCGATGTTAGCCAAGCTAGCTAACGATGACTGCATTTAGCGTTATTTCTTAGCGGGCAGGGTAACATGTTAGCTGCCTAGCATAGACAAGTTACTGTCTATTCCGAAGCTAGCGATAAATCTAGGATACTGCTATATAGTTTACATTAGCGTGCTAACATTAGCTAGCAGAATAAATTATGAACATACCTACCTGACTTACTAACCGAAGCCAGCTAGCTTGGAACAAAACAGATGTTTCTTCCCTTTCTAATGTAAAACAATTTCACTTTCACTTTCAGCAAGGGCAACAACGAACGCATAGCGGTTCTCCCAACAGAACAGGGTCAAAAGAGGGTCTAAACCCCAACGTACCGACTGAAAACAAACACCCTTACCCAGGTCGTTTCTCTCTCCTTCGCCTAACTTACTGTCAGGCAATGACGTGGTCTCTGAGTCTTGGCCTCTCAAATGTCTCTCCTTTCCTCGGCAGTTCCTTTACAAAAAATAACAGTCAGTATCTCGCACGCTGAAATTCAAATTTATATTTACTAAACTTCATTTTCAATAGCTTATTGTCGTTGCCAACAATCACACACAGCTCTCGAATGGCTATGTCTCATCGGTGCTTGTGTGGTGACGCAACTGCTATCGGAGGTTCTCGGAGTCGGTAAAACCAATGCGGATTCGGAAGCGCGTTCGGGCAAGACCAGTGGCTAAGCTCAGTCATACGATAGACATCCAGACAGTCGACAAACACAGTACCTGATATACATTCTTTGAAATTCCAGTTGATTTATTTGGAGGAAACAATTCTGTAAATATCATCAAGTCCCGCAGAAGCACAAAAACACAGAAGAACAATGAAATAAGTTATAAGTAGGCCTAATATATAACTGTCAACTATGAACAAAAACAATAGTAGACTAATAATAATAATAATAATAATAATAATAGATTTATATTGTTCTGTCCTATTCCAAGGCTCCCTCTTGTGGTTGACCTTTTATGTTATAAGGTGTAGCCTATTGTAATTTAGTTTCATCTTGCGGAGCTACTAGCAGTAGCAGCTGGCATATGCTAATACCAAAAGTAAGGGAAATGTATTTTTTTTACAAAAACATTACATAGAATATATAATGTTAAATTCTATATGAATAAGATTTATCCTTACTTAAATGGTGAAGAGTATTTCCCCAATACAATCAGACAATTTACAAGAAAAGCAGTAGAATGTTCCAAGTCCATTGTAATAGTAAATACTACAGTGCACTTTTTCATGTGAGGTGACTTTACAGTTCTGGAAGGAGACCACACTTTCTGGCTTTTTGATTGGTTTAATAAACCGTTCTATTTTTCCTCAAAGGATAGTATTTACTATTACAATGGACTTGGAACATGCTACTGTTTTTCTCGTAAATTGTCTTATTTTATTGGGGAAATACTTTATCCATAAATGTGAATGGGGTAATGTGGTCCCATCCCTTCCCCAAGGAGTGTGAAAATTGGTTGTTGTCCCCTTAAAATTTAGTGAAAGCTCTACGGCAATATATTTATGAAGCTCACTGTTTTTGGTTGCGGCCAGTAACTGCTGGCAATTTTTTCTTTTTTATAACTTGAATGTAATTTTTATTTACAAAATTATTTTTTCTGTATTTTCAAGAATTCATGATCCTTTTTATACTTCATTGTGAAGAAATACTCCATACTTGTATATTTTTTCACACCTACTGCAGATGTTGACGAACGGATAATTAAACGTATTAAAATATCATGTGATTTGGCTCGTGACCAAGGACACAACTGGGGGAAAAACCGTGGGTTTAGCTGCACACATTGAGAATGAGATGGCAGGTATGCCACCTTGGCTGTCCTACACAGCACTGAGAGTTTGGCACTTTTTCAGGGTTTCCAACAGGGCTTCCACAGTGGGTGAGTAGAACATTTGAGAGTGATCATAACAGTGTGATTGACAGAGAAAAGTCAGAAGATGGGTGGGATGTGTCAAAGGGCATTAGACCAGATTCAAATCTTTGGGGGCAGTAACCTTAACCCCAGGACCACCCTTGCAAGATACTTAGTATCGATTAGATATGAAATAATTTGGCATGTTATTACACTATCGGTCGAAGTATTACATTATTCATCAAATTTTAACCTCTGGTTAATATAAAAACCATCAGTTAATGTAATACGTTGTTAGATTGTATTACAGACAAGTTATATAATAAGTTATTACGTTAACCGGCAGTTATTACATTAAGGAAGACAATTACATTAGCCGTTGTTACAGCGGGAGACGCCGTTACAGCGCAAGACGCTGATGCACCACTTTGAGCCACCGTAAGCAACTGTCTCAGTCAATTTTACAAATGAAGAATGAACCCAGACTGGGAAATGATCTCAAGACTATTTCAAAGTTTATATCCGAGAACGTTTTCACAAACGCGGCCTTGGAGCTCCACGCTGGGGACGAGAGTATTCCCCAAACTCCCTGCGCATTAATTTTTACTTTAATTAAAAGTGCGACACCCCCAATCTCCTTTATTGGATCTGTCCTCCCTGATTAGTTTATACCCCCTCTGCATCATACGCGTGCCTGTCTCCTTCCCCAAGCCACGTCTCAGTAATACCAACTATCAGTAACCCGTCACGCGTGCCATAGTACATACAAGTATGCTTCCAGCATTTTAACGCAGGAGCTTCTCTCCTCTCTCAACTGCACAAAATCAAAATCTCAAAAAAGTATCCAATTAGAGGCCGCTCTGCGATAGCCTTGTGGATATAATTATACTGAAGCTGCGTGGAGAACATGCCGAGCAGTGTGAAGTCGAAGCTCAAACTTGTCTTGCATATGAAGTGACTGGCCAAGGAATGGCTGAGATTGATTTTATCGGCTACACAGAAGATCTGTAGAGGCGCACTATTAAAATGGTGTTGAGGCAATTCATATATTTCATACCAGTGATTTTTCTGGAGCTCTCAGAATATTTGTGAAGTCCGATATTTTGCTTTCAAGCGCTTGCAGAAGTTTAAGTTCATATGAATAAATACGTTGACATTTACGTTGGAATTTTTTTTTTTGTGTGATGCCCTCAACAATGAATGTTCTTTATTTTTTATGTTTGGCCTCTGTGTTGCCGATTAAAATAAAAACTCCCGAAGTATCCCAAGTGTTTTTATTTTCAACTTCAGACAGAGCTGGGGGTATGAGCCCAAACCCTGACTCATGAATAAGTGAAAATGGAAATGGAGAAGGAAGGGGAAATCAGAAGTGCAATCATCAAACCTCACCCAGAGACCTGCCCGTAAAAAACAAATCCTTTATTTGGTCCTTTGGAACCTGAGTTTGCAAACTAACTATACATACATATTCTTTACATATAGATTGTTTTGTATTCTAAAATGGATAAAATATTCCTTGTATAATTCTCCACCCCAAAAAGTGTTCCTTTGTAGTTTTGCCATACGTTGGTCTTGATTCTCTTTTCTTTTTTTTTCCAAGGATAAAAGTATTCACAGCTTGGCAAAGGAGGGTTGGTACCGGTACAATTTAGCAAAAAGTCAAGCCCTCTGACGACAGAGGGTGGCAAAACAAAACCCACGCCGAGAGCCAGAGGTTTCCCTTAACATTCAAACGCGATCGTACCGCAGATGAGATGACCCAGAAGACGAGGAGGTAAGGACGTGAAATTAAACAGAGCGCTTTCGCAAACGAACGACGTACAATCCCTGTGCTTCACACCACGATCAGCTGCAACAGCGGTGGGTTGGCTTTTCGTAGCGGGGGTTGAGTTCATCGGTAATGGGCAAGGCTCTGCTCATACGTAACCGCTTCTGTTCGTCTCACCGATTCGAACATCTTGGCGAAACACATGCACGTATCCCAGTTCACAGAATCCTCTCGCTTCCATCGAGGGTAGCAGATTAACCTCCGGGGTTTCTTGCAGTTCCCACATATTCATCCATAAAACACGGAGAGAGAGAGAAGACGTATCATCCATAGTATAAACCACGTGTGTCTTAATGTGTCAAGGCTGTCAGGTTGCACAACAGTCATCAGTATTCATTCAACACTACACAGGGCCTCGAGACTGAACAAAACACAATATTAATGAGATGGCTATTTCACGTGCAGAAAACACCAAGATCTTTCTTTAAATACAAAGAGCAGCCTTGTATTCGCTTCGCAAAACGTCCCAAATATTTCATATGTTCCATTCAAGTTTCAAATGACTTGGATTGAGAGGCTGGTTTGGATAGTCTTAATTAATAAGTTACCCTGTTTAGCATCCACAGAAAAGAACCACACAGCACCCTTCTGTCATTACATTCTGGAGCTCGAAATCCAGCGTTTTTGAGATGGCACCATCCCAAAAAAAAAGACAAACACAGAAGGAAACACAGAGACATTCAAACAGACCTCCATTTCACGGAACTGAAATACGCTCAGTCCTTATATTTGTGCACCAAATTCAAGTAGGAGCTAAATAAAAAATAATCATGCACATGTGGTTACTTTCAGCTACTGTCCGATTTTGTGTAGAAACAAATAGAGGTAAAGGATGATTATTATTATTTTTTTTTTTTTTTTTAAAAAACCTGCTACACTCAGTTAAGGAAAAGGTGAACTGCCGAAAGTCTTAATCTTAACCTCTGCCATGCCACAGTCAACGTCAGCTGAGAACTGCAATGAACTGTTTTATATAAATGCAGATACTTGATTGAAAACACCAAATGTTAGCATACGGTATTCTGTAAAGTTCTGCTCAGGGATCTCTGCTTACCAGTAAAATATTCCAAGAGGAAAAATGCTTTCTCAACAAAATTCTCATCAAAGCTTAATCCCTCCATCCCCCTGCAGAACTGATAATCTCTTTTTTGATGTCCTACACTTCTTTTTACTTGCCAAAAAAAGTGGTTTGTTTACCTGATTGGAATGAACAAACATCTTATGAATGAAAAAGTGGTGAGAGGAGAGGACCTTGATTTCTTTTCTAGATTTTGCGCTAAACACTTTCATTTGGGGATTGTGACCAGTGTAGGGGACGGTGCTCAGGGTCAGCGTCGGTGTTCGGTGTAGAGGATGGTGCTCAGTGTAGGGCACAGCGTTATGGGTAGGGGACAGAGCTCAGGGTAGAGGACAGTGTTCAGGGTGGGGGACAGTGTTCAGGGTAGGAGACAGTGTTCAGGGTAGGGGGCAGTGTTCAGGGTAGGGGACAGTGCTCAGGGTAGAGGATGGTGCTCAGTGTAGGGCACAGCGTTATGGGTAGGGGACAGTGCTCAGGGTAGAGGACAGTGTTCAGGGTGGGGGACAGTGTTCAGGGTAGGGGACAGTGCTCAGGGTAGAGGATGGTGCTGAGGGTAGGGGACGGTGTTCAGGGTAGCGGATAGTGCTGAGGGTAGGGGACGGTGTTCAGGGTAGAGGACAGTGCTGAGGGTAGGGGACAGTGTTCAGGTGGGGGACAGTGTTCAGGGTGGGGGACAATGCTCAGGGTAGGGGACGGTGTTCAGGGTGGGGGACAGTGCTCAGGGTAGGGGACAGTGTTCAGGGTGGGGGACAGTGCTCAGGGTAGGGGACAGTGCTCAGGGTCGGGGACGGTGTTCAGGGTAGGGGGCGGTGTTCAGGGTAGAGGACAGTGTTCAGAGTAGAGGACAGTGTTCAGGGGGACAGTGCTCAGGGTAGGGGACAGTGTTCAGGGTAGGGGACAGTGCTCAGGGTAGGGAACAGTGTTCAGGGTAGGGGACGGTGTTCAGGGTCGGGGATGGTGCTCAGGGTCGGGGACCAGCCCCACAATGAGAGTTCGATGTGTGCTGGTTACTAACGACACCAAGCTTATACATAATTTATATTTAAACCTTGGATGTGTTCCTGAATACCTGTGAACACTGAGAGAGGGTGACATGACCTTTGACCTCCCCCTTCCTGTTGTCGGTGTGAGCGATGATAAGGCTGGCCCCGGGCACCATAGAACGCCGCAGTTTCCGTTTCCTGGCGACTGCATTACACAGCCAGGCCCAGCCTCTCTCGCACGCGAAGCAGCCACCGATCGAACCCGGGAGAGGACGGCCGCTGACGGGCGCGAGGCGCGGGCGGGAGAGCGTCCGTCCCGGGACGAGCGCTTCTCGAGCGGGCGACGCGGCTGAGGAGCGAGAGCACGCGGGGGCGGGTGATGCAACGCCGCGAAACGAACGAGCGACACGACTCGCGCTGTCGACAAACGGCTCGGGAACCGGTCGCGCCCGCGGCGTCGCTCGCAGCTATCCGCCGGTGCCATGGCAACGGGCCTGTTACAAATGGCGGTAAATAAATGGAACTCTAGTGGGATTTATACGGAAGGACACGGGCCCCAGTAAGAGCAGGCGAAAGCTAACCGACAGCAGTGAAGGGAGGACGTAGCGAGACAGGCTACGACCGCTAGCCCGCAGTATCCACACACCGGAAACACAGTGACCATCTACCTCAGCCCATTACCACAGATTAAGAACCTATTAAGCTCATAACAGAACCCCCCCCACCCCCACCCCCCCTGCCCCCAGCAGCCTCCACCCCTCCTGGGGTGACATACAGCTGCGTAATGTCACTGCGCAGCAAGGGGCGACGCCCAGGAGTTTGACCCTGAGGATCCACAGCTGGTGAGCTCCACGCAAACCCGAAAAATTACACGATTAAGTCGAAGACAAAACTGCAAAAATGAAGATGTAAAAAAAAAAAAAACAAATCAAAAAAGAATAAAAAAGCAAATAAAAAAGTTTCCAGACGCAACCGACAGGCCCATACGCAGACGACCAGGCTGGCTCCGCCTTCTTTAAGCGGCGGAAGCTTCCGGAAGCCCGCCGCCGCGGTTGGGCCCGTCGCCGGGGGCCAAGGTCAGGCGGAGGTCAGGTGGAGGAGGTCGGCGGGTCGTAAAGGCGGGCTGGGAGGGACATACCATCCGAAAAAAAGCCCCCCTCCGTGCAGAAACGCAGCCCCTCCCCCACGACGAGAAGCACCTTCCTCGGCTGGCCAGGAACAGCACAATGCACGGGACGCGAACACGAAACCGAAAGACTTTTTTTTTTTTTTTTTGGCAGGACGACAGTTCTCTCTCTGAGGAAAGATCCACGGGAGGGGGCGGGACGGACTCCCCTCCCCTGTCTGCGTGCGGTCCGAAGTCCTGCCCCGGTCTGAGAGGCCGCGCCCCTCCCCCAGCAGGGAGTGGGCTGGGGTCATAGGGGGGCGGGGCTGGTGGGGGCCAGGGTCACAGGGGGCAGGGCTGGGGTCATAGGGGGCGGGGCCAGTGGGGGCCGGGGTCGTAGGGGGGCGGGGCCGATAGGGGGCGGGGCCGGTGGGGGCCGGGGTCATAGGGGGCGGGGCCGATGGAGCCCGTCGATGTCGGGGGTGAGCTGGGGGCTGTGGGTGGCCTTGGTGGGCGTCCAGTCGCCCAGGGAGGCCTGCGCCGCCTTGCGGTGCGCCAGCCGGTGCGTGATGGAGAACCCCGCGTTCCCCTCCAGCTGGGACAGCACCACCAGCACCTGCCTGCAGGGGGCGACAAAAATCAACACACGCCTCAGCTTCGGCATTCATTACATTACAGGCGTTTACATTGCAGGCGTTTAGCACAAGCTCTTATCCAGAGCGACTTGCACAAGCATTTACACAGTATCCACTTACACAGCTGGACATATCCTGAAGCAATGCAGGTTAAGTACCTCGCTCAAGGGCACAACGGCAGCGTCCTGCCCATTCACGACCGAGAAACACCACTTTTCACAAACTCACTCTTTAACCGGTACCTGCGTTCCAAACCAGGAGATGTGTGCCAACACAGCAGCGGAAATAAACGCGCTGCTTCTCGACTGTGAAAGTCAGGCCTACTTGCGGCGGACGAGGCGTCATGGCCGTGGCCCCGGCAGAGCAGACGCCCGCACGCACCCAGTGAGGACCCGCACTTACATACCGCGACAGAAATTTGGCTGCCCAGGTCCCTGCCGGGACAGGAAGCGCCCGCGCGCGGCTGGTTTGGCTAAGTCATTCAAATCCAGCAGTCGGGGAGATTAACGACCGGAAAACGGAATGCGCCGGAAACGGACGCCGTCAACCAACGTTTTTGTTTCACTTTTCCGTTTTCAACCGTGCGCAAAAAAAAGCCAAAGTAGAGATTTTCCATTTTTCGTCGTTTCTCTTCTTGGTTTCCTCATGAAAAACTGCGATGGCGTATCGAGCGCGACGCGTGGGACCGCGGCTGGAATGCGCACGCGTTTGGAAAATTCAAACGCTGCGCGTTGGCCGCTGAACCTGCACATCTGTTCCGACTGGTTTTTCGCTTATTTCCCTTTGATCCCTGGTCTGAGCTGTAGCTCCACTTTACTTGCGGATTAAATATGCCTTCAAATATTTTTGTTTGAAAAAACAAACAAACGGCATTTTGAATTCACTCAAGCGAATCTTTTTGTGCTTTTTTTAAAAGCTATTTCACGAGGTGTAAAATCGAAAATGGTGGGCACTGGCCTAAATGTGACCTCACACGACGTCACCACGGCAGCCGCCAATCAGAACAAACACAGCCTGTCAAAGCCTTTTAATCAAGAGACTGCACCACTCACCCAATCATCTACTCGGCCAGACCTGGGACAAATACGTACTTGTTTTGGATTCAAATACTTTTCACACTTTACTGATCTTGTCTGGGGCATTGGAAACAATGAAATACTCTCAAAGAGTGTAAACCCCACATTCTGGTCATATTAGCAGGCTCAATTACACCAGGCCAGATCAATAGAGCACAGAAAAGTATTTCAATCCTAAACAAATACGTATTTGACCCAGGTCTGTACTCAACAGATACCCTTTTCTAAGGAATACACAGCCAACAGTTCAGACATACTGACTAACGCATTTTTGGAGCAGGAACACAGGTTGCTTGCTCTGCTGAACACAGCATATTTAAACCTATGCCTCCTGACTAATGACTGGGCTATACTTCAAATATGTGCATTTTAAATACGGATTTGAATGCATTTCTTATGTAAAACAAGCTAGCTCTCCACCTTTTACGCGCCCCTCTATGCCGCCTACCCTTCCACCATTTTGACTGCGATTCACGGGTTAATTTTCGTTGAGAGGCGTGTCGCATTTGGCGCGCGCCGGCGCTAGCCCAGCCGGCCGAGCGTGCGTACCTGTGCAGGGGCGGGACGCTGTCGATGGTCTTCAGGCTGCCGCGGGTGGACACCACGTTGAAGCTGTCAGTGCAGTCGCAGGACACGTGCAGGTAGTACTTGGGGTGGCGGTTCTCCACCACCACGATGAGCCCCGCCCAGCCGTGCGTCAGGTAGTAGCACGTCATCCCCTCTCTGCCCTGCAGGGGGACACAGCGAGCACCGTCAGCCCGTGCTCGGAGCGGCTCCAGCGAAAATCGTTCTGGTTCAAACATGGACGGTAGACGGCGGTAATGCCCGGAACGTGGCAGAGCTCGTAAACCGCCGTCTTTTCTTTCTGGTTTACCAACCGAAATTTCAACGTTCAGACGTTCATACAAAAAGCCACAAGAGGTGAAGTGACACCAGCTGTGCTATGCTCACAGATTGGACAATAATCCTTCCAAAGATACAGGATTATTATTATTATTATTATTATTTTTCCCATTATCTTACCCATTGTTCGACGATGTCTGTGCACCCAGTAGAAAATACCTAACAGACTGCATGCTACTGTAATGGTGCTACCTCTACGAATAGCCACAGATGGAAGCAGCATTGGCTTTGCTTAAACTGAGATGGAAATATACCTTCCAGCATCAACGAAAGCGGAGTTATTTGCACCTTGCATGTTTATAATGAGTCAAAATAAAAACAGAAATCAAAATTGTAGTCACGGTAGTTTAGAGGCAGCTAAATTCAAACCATTAACTGACAAGTGACCGTGTATCCATCCACTGGGTATAGCGGTTAGTAGGTGTACACCGTGAGTTTGGGGTTGCCAGGTTGTACTACTGGATGCAGTGGTAGTGGCAGTGGGAGCACAAGTTTACAGTCAGCGACAGGCATACCTGGCAACCCCCAACTCACACCATTTCCATCACTTCACAGAGCAGAGCTAGTCTGCAGTCCTTCACTGAGCTAGCATAGTTAAGATAAGATATACTTTATCGAGTAATTTGGGTAATTTTTCCTCTGCATTTGACCCATCCTTAGTTACCTAGGAGCAGTGGGCAGCCACAGTGCAGCGTCCGGGGACCAACTCCAGTTCTGAGGCAAGTGCCTTGGTCAAGGGCACCTGCAGGAGCGCACCTAACATGCATGTCTTTGAGTGTGGGCGGAAACTGGAGTACCAGGAGTAAACCCACGCGAACATAGGAAGAACATGCACAGAAAGGCCCCAAGCCAAGATTCGAACCCACGACCTTCTTGCTGTGAGGTGACAGTGCTAACCACTATGCCCGCCCATGCATGCAGCCTGTAGGTATTGTCAAGTATTTTTGTACTGGGCACACAGGGATGAAACTGGTGCCAACATTTGCATACAAAGTAACAGCCCACATGGGCTGTAGGTCAGTTCCCAGTTGTTATGGCTAAGCCACACACATTATATGACCAAAAGTATCTGGACACCACTTGGTCTGGTGCTGTTTTTCATGGTTTGGGCTCGACCCCTTAGTTCCCGTGAAGGCAGATCTTAATGGCACAGCATACAATCACATTCTAGAAGATTCTGTGTTTTCCCAGTAGTTTGCAGAAGGCCCTTCCCTGTTTTCAGCATGACAATGCCCCTGGGCACACAGCGAGGTCCGTACAGAAATAGCTCCGTCGAGAACGATATGGAAGAACTCGACCGGCCTGCACATAGTCCTGACCTCAACCCCATCCAACACCGTTGGGATCAGTCGGACAGCCAAACGCAAGGCAGGCCCAATCGCCCAATCGGCGCCCGGCCTCGCTGATGCTCTTCTTCTGGCCGAACGGAAGCAAATCAAAGCGGAAGGTGCAGGGGGGGCAGCGCCCCCCCCCCCCGGGCTGGGGGGCACTTTAAAAGCGACGCTCTCGCACGCCCGAACCACGTCTGACTCACAGCCACTAAACACAGACGTTTATTTCCTCCGAATTTACCCACAGTCCTTTCGCACAGGCAGTATAATAATATGTTTATTTATACAGCGTTTGCCATACAGAGCTCCCCCCCTTCCACCCCCCCCCCCCCCACCTCCCCACCCCCCCGCCTGCCACTGTTAACACAGCAGGAGAGAGAGAGAGAGAGACGCTCGACAGATTTCACATTTACTCCGAGGCCCTGCTATTTACAGGCGTCCGTGTGGAGACAGTTTGATTCGGCCGCTGGCTTTGCGTCGTCGCGCAGAATTCTGACAGGTGGCCATTTTGACAGGTGGCCATTTTGACAGGTGGCCATTCTGACAGGTGGCCATTCTGACGGGTGGCCATTCTGACAGGTGGCCATTCTGACAGGTGGCTTTTGCGGTCGCCGCTGCTACCAATTCCAGCCGGGCGGTCGTCCCATGAAACCGCGTTGACGTTCGTTCGATGGAATTGTGTCATACTGACACTCAAGTACGTTTCAACGATGAGTCTCTTTGAAATGCTATTTGAGCATTTGAAGAAATCTAGTGTTTGAAGTTGAATAATTACAACAAGCTAATAAATTTGTCTGCCCAGTCAGTGCGACGCCGTGCCATTTCTCCAGACACACACACACACACACACAGGCACACAGACGCACACACAGACACACACACAGACATCCTCACACACAGACACACACATACACACGCAGGCACACACACACACACACACATCCTCACACACACAGGTACACACACACACACACACACATCCTCACACACACAGACACACATCCTCATACACACAGCCCTCCCTGCGGCCACCTCCATTAAAGAGGTGTATAAACTCCCACAGGGCCAGAGTAACAGCGTTCACTGCCACACCATAACAGAACAACGCAAGCCCCCAATTATCCAATTCATTACACCCCTCACAGCCTAATAGTTTAAAATGCTCTTTTTTCTCTCACGGAAATGGAAAGCAGTAAAAAGCAGAGGCCTCACGCTGGGGTTCAGATGGTACCCTGGTGCAGGGGGGGGCAGTGTGGAAATGAAAGCGTTTTGATCGTCCACTCCGCTACATCACAGTGCCCCTGTCCGCCAGCTCAATCTGCATTAGGCCGTGTGTATATTACATCCTGTCTGGAGCTAATATAAACGCGATGAATGCTTCTATTAAAATGTTAAGAGAACAGCCCAATTCTATTCCTGGCTGTCCTCTGCTATGGGTGCACGCCATCAGTACCGTATCGCCATGATATGCCGTTCTCTCTCCGTCTCCCCTCCCTGTCTCTGTCTCCCTCTCTCTCTGTCGGTCTCTCTCCCTACCGACTGACTGCCCCCCCCATCGAACCCTGCCCATCTGGTCATCCCCTGTCCAGCAATGCCCACTATTCGCTTCTACACCCATGGACTAACCACTGCTTTACTATTCACTTCTACACCCACAAACTAAACGCCGGTTTACCAATCACATCGGCTCAGTGGCAATTCACGGAAACTGCGAGACACAGAAATGGAGCTGAACAAGAGGCGGCCCTGAGCCGTGTCTGAGATGTATCTGAGGTGTTTCTGAGATGTGTCTGAGGTGTTTCTGAGACGTGTCTGAGCAGTGTCTGAGCCGTGTCTGAGCCATATCTGAGCCGTGTCTGAGCCATGTCTGAGCAGTGTCTTAGCCATGTCTTAGCCATATCTGAGCCGTGTCTGAGCAGTGCCTGTGCCGTGTCTGAGACGTGTTTCTGAGCCGTGTCTGAGCCATATCTGAGCCGTGTCTGAGCAGTGTCTGAGCAGTGTCTGTGCCGTGTCTGAGCAGTGCCTGTGCCGTGTCTGAGACGTGTTTCTGAGCCGTGTCTGAGCCATATCTGAGCCGTGTCTGAGCCATATCTGTGCCGTGTCTGAGCAGTGTCTGTGCCGTGTCTGAGCAGTGTCTGTGCCGTGTCTGAGACGTGTTTCTGAGCCGTGTCTGAGACGTGTCTATGCCGTGTCTGAGCCAGTCGTCCCTGGCCTGAAGCTGGCGGTTCTGTCTGTCTGGGTCTAGGTTCGGATTCTAGCCGTGTCGCGGCTCTGGCTCTGGAGTCCAGTCGTGACGCTCACCTCATGTCTTTCTCCTTTGTCCTCGGTCAGCAGAATAATGGCATCGGCGATGGTGGTCGCCATGGCCTCCACCTGCTCCACCATCACCTGCCGAGAGCTGTAGATGGCCAAGATGTACCCTGGGAAGTCCTGGTTGAGGCGCCCACTGCTGGTGGGACTGGAAACTGCAGGTACAGAGCACAGAGTGATAAGCATGGCTATGTGTGGTTGTTTTACTTTCAATTATTAAGCAAATTTTTGCAACCAAATTAGAATGTTACGTGATCTCTCATGTAGGCATACTGTCATCGGGGCAACGACTTTGAGTTCACTTAACCATTAAAACTGATTTGTGACAGCGTGTAATAGCTCTACGCTGAGTTAGGGAGCCATCTATATTAAGACAAATTCAGTTTCATCCCGATAACCCCTATTAGTAAGAGACAGCCACTGTTCTTGGCTAAATATTTCACAAACATCCTGGAATATATAACTGCTTACATTACACCCTGCCATCAACCACGTTAGACAGTTTGACTGTCCATGAATCTTGACCGGAAGTAGTAATTAGTAAGTAGTAAACAGTAATTTGTTCATTAGTAGGTTGGGAAGATGTCAGTTTAAAATGAGAAATTAGAAACCCCTCTAATGTCATTTTAAATACATATTTATAGAGGTTTTATCTTGGTACAGGGAACGCAAGCAATCATTTTTATAACCTCGAGCAAAAAGTCAGCTGTGTTTCATCGTCAGTCTCTGACAGTGCATTGAAGCCTCTGGATATTTTATCACTGACGTGCCCAGGTAGCGTACACAAGTCTGAGCAGGTACAGTATAATATACTATCACTGTGTGTGTGTGTGTGTGTGTGTGCATGTGTGTGCGTGTGCGTGTTTCTCACCAGGCGTGTGTGGCTCTAAGTACCAGTGGTTGAAGGCGCAGCAGACCACGGCGTACTCCCCCGGCTCCAGCATCACGTCGCAGCCCACAAACTTCTTGACCGCGCGCTTGCTGTGGGAGAGCAGCCGGCCCAGAGTCAGCTTGTTCCCGCTGCCGAAGGACGCGCGGAACACCATGATGCACAGGTCCAGCAGGTGGCTGTCCACCGTGTCCGAGCGCCTGGGGGGGAGAGCACCACGTCACTCACACCAGCACAGAGGCTCATGGGAAACTGCATCACTCATACCAGCCAGCACAGAGGCTCATGGGAAACTGCATCACTCATAACAGCACAGAGGCTCATGGGAAACCGCATCACTCATACCAGCACAGAGGCTCATGGGAAACTGCATCACTCATACCAGCACAGTGGCTCATGGGAAACTGCATCACTCATACCAGCACAGAGGCTCATGGGAAACTGCATCACTCATACCAGCACAGAGGCTCATGGGAGACTATCACTCATACAAGCACAGAGGCTCATGGGAAACCGCATCACTCATACAAGCACAGAGGCTCATGGGAAACTGCACCACTCATACCAGCAGAGAGGCTCATGGGAAACCGCATCACTCATACCAGCAGAGAGGCTCATGGGAAACTGCATCACTCATACCAGCCAGCACAGAGGCTCATGGGAGACTGCATCACTCATACCAGCATAGAGGCTCATGGGAAACTACATCACTCATACAAGCACAGAGGCTCATGGGAGACTGCATTACTCATACCAGCACAGAGGCTCATGGGAAAATGCATCACTCATACAAGCACAGAGGCTCATGAGAAACTGCATCACTTATACAAGCATAGAGGCTCATGGGAGAATGCATCACTCATACAAGAACAAAGGCTCATGGGAAACTGCACCACTCATACCAGCAGAGAGGCTCATGGGAACCTGCATCACTCATACAAGCAGAGGCTCATGGGAAACTGCATCACTCATACCAGCAGAGAGGCTCATGGAAAACTGCATCACTCATACCAGCAGAGGCTCACTGAAGATTACATCACTCATACCAGCACCACAGGCAAGGATGAGAGAGTTCAGTAGGATGTTAGCACTACAGATCTCACCAGCGGTGATTAAAGACAAGTGACTGTCCTTAATAAATCAAGAGCCTATTTGTCTGACCAAAAACCGCCAAACCAATAAGAGCCATTTGACAACCGCTGGCTGAGTGCGGATCGTGAGATTGAGTGCAGAAGGAAGAAAGGAAAGATGATGGAGTAGGACAGTGTGAGCTCTAGAACGCAGAAATGCCGCTGGCTATCCCAGCGCTGGGACGTCCCGTACCGGCTGCCCTCCTGGAAGAGGGCGAACTCCAGCGCCGTCCTCTCCAGCACCGTCAGTGCCGTCACGGTGACAGGCCCGCTGGCCCGGCTGGGGAAGCAGCCCTGCAGACGCACCTCCTGCCAGTCCGAGTGGATCTTACAGATGTCCACCGAGTCAAAGTACCTGAGCGCACACACACACACACACACACGCACAGGGTCCAGCGGGGTCAATGCACATGGCATATCACACATATATGAGCCCTGAGTCTGACAGTCTGACAGAGTGACACTGAGTGAGTCAGTCAGTCTGACAGTGTGTGAGTGAGTCAGTCTGACCGTGTGAGTGAGTTGGTCAGTCTGACAGAGTGAGTGAGTGAGTCAGTCTGACAGAGTGAGTGAGTCAGTCAGTCTGACAGCGTGAATAAGTCAGTCAGTATGACACTGTGAGTCCGTCAGTCTGACACTGTGAGTCAGTCAGTTAGTCTGACACTGAGTGAGTCAGTCAGTCTGACAGAGTGAGTGAGTCAGTCAGTCTGACAGTGTGAATAAGTCAGTCAGTATGACACTGTGAGTGAGTCCGTCAGTCTGACACTGTGAGTCAGTCAGTTAGTCTGACACTGAGTGAGTCAGTCAGTCTGACAGTGTGAGTGAGTCAGTTAGTCTGACACTGAGTAAGTGAGTCCGTCTGACAGTGTGAGTGAGTCAGTCAGTCTGACAGTGTGAGTCAGTCAGCCAGTCCAGCACTGTGAGTGAGCCTGTTGGTTTTTTATACTGTGAATGAAAAAGTAATGGCGAAAACTTAATTGCTTTGTTTACACTGTTAAAAGAAAAAAAAGAGTCAATTTGCTTTCACCCTTCTGGGTTTTGCGAACTTTGGCTTCCTGAACAAGTTACTGCTCTTCAGAAGCTGCTCAAGATCAGTGCTCCAGAGAGAGGCCTGGTGGATCAACCCTTTCTGAGCCTTTATCTGGGACCCGTCCTGACTGTCCTTCGCCGCCCACAGCTGCGTTAACTGCATCAACACTCCATCGGACAGGCTGCACAGGCCCGGATCAAACACCAGGGGGCAGCGCGGGAAGCGGCGCTGCTGCGGCTCACCTGATGAAGTCGCCGTACTCCATCCAGAACACGCCCTCCCCGCCGCCGTGCGCCATCAGCTCCCCGCGCAGGTGCGGGGGCCAGTCCGCCCACTCGTCCGACCAGCTGCCGTTCCACGAGAAGCGCCCCCAGGGGTTACGCAGCCTCAGCAGCCTGCGGCAGGGGGCGGAGCCAAACAGGCCTCGCAGTCAACGCGACGTCACCCCAACTTTATTAACAAATCCGCCTGACCGCGAAATAACAACGATTAGCAGTAAGATAAACACGGCATCTTAAATCTACGTGCTGTCACGCTGTAACGTTTTGACTTACTGATAGCCCCCCCCCTCACCCCTGACGATTGGTGCCTCAGGTGAAGCAGCCCCGCCCTCTCACCTGTAGCCCTGCACGTCGCGCACGTCCAGGATGGAGTAGGCGTGGCGGGGGCGGAGTCCCAGCGACTCGTACACCGTGTCATCCACCTTCATGTTCCCGCCTCCACACGAGGCTCCCATTAAGAATCTGATGTGCGCACATGGACACACACACGTACACACACACACACACGCACACACACACACACACACACATGTACACACATACATGCAAACACACACACACGCATAAACACACACACATGCACACACATACATGCAAACACATACACACACACACACACGTACAGACACACATACATACACACACAAGTGCACACACACGGACAGACACAAACACAGACAGCAGGTCACCGTTAGGATTCTGCCAATAAATCTTTACAAAAAACACAAACGAGCACAGAGGTCAAACTAACGCATCACTCTCTGTATTAAATGCAGCTGCACCAACTCAATATGACACACGGCAATGGCAGAGAGCAAAAAAACAAAAAAACAAAACCATCTGTTACAAATGCGGTCACTGTAGGAGAAACACACAGGCAGGTTACTCTGGGAAAAGCCTTAAACGGAATTAAAACTAGGGGGCAGAACAAAGCAAGCTGCAGCGGGTCAGTCAAAGGCTCAGGCCACACCCAGATTATGAACATCAACAGACCCGCAATCTCTTAACCGCCTTGGGAAGGGCATTCGATAGCAGCGCCACCGCTAAAAGGCTCCTATCCCCGATCCCGCGTCCTGCTGGAGAGGAGAACGGCGTCTGCGGACGCTCGGGCCTCTGAAGAAACAGACGGAAAGCACCTTCAGGCGTGCCCTCGCACCGCAGAGGAGGAGCCCAAGCAGATAAATATCCAGGCCAGGGACGACGGGGACCAGGCTGACCGGGGCGGCCATTTTCTTTCCTTTTAGCCTGTATGCGCTCTCTGAGCACGGCTCTGGTCGTTGGGAGACGGCAATAAAATTTCCATAAAGGGCCGTCTGGGTAGCGTAGAGGTATAAGCACTCGCCTACCGCCGCAGAGACCCGGGTTCAATCCCCTGCAGCGGCACTTCCGTATCGGTCAGGAGTTCCTACGTACCCAATTGCCAGTGTTCGTGGGAGGAAAGCCGGCGAGGGTATGAGTCCTGATCGTTGCATTAGCGACTCCTACTGGTTGGTGGGGCGCCTGTTCAGCAGGGAGGGGATCTGGGGGAGATAGCGTGAACCTCCGCACGCGTTACGCTCTCCCAGGGAAACTCCTCGCTGTCAGGTGAAAAGAAGCGGCTGGCGACTCCACATGTATCGGAGGAGGCATGTGGTAGTCTACACCCTCCCCAGGAGAGAGGATAGCGCATCAACCAGGACCGTGATACACACGGGGAATTTGTATAACGACTAAAATTGGAGATAAAATGGGAGAAAAATGGCAATAAATAAATAAATAAATAAATAAAATTTCCAAAAACGACCTGGAAAGTGTAGGAACTGCCCTCGCTCTGACCACAGAAGCAGGGACGGACGATTGAACCAATCACAGCTGCTTTGTGACCGGCGGGCGTGAAGGAGGCGGGGCTCGGGCACTGGCTCAGCCAATCCCGTTTACGGGAATGCGTGGAGATGAGCCAGTGTGGCAGGTGGTCGGGGACAGTGGGCAGGTTGGAGGGAGGGGGTGGTGAGGGCAGGCCTCGTAGTATCAAAAAAATACTTGGGAATACTATTATCATATAAATGTTATACTAACATTAAATAGGCCGAGTAACCTTTTCCCACAGTTTTTTATTTCAGTTTAGTTTTAGTTCGTTTTAAGAGCATGTTTGCTATTTTTTGTTTAGTTTTTGTTTTTCAAAAGATTTCAGTTTACCATAATGCTTTTTCTCATGTAACTTCCATCTTAGTTTCACTTTATGACAACAACCTCGTTGGGAATTCATTTTATTTATTGATGAAAGTGATTGATGATGATGATTGATTGTACGGTAGCCAAGTGAGGAAGTATAGTTAGTAGCCAAGTGACTTGAAAGAATTGAGGAAATATTGGGTAGCATTGCTTTGGAATACATCTTATTTAATTTCGGTGAGGCAAGATAGCCTGTATTGTTTGTAGTACCGTAACTTGGCGTCATTTTGATACCAATACTTTTAATGGCAGGCCTGGATTTTGGCAGTCTGAATGAATGTGTTATAGACGGTGTATGTCTTGTATGTGTGAGTAACTTGGCATTTTTGTACGTTGAAAACATGTTTTTTTATGAGATAATGATATATAAAGACCGGCAGGCGTGTAGCCAAATCCAACACTTAGCAACGGCGTATTTGTAGCGTTAGGAGTGCTTGGCTAATTGGAGAGAGAGCGTCTTTAGGGACCACGCATAAGAGGCGTGGTTATGTTTCCAGACAGCAATGAACGACTGATCTTTGCACACGACCCTGCAGGTCACATGCCTTTTATGGGATGGCTAGGACGCTTCCTCATGCTAATCAACACGAACAGGCACACGCATTCAATCTGCGAACAACTGCCATTCGTCCTCCGATACACCTGGGATACGCACAAAATCAAAGGTCTGCGCGTGTTTCGTGAATCCCACGTTGGTTTTTTTTCGCATGAACGTTTAAGAACGAAAGAAAGAAGAATTTTTTTACAAGTTTTGCGAACGAGGCCCACTGTGTGGGGAGATTTTGGGCAGAAGACACACCCCCCGCAAATTACATCATGTGACCGCAACCCTGCCTTTATAGTTCCATGGGTAACATTAAGACTCCGGAGGGAGAAACAAAGTAAAAATAATGTGCATCAATAAACATTATGATCTCTCCCTCAGTACGTTAAGATGGCCGTCCGTCATCTTTAACAGGGTCGATAAAACTGAATCAAGACACGCTGCAATGTATTTGTGCCAGGCTGAAACCATGAGTTTAACTAGTTTGAGTTTTAGCTCATTTACTGAGCACAGGTTAATACGGCTATGTTACTTGATGAGGCATCAGTAAGAGAATACCTCACAGTAGACGTCACAGTCCGTCTCGCCACACTTTTAACAACCCTGACCGAACCCTGACCAAGTTCAGCTATAAAAAAATTGAAAATTGATTGAGAGAAATTGATTCACAGCTGTTGGAGAGGAGAAGCAGCCTTTCAGGGCAAGCAAAACCCTTTTTTAAAAAGTGAGTCATTTAGACAAAATGCTCTCCATTTAATGAATGAGAAAATCCCCGAAAGGAGTCTGGTATAGAAAAGGTGCTGCAGAGAACTTTAGAGAGCTTCTGGGGACGAGCTCCCTGAGAGACAGAGACAGAGAGAGAGAGAGAGAGAGAGAGAGAGAGACAGAGAGAGAGAGAGACAGAGAGACAGAGAGAGAGAGAGAGAGAGAGAGAGGTGGCAATCCTGCCTGTCGACACACACACGTTAACCTTCCAGGTCACAGATTTAATTGAGTCACTGTTTTCCCAGGCAACCGGTACACGTTACCCTTTCAGATACCATGTACCGGTTATGTGTGCTGCCACCTGGTGGTGACAGCCTATAAGGCGACAGAGGTTATAGGGTCTCCAGTCCCTCCATTTACACCTATATTTTTAGAAACGATGAACACTAAGTTCAGAAACGGCCCCTAAACCTTCTGTGAAGGGTTTATAGAAGACAGTTCGCATTCATCCTTTGTTGCTACATGTAAACATGGTCAGACAGGCAGCAGCTATTGTACTAAGAGCTTTCCCTTTTCTTTTGTAGCAAAAAAAAAAGAAATTTCATTGCGTATACTTCGTTTAGTCTCAGTTTTGTTTATCTGAGCACACAAGGCTAAGAAAGAAACTGGTCAACCGAAAAGTTGGTCAGTTACGAGCAGCGTGCTGAACAGCAGTCTCTCTGCTTTACTTTCTTTTGTCTTCGTTAATTGAATTTGTTGTTTTAGTTTATTGTTTTTGCCCTAAAGCCGTGAGGGGGAAGGGTGAAGGTGTATATTTGTTTTTGTGTTTGGTGTGGATGCGCTCTCTCTCTCTCTCTCTCTCTCTCTATCTCTATGTGGCAGTTATCTCTTAAGACCTTGCATATATTTGAGGGATTCTGTATTTGAAGTGTCCTGGGTAGGGTGTAGCGATGGGGGGGGGGGGGGCTGTGTGGAGA
Source organism: Anguilla pacifica (assembly GCA_039654925.1). Classification (NCBI taxonomy): domain Eukaryota; kingdom Metazoa; phylum Chordata; class Actinopteri; order Anguilliformes; family Anguillidae; genus Anguilla; species Anguilla pacifica. The sequence goes on along the minus strand of CM077300.1, from coordinate 10,769,780 downwards.
GAGGCATCAGCCACTTGCTCAGCTCTGCTTTCTGCTTTTCGGTGAGAACACCGCAGCTCCTTACACCCTCCATTTGACTTTACATTGAGGCACATGCATGCTTTTCATAAGCAAATACAATGGAGCTGAAAATATCTCCCATCCATCTCTGTCAAAATGACCTTCAGTAACTTTACATTCACATTGGCTCACCCCCCCCCAGTCCTGTTCCCTCTCTCTCCCCCGCAGTCCTGTTCCATCTCTCCCTCTCCTCCAGTCCTGTTCCCTTTCTCCTTCTCCCCCAGTTCTGTTCCCTCTCTCTCCCCCCCAGTCCTGTTCCATCTCTCCCTCTCCTCCAGTCCTGTTCCCTTTCTCCTTCTCCCCCAGTTCTGTTCCCCCTCTCTCCCCCCAGTCCTGTTCCATTGCTCCCTCTCCTCCAGTCCTGTTCCCTATCTCTCTCCCCCAGTCCTGTTCCATCTCTCCCTCTCCTCCAGTCCTGTTCCCTATCTCTCTCCCCCAGTCCTTTTCCCTCTCTCCCTCTCCCCCAGTCCTGTTCCATCTCTCCCTCTCCCCCAGTCCTGTTCCCTTTCTCCTTCTACCCAGTCCCGTTCCTCCTCTCCCTCCGCCCCACTCCCGGTCCCTCCCGCCCCCAGGCTGGGAGCACTCACCCGGCCTCCTTGGAGCTCAGCATCTTGGCCCAGATGAGGTCGGTGTCGATGGGCTCCTCGCGGGGGTTGGTGGAGCTGACCTGCAGCATGAGGGACTCGCAGGGGGCGCCGGTGAGCGTGGCCAGCCCCTCGATGGCCCGGCCCGCCTGCAGGGCGAAGTAGGAGCCGTGCAGCTTGGCCAGGGCCTTCTCTATCAGGGCCACCCACAGCTGCTTCCTCTGGGCCTGCAAGACACGCCCCCCACACCCGCTTAGCCACGCCCCACCAGGAAACAAACGGCTCCGCTCACGGCCCCCAACACCGGCGCAGCGGGAAGCGGGAGGTGGAAACTGCTTCATCACTTCAGGAGCCTCAGCTGGACCTCGTTCTCTGTGCCGAGTCTGCCGCCTCCCCCCGGCGAAAGCACAGGGCCGTTCTCTGTGCCGAGTCTGCCGCCTCCCCGGCGAAAGCACAGGGCCGTTCTCTGTGCCGAGTCTGCCGTCTCCCCGGCGAAAGCACAGGGCCGTTCTCTGTGACCGCTTCCCGGGAGACTCCGCTTTTAGCACTGGCAGCCGACGGGACAAGCTGAGGTGCGATGAAAGCGCTGGCTGACGTCGCCTGCTTCGGAGGAGGGCACGAGGACGCGCTCGCACCCCGAATCGACAGAGGAAGATGCAGCAGTTATTGTAGACACACACACACAGACACACACACACAGACACACACACACAGACAGGCAGACAAACACACACACACACACACACACAGACAGGCAGACAAACACACACACACACACACAGACAGGCAGACAAACACACACACACACACACACAGACAGGCAGACAGACACAAACACACACACACAAACACACAGACAGATAGAGAGACAGACAGACAGACAGACAGACGGACACACACACACACACACACACACACACAGACAAACACACAGACAGATATAGAGAGACAGACAGACACACACACACACACACACAGACAGGCAGACAGACACACAAACACACACACAGACAGACAGACAGACAGACAGACGGACACACACACACACACACACACACACACACACACACAGACAAACACACAGACAGATAGAGAGACAGACAGACAGATGGACACACACACACACACAGACAAACACACAGACAGGCAGACAGACACACAAACACACACACAGACAGACAGACAGACGGACGGACACACACACAGACACACCATTTTGCATTCCACATTAAAGGAAAAGGAAGGCAATTGATTTAATATTTTTTTCCTCTTTTTAGACAAAACAAACGCATGTCGGGATAATCGCGTAACTAAGGACATAATCCCGACCTGGTCGCTCCTCGAGGGCTACACAGCAGTCTCCTGGCAGCCGATGCTGCCACGTCAGACCAGTAAAATACGTGTTTTTAAGAAGCTAACATGTCCCATGAAAACAAGAAAAAAAGCAGAGCCAGTTTTTGAACTTTTTCTGCTGCTGGAAGTAGCTCTGGTTACGGTCGTAAAAACGACCTTCGACCTTTCAGTACGGATTCTGGGGAGGTTATCCGCTCGTGTTCGACCGGTCCGCCCGCTGCTTCTCGGAAGACGGACGACGAAACTCTGCTCGCTCGCCTCAAGACGGGTTCGTCTCTCAGGCGCGGTGTTCAGCCGGTACGAATCCCGTCTGACCGAAAGCCAACGCCGGCAGTGCGCTTGGCAGCGCGATTAGAATACGGTGTCGAGTTTCCATCGTTACGCCGGTGGCACACAACTATAAACCACGGCGTCAACTAAAGATAACAGAGCCATCAGCGATCTTGCAGGATGTCTAAAAAAAAACACACAAATGTGGATGTCTAACAGCTGTCTCCAGCTTAAAAGACGGAAGCTGGATTATTATTCGAGCGAAGTATCAAAAAGAAAAGATCGTTTGAGACCAGGACTCCTTGGTGTCAGACATTATACCTCGAGCGCTTTGGCTGATGCTGGTCCAACAGGGTCCTCTCTTGGGAACCGGTTCAATGTGGGGACACTTTTGGGGGGTGTTACGACATCCAAAGAATTCACACACACACGCACAAGGACACACACACACACACGCACAAGGACACACACGCAACAACAAACACACATACACACGCACAAACATACACACGCACTCGAGCGCGCGCACGCACACACACACACACACACACACACACACACACACACACACATTTGACTGCACGAGGAGCAGATGACTGCCTTAGACACAAGCAGTTCTGGAATGCCCAAATACTGCCGCTGGGCCTTTCTCTGGAACTCAAACGATGGGGCAAAAAAAACAAGAACTTTTTTTTCCTCCATCGTGTCATCGAATGAGAATTTTCTTTCGTTTCCCATTTAGTCCGTTTCAATAAGACACTTATCTCTTCATACACAGATGCTTCGACATTTCACATTCTACGCTTCCAGTGGTATCTTAGATTCAGACTTAAGCTTTCAGCACAATATGAGAAACGGGAATAAAGTGAGCTTCTTCCGACTGGATTATGGTAATTCACTTTTTCTCATTCGATTCAAAACGTCGCTGCAAGACTATCGACCAAAAAAAAAAGGCACATTCAGTCCATATTACCCCAGCGCTGCAATCTCGATCGGAATTGACTTTGAGACCCTTTTACTTGTTTTTAAAGTCCTAAATTGACCGGCACTAGAATAGATTACTGAACTTTTTTTGGAAAAGCATCGCCCCCAAACCGAACCCGGCCATCAGTCAGCAGAAGGTTGACCTCTCAGTGTCCCGCAGATTGGCTGCAGAACAGCAGGCGAAGCTCCCATTTCCTTCACTGCTTCCAGACCGTGGAACGCCGTATGCCCCAACGAAAGGCCCCAACAACAGCAGCTAGCTTCAAAAGCCTCGAAACACATCCTTTTACGGTTGCTTTGGGTTGCTTTCCTGTGTCTATTTCTAACAGAAATTTTAGCTATTAGATTTCTATCGAAAATCTATTAAAAGCTCTTATTTCCCGCTTTCGTTTGTAATCCTTTTAGAATTGTAGTCCTTGTACCAATTCTCCCATTTAAGTTCCCTTTTCTTGGAACTTTCTAAAATGGCATCGTCTTTAAATCTCTTACCATTTCTGTGAAGCCCGTTGGGCTATAAATAACCTGACGCGACAGCGCCGAGGTAGGTAATGGTTTGAAATGCGCTTAAACTCATCCGCAGTCCGTATCATCGAAGCTGATGAAATTTCTTTCTTTTTTTAAAAAAAAAGGGGGAACAGCGATAATTAGAGCAATCCTCAAAATTTCACGAAAATCCACCCGGCAGTCTTTCTTTAAAAGACAAGCGAAAACGGCGTTATCTTCGTACAATTTGTTTTTTTGAGCCCCTCTGCCACTTTTGCCGCAGTAGACGGTCTCTCAAACAATTACACCCTAGTTTTTTTTTTTTTACCCAGAGCATGTCAGACTGAACCCTTGGCGGTCAGCCCAGAGGTGAGCATCACGGAGCGGTGTTCCGCGGGGTTGGTCAGCGCGGAGCCCGAGAACCGGCGAGGCGCTCAGATTTATTTCCCGTCCGCTCCGAATGCGTTCTTCCACCTTCTCTCACTGAAAAATTTGCTCTTCGGGTTGAACCTCCAGTCATTTTAGTGCCTTGCCAACCACTATCCCATTATACCTCACTCAAAACATATTATTATTATTATAATTTTTATTATTATTATTATTATTATTATTATTACTATTAGCCCTGCGATAGATTGCCAGCCTGTCCAGGGTGTATTTGTGCTGCTTGCCCAATGCATGCTGGGATAGGCTCCAGCACCCCCCCCCGCGCGACCCTACCCAGAACAAGTGCCTATAGATAACGGGCGGACGGATTATTACCGCTATGACACGGAGCGATCCGCTGTACCGAAGTCTCGCCGATGCCTTCGAGAGTCTCCGATTAATGGTGCGGCGACACACACACTCACACACACATTTACACTCACACGCACTCACACACACGCACACGCACACACGCACTCACACACACACGGCGGCGGCCCGGAACGTTCCGGAAGGCTCACCTGGGAGAAGAGCAGGTAGCCGTACTCGTCGCAGGGCAGCATGTCGTCCACCAGCACGGTGGTCCAGGTGCCGTCCTTGCAGAGGCGCACCTGGTACGCCCCCTCCTGGCAGATGGACCGCGTGATCATCACCCGCTCCACCAGGTCGGGCCTCTCCGCCAGGACCGCCAGCGCGCTCAGGAACCTGCAGGGGGAGCCGGTGAGTCTCGCCGTCACGCACAAAAAAAACAAAACAAAAAAAAAAAACAGCCCCGGCTTCGCCCATCGAACGTCGCCCTTCTGAGAAACTAGAAAAACTCCGCTCTTCCAGTTACCCGCGCGCAGTCTTACGCTTCAGTCACATCATGTTCCGAAGCAAATTTTTAAGATTAAATGTCATAGAGACACTGACAGCACACAGAACTGAACGAGAACTTTAAAAATCCATCGCGTGACACTAAAGAAACACTGATTCAAGCTTTCAGGGCAAAAAGGGGTAAATAGATTCGGGGGGGGGGGGGTAACACCAAAGCAAAAGAAAATAAGAGGGGAAAGAGCTCCTTGTGTGGTTTCATTGTGCCATAAATTCTCTGTGCTTTTAACAAACCCTGATTGAAATCACCTTGAGAAATGATTGGTCAGGCGACAGATGACAAATTGCCTTTCAGACGCTGAGTGCAGTGGCCTTTCCACAAAGAACAAAATGACTGCTTCCTTCAGTTACAGGACTGTGTGCTTAAGACATGTGCTGCCCTCCACCCCCATATACACACACACACACACACACTCACACTCACAAATACACACACACACACACACACACAAACACACACATACACACTCACACACACACACACACACACACACACACACACACTCACACACACACTCACACATACACTCACACACACTCACACACACTCACAAATACACACTCACACACTCACAAATACACACTCACACACTCACAAATACACACACACTCACACACTCACAAATACACACACACACACACACACACACATACACACATACACTCACACATACACCCACACTAACATACACACACACACACACACACACACACACACACACACACACACACTCTCTCTCTCTCGTGTCTCACCAGCAGTTTCCCAGCAGGCCTTGCAGGATGTCCGACGGTCGGGGGGTGCGGAACACGGACCACTTGACCACGCGGTCCTTGAAGTTGTTGCAGTTGATCTCCTGGGGGCGGAGCCACTTCTTGACACGCTGCTGGACGCTGTCCCCCTCGGGGAAGCCCACCGACTGGGGTCCGGGGGGGAAGCTGTCATCCACGAAGTTCACTCTGTTCTGGGAGAGGAGGGAAAAGGGGTCACGATGAGTCCCAACACTGCACTCACCAAACTCACAGGGTCCCAACAACGCACCAAACTCAGCCGGGACACACATAAGGTCCCCACAAGGTCAACCAAACTCAGCCCGGACACACACAGGTCACAACAGTACACCAAACTTGGCCGGGACACACACACACACACACAGGGTCCCCACAGTACACCAAACTCAGCCGGGACACACACACACAGGGTCCCCACAATATGCCAAACTCAGCCAGGACACACACAGGTCACAACAGTACACCAAACTTGGCCGGGACACACACACACACACACACACACACAGGGTCCCCACAATACACCAAACTCAGCCAGGATGCAATAGGAATGCGCCAGAACAGGTCTTGACAAGGCCATTTTCCTGCTGGCCAGTCAGTTTTCCCAGAGGTCTGAGCCAGTAATTTTTAGTTTTTAAGAGGCTGCTTTTCCCGAGGGAAAAAAATCCACAAAAACATAGTTTTCAGACTGAAATGACACAACAGTATGACTGCCTTTTCAGGAAATGCCTTCTTATCGATTAAGCACGCAGACTGCTGACAAGCTGATAGCACCAGACAAGAGAGATTTCGTTCGCACCACATAACGGTATTAATTCCCGCTGAGTAAGCACCTTCGCACCGGCTCTCTACGGCGGCTCGAAAGGAACCGAATGATCGCAAAAACAAACAGAACGATGCAAATTTCCATAAACGCGCAAAAAGCTAAAGCAGACGCGACAGCGGGAACCCGCAGCAAAAGAAGAAACGGAAACGTACGGCAAAATGCCAAAGAAAACGTGAAACGATACGCCGCAAGTTCAGAAACGGCGCTAATTCGAAAGCACGTACGCAAATGAAAACAAACGCAGAAGAGGAGAACCGCAGCGAATCCGGTCGCCGCCGCGGCGGTGCTCCACGCCACGGGAGAGAATCGCACGAGGGAACACGCTGTCGTACAGAAAGGAACTTTTTACAAAGAGGAAGGTTTCACGCGGCTAGCTGCACGCGAGGTGACGCTCACTCATTAGCTAGCTAGCTAACATTACTCTTCAGCGATACTAGCTAGCTAGCTAGCTAGCAACCCGCAGTTCACAAGATCTTTGTTGTTGCTCTTGTACTATTTCCAACATATCTGTGAGGATCATATAAAAAAAAACGCTAATCTTCGTTTAGAACAGAAACTTGCTTGCCCTCAGTTCCCCTCTAACCCTCATTAATGCTCTCATCTTGTTCTCTCCGGTGCGATCCTACTTGTCTTGTTCTCTCTGTGGTGAATTGCAGATAACATGTCGATCAAAACGCGATGTACATTTCTGCGCATTTTTTCAGCTTTTATTGATACGCATTTGAAAAATAAAAAAAAGGTTAAACGAAAAGAAATTGCGTGTCACTAGTTGTTTGCGTCCGAATTATGACGCAGACGCGCCCGAACGATAATGCTAAATCGGCAGCATCGGAGCAGTGATTTGTGAACAGGCGAGTAGTTTCAGCGCGAAGGCCAGTAACCAGACGGCCAGTGGAAAAAAATTGACCCGAACGTCGCCCCCTGCGGTAAGAGTAGATTTCGGAACGTGGACGTAACGCAACTCGCGACCGTTTACAGACGGGCGAAGAGGTCGATAGTCGCTTCCCCGATGGCCAGCGGGGGGCGCGATGCTTTTTGAGTGGCACCCTGGGTGTGGCGCTGCCCACAGGCAAAGCGGCAACACTGGCACACACGAACCCGCCACCATTTCAGTGTCCCCCCCCCCCCCCCCCAACATTATGGCCGACTCAGATCACCCTCCTATCCCATAATGCCCAGCAGCCACTTCCTTCCTGCGTCGGCAGGTCTGTCCGCACCCCCCCCCCCTCCCCAGACTAGCGTAGCTCCAGAGAGTTACCGCTAATGGACAGACTACACCCCCCTCCCCCACCCCTTCTATTACCTCAATTAACTCATCCGAAGATAAATGCCCCAAATTACGAAAACAGCATCTGCTCTTCGCCGAAAGCTCAGAGGCTCAAAGCTGTTCTTTTTTTAAAAAAAAAAAAAGAAACATAAGGAAAAGAAACAGCTTTATGCTGATGTTAGCGTAGCTTTCATGCATCTTTGTAAGTGAGCATCTCAGACGAGACGGACCAGCGTGGGGAAGGGGGGGGGGGCGAGGGGGGGGCTGGTCAGACTGCGGCGGGACGTGGACGGGCTCTGCCAGCCCAGGACGGCGCGTTTTGGGGCTTGGCGGGCCGCCAGGCCCCCCCCCCCCGGGGCCGCAGGCCCGCGCCCCCGACGCTAGGCTACAGCTGGTCCGCGCGCAGCTGCTTCTGAAAGCGGGAATTAATCGCCTATTTTTAGAGTCCTTAAAGCTCGGTCGCCTTCCGTGACGCAGAGCGGCGCTCCGAACCTCTGGACTTTCTTAAGCGGAATTAAAGACGGAATTAATCGCACCTGCAGCGACTACAGTGCGTATCGATTTATTCTCTCGCCCACCGCGTGTACATTTAAACTGGTGCAGAGTCAAGGGCACAGAACCTGAGGGAAAGGGAGGGGGGGGGGGGGCAGCATCTGGAGGGGGGGCAGGTGTTTGGGGGGCGGTGGGGGGGGTTTAGTGTTTGGAGGGTGGGGGCAGCGTTTGGTGGTGGGGCAGTGTTTGGAGGGGGTAGGGCAGCGTTTGGAGGAGGGACGGTTGTATTTGGAGGGGGGAGGGCGGTGTTTGGAGGGTGGGGGGTGACTATTGGAGGGGGGAGGGCGGTGTTAGGAGGAGGGGGGGCAGCGTTTGGTGGTGGGGCAGCGTTTGGAGGAGGGACGGTTGTATTTGGAGGGGGGAGGGTGGTGTTTGGAGGGTGGGGGGTGAGTTTTGGAGGGGGGAGGGCGGTGTTAGGAGGAGGCGGGGGGCAGCGTTTGGGGGGCCGCAGCCGCCGGTGTTGAGGGGGCGGAGTCAGCCGGTCAGAGGCTGACGGGGAAGGACGACGGCCGCAGGTAAGAGCGGATGCCCAACCGGAGCGGGGCGGCCCGTCTCCTCTCTCTCTCTCTCTCTCTCTCTCTCTCTCTCTCTCTCTCTCTCTCTCTCTCTCTCTCTCTCTCTCACTCTCCCTCTCTCTCCCTCTCTCTCTCTCCCCCCCTCTCTCTCTCTCTCTCTCTCTCTCTCTCTCTCTCTCTCTCTCTCTCTCTCTCTCCCTCTCCCTCTCCCTCTCCCTCTCTCTCTCTCTCTGCTAACGGTTTCATTATCCTCGCTCCGAGAGACCGCGTAATTGCCCCTGCCGTCGCTCTATAAATATCCCTCCTCTCTCTCACCTCTGCCCGGGCAGAGCTGCCCAAAACAACGGCGCGGGGACGCATCCTCCCTCTTCCGCGTACCTCGAAAGGGAGGGGGGGGGGCGGGGGACTCGGATCCGCTTCCTCCACACCCCCCCCCCCCCAGGGACGGCAGCCGGCGGTGCCATTACCCAAACTCCCCCAGGCCCAGGCGGAGAGCCGCGCGTTTGAGATATGAATAACGCCGTGCTTGAGGGCGGCAGTGTAGCACAGTGGGTAAGGAACTGGGCTTGTAACCGAAAGGTCGTAGGTTCGATTCCCGGGTAAGGACACTGCCGTTGTACCCTTGAGCAAGGTACTTAACTGAAATTGCTTCAGTATATATCCAGCTGTATAAAATGGATACAATGTAAAATGCTATGTAAAAGTTGTGTAAGTCGCTCTGGATAAGAGCGTCTGCTAAATGCCTGTAATGTAATGTAATGTAATGCATGGCAGCCTTTCACCGTTGGTGTGTGAGTGTGTGTGTGAATGGGTGAATGAGAGGCATCAATTGTAAAGCACTTTGGATAAAAGCGCTATATAAATGCAGTCCATTTAATATAATAAGAGAGAGAGAAACGAACAAAACATAACATATGACACCTGTTACCCCCCCCCCCCCCCACACACAGTTCCTTTGACCATATTAGGGCCTGCTGACCTCACATCAGCGCTGAACGTTCCGTAACTGCTCCACCGCTGGATCTGTGCTGTAATTATGGGAGGGTTTGAAGCTTTGCTGCAACGACGAGGTTGTCGTTTTCCCCCCGTGCCAACGTCACGTTAACTCCCAGCCCGCGTGACCTCGCCGCGTTCGGCGAAGAGGAACGCCGTCATCGCGCCGCTCAAACCTACGACCCCCTCTGCAGGAGGAAAAACAAACCTCAAAGCAGCCCCGACTGTTTGAAGTGCACTTCTTTTCTTTTTTCTTCCTCGACGCGCGGAAACACCCCCCAACCGCAACGGGAAAACGCTTTAGAACTCGCCCCTCAAAAGTACAGCCGTAGCGTTCACACCGAGAGTCCACAGACCACAGAGGCCTATCGACAGACCCCACCCGCAACGGGAAAAAGCTTCAGAACTCGCCCCTCAAAAGTACAGCCGTAGCGTTCACACCGAGAGCCCACAGACCACAGAGGCCTATCGACAGACCCCACCCGCATCCCGAAGCAGGTAAAGGTGTCGGTCGCTGGAGAAGGGGGGGGAGGGGGAGGGGGGTCCTCTCTTCGCGGTAAGGGCAACGCGGGAGGTAACGGCGCGGAAAGCCTCGCACGCGAGCTTCCGTTGGCCTTAAGGGTCGAGGGAATCCGGTCAGCCCTCGGGCTCCTCGAAGCTCCGTTAGCATCCGATCCCCTGACCGATTCGGGAGAGAGACGGACAGGCGACTCCGCTGGCAAGTCCAAGGTCAAGGACAGCGGACTGATGGCTTCGATCGATACCGCCTTCTGGTGCATGCCGGTGGGGGGGGGTGGGTTAGAGTGAGCCATTCCGATCAGCCCGAGAGCTTCTTCTCTCTTCCTCTCAAATCGTGACTGACAATAACGACCCTGTTGGTTTTTTGGTCCTTTTTTTTTTGTGTGTGCATGGAACCGGGATCCAATCACTATACATTAGCAGGCTGCCTGTCCCTGGTTCCTGGTAACGGTGGATCATAAATAAAAAATTGGGACTTGTGATGAGAATTGTGGGGTCACCACAGAAACCACCAGTCGTGGACTGCATTAGGAGTAAGCAGCAGAACAATGGCTATTGTGGTTGGTGGTGGATGCTTTCTAGGGTACTTCCAGAGTCCCTTACGGTATCCAGCCAGTACAGCCAGAGAGCATCTAGCAATTATCACTAGCGCAGTCCTATTGGTTCTTACCAAGCAGCCGAAACCGGGCTGCGTTTCTGAAGTTCACTTCCTTGTCTTGTTGAGAGACGTTGCTCACTAGCGCCACTGTGGTCGGCTCCAGTGTCGGTGTTTCAGCCATCCGTTTTAATATAAGTCAATGGCTATATGATACCATGGTCAAAGTACAAAGTCAATAATTTTATTTTAGAAGAAAATGCAGTCGGAATAGGTGTTTTTTATTCGTCTAATGTCTTCCCGTGTAGTTATTGTGCTATTCGGGCAAGGCGGTAATATTTCGTGGACAAATCAGGGATTGCGTCACTGCCGGGTCATTATCTCATGTGTTTATTGGACGAATGGACTTCGAGTCCCTACTGCGCAGTCTCTGGCTCCAATTTGCACGACATGGCGGCGCTCACAAAACTACACTTCCCAGGCTTCAAAACACTTTTCACCAAGCCCACGAAGGAGAGAGTCAATGGGTCTGTCCAAATTTTTCCACAGTCTACGGTTCTTGCCAACGTACTCCATAACGGGAGGAGGAGCTTCCTCTTTGGGGCTGAGGCCTCCAATGCCCCGCCCCCGTGTTGTTACCCCCGCTGACGGTTCCCCCGGCTTCGCGTTCTGCTAGCGGTGCTGGGGCCCGTTCGTCCCCGAAGCCCCGTGAGGCTCCGAGCTTCACACGCGAGCCACCTCTTCCCCCGTTCCCCCGGAGATCCCGCACGGGCCCCGCGGCCATGGCAACGGGGCCCAGACAAAAAAGCTCAGAGACCGAACAGCCACCTCCGGGGCTTCCGGGCCCTTCTGTCATTATGTTATCACCTGGCAGAGTTCGCCACAGGGACGGGGAGGGACGGGGAGTGGCAGGTGGCCATTGCTGAGGGCTTCAGCTGGTGAAATAAACACTGACACAAAGCAGGCTAAATAATGCGTCTGGAACAGTCACGAGTTCACGCAAATTTCACTTCACGGCAGATCATTCAGTAATGGCAGGGGGCATCCCATAATTACGCTGGGCTGTCCTTCCTCTGCACTTCATCTAATCAGTGAGAGGCTCAGACACATCTAGAGAAAGAAGATCATAATCAGGAAGGCCGGCTAAAACTGCTGGAGTCACTCACAGGAACGGGCAACACACCGAAGCTAATGATTTTAAAAACGCACCAGCTGCTCAGAGAAATGACGACGCTAACAGGGAAGATACATAACACCCACCTCTGTAAACCATATGAGGCACACAGGCACACACACAGACACACACACACACACACACACACACACACAGACAGACACACACACACACACACACACACAGACACACACACACACACACAGACACACGGCATTAGCTCAGAGCGGTTGTCTGGCAACCGGAGAGCTGCCGTTTGATCCCCGGCACTTCTGGGTGTGTCGAGGTGTCCTTGAGCCAGACACCTGATATGACCCCAGCTGCACCCCACGAGCCGCTCGGCACCCTGCATGGCTGCCTTTCACCGTCAGCGCGTGAGTGTGTGTGCGTGAGTGTGTGCGCGTGAACGGATGAACAACTCGCATTCACTGCAAAGCGCTTTGTGCAGCATCTGCTTTACATAACTGCGCTATATAAATGCAGTCCATTTACCAATTATATACACATACACACACACACACACACACACACAAACACACTCACACACACACACTCACACACACACACACACACACACACACACACACACACACACACGAACACAAACACAAACACAAACACACTCAGGCAGAATTACAGCCTACAGCAGACAACCATGACCTGGAAATGCAGACTCTGACATCATGCCTAAATTTAGCTTTAACCGACACAATGTAGATTTTGTAAATAAATCAAAGGGGGCTACCACAGATAGGACAGATTTTTATGTGAATGTTCTTAGTGTTATACAGCATCTGGGCTCAGGGTGTACAGTGTTAAGTGAGTGTTCCGTGTTATACGGTGTTCAGTAGGGCACAGGGTGTACAGCGTTAAGTGAGTGTTCAGTGTCATACAGTGATCATTAGGACAGCCGGTGTACAGTGGTAAGTGAGTGTTCAGCATTATACAGTGAGCATCTGGGCACAGGGTGTAGTGTTAGGTGAGTGTTCAGTGTTATACAGTGATCATTAGGACACATGGTGTACAGTGTCAAGTGAGTGTTCAGCGACACACAGTGCTCAGTACCTCTCGGCAGAAGCCCGCGATGTTCTCCCAGAGCTCGGTGGCCTCGCCCTCGTCGTTACGGCGACGGGCCTCCACGTGCATGCTCTCGCGCCTCTTGAGCGGCTTGGCGCCCTTGCGCTGGGTGAGGTACCTCTGCGGGGTGTGGCAGGCCGCGCAGTGCGCCGCCTGCAGGTCGTTCAGCAGCGTGCAGGCCGGGCAGGCCCAGTGGGCGCCCTTCTCCTCCGCGGGGGGGGGGGGCGAGGGGAAGACCCAGGCCAGCTGCTTCCGGGGCGGCGGGCCCCGGCCGCCCCCCCCCCCCGCGCAGGAGCAGGGCCCGCCCGACGCCGGGCCCCCGCAGCGGGGGCAGCAGGACGGGTGCTCCTGGAAGCCGCGGAGCTTGGACGCGCCGCAGGCGCTGCACTCGGCCGCGGCCGTGGGGTTCCGGAGGGTGCACTGGGAGCAGGACCAGGCGCTGAAGTCCGGGCTGGACGGGCCGGCCGGCGTGAAGCGCACCGACTCCCCCGCCAGGTCGATGAGGTCGCCGCGGGACGAGGAGGGGCGGCAGGACTGGCAGGGGGCGGAGCCGGACGACGGGCCGGGCTGGGAGCAGGCGGGGCACTTCCAGCAGGGGGCGGGGGTCGGGGCCGGGGCCGGGGCCGGGGCCGGGGAGGGGAGCGGCTCCTCCTCCAGCGTGCTCAGCCGCTTGCCGGGGTAAGGGGGCTCCTGCGGCTGGGGCTGGGCGTGCCGGGGCTTGGGGGGCCGCGACGGGGCGGAGCCGGGGGCGGGGGCGGAGCCGGGGGCGGGGTTGGAAGGCCTGCCGGTGGGCGGGACTTCGCGGCGGCTGCGAGGCACGGGGTTGTTCTGCAGGGAGGGGAGGGGGCCGCCGTGCGGGGGCTCCTGGGGCTCCGGGGGGGCGGCAGGGGGAGGCGAGTCCTCCGTCAGGTCGATCAGGAACGGGACGGGCCCCGCGGTTTGGGCCGGGACGGGGAAGGCGGCGGTCGGCGTGTGGACCTCGGGCACCACCAGCGCCTCCGGGGGGATTTTGGGCAGGGAGAGCTTGCGGGGCCCCCCGCAGGCGGAGCAGGAGAGGGCCACGGACGTGTTGTGGAGGGTGCAGCGGGGGCAGGCCCAGCCGGGCCGCTGCTGCTCAGGGGGGGCCGTCTCCCCGTTGCTGTCCGCCTTGCGCGCCGGCGGCGGCGGCTCCTCCCTGGGCTGCTGCCTGCAGGGCTCCGGGGGCGGGGCCGAGGGTACGGGGGGCGGGGCGGGGGCGGGGCCGAGGGCGGAGGGGGCGGGGCCGGGCGCGGGCGCGGAGGCGCTGGGCGGGAGCGGGCCGTTGGGGGCGGGGCTGAAGCCGCAGGCGGAGCAGGCCCCGGAGCCCAGCGGGTTGCTGAGGGTGCAGCGGGGGCAGGCCCAGCCCGGCTCCTCCGCGCTGCTCAGGCGCAGGATGTGGTTCAGGTCGGGCTTCTGCCGCGGGGCCTCGCACATGGAGCAGCGAGGCACCCGGGCCGCGTTCAGGAAGGTGCAGCGGCCGCACGACCACTCCCCGCCCCGCAGCGCCGCCGCGGCCATGGAGCCCGAGGAGTGACTGGAGAGAGAGAGAGAGAGAAAGAGGGAGAGAGAGAGAGAGAGAGAGAGAGAGAGAAGGGAAGGAGAAAGAGGGAGAGAGAGATAGAGAGAGGGAGGGAGGGAAAGAGAGAAGGGAGGGAGAGAGCATGTAAGGCTGGCCTTCTCACATTCACATTCACTTTACTGCTGTATACCATCAATACTGTCAGAACTGGGCCCTGGCAGTTAAATTTATAAAATACAAAAATTCTAATCTTCCAAAAGTATGAGGCACCAAATGTAACATGTTAAATTTAGCACACAAACTGCATCTCTCATGTCACGATTTGACCCGCGATTTGTGTTAAGCAGTCTGTTAAATGATGGAGGGCTAACGTTAATCAAGAGAGAAGAAAATGAAGTGCTGGCACACAATCTCCCAATAAACGGACAAAATGAATCATTGATCATCCCACCCCATTGAACAGGATTCCCCTATGGTGCAACAAGATTAATAACCAGGCACAGCCAGCTGAGCTAAATGAATGTTCCCGGTCAAGACATCCAGACAACACAACTGTTGTTCTTATTCCTGTTTATTTAATCGTAGATCCAACTTTCAATGGCCAATAATCCAGATGGGTTAAAGTTACTCACTAATGTTCTCCCCGGAATGTTAGCCAACCAGCTAACGTTAACCAAATTGCTTAGCTTCACTTCTGTTAGTGATTTAAGCAGCTGAACACAGTAAGGGCAGGCATGATGTTAGCTCAAGCTGCTGTATGCAGACTTCTATCAGGATGACCAGAAAACGAACAGTGGCATGTTGTTCATGCTTATTCGCTCGTAGAGCCTGCTTTCAACAGCCAACATTCCATGCGCCAGGAGAGTCTTACGACTGTTCACAAGAAAGATTAAAATGAATTTCTGAATCTGAGATCCGCAATGGCAGTTCACCAACTTGAAAACAAACCTTAACTTCCAAATCACAAGACTACACGAGCCAATCATTCGGCCTATACATAGCGTTTTTTTCAAGGCTGCAAAAGTACATTTTGGGCATAAAATTCTCGCCTAGTGTCACAAGGGCAGACACAAAAAAACCACGATTACCAAAAGACCCAAGACAGAGACAGAGGAGCAACGTAGGAGAAATCCTACACTGTGACAAATACGAGGAAATCTGAATGTATTACTAAAGTGAGAAACATAATTCCTGGATTTCCACAAATGCAATAAAAGGGAGAAAATATAAATCCTTTTGAGAGAGAGTATGTGATGGCTAGCCACAGCCTGTGGGCCAGAAAATGGTTATTTAGGGGGCCAAGCAACAAAGGTGCGTAGTGCAATTTTACAGAACAGTTTATTTTTATTACGACTGCCAACGCAGCCATAAAATCCACAGTTTCTGAAAAACTCACCAAACATAGCAGATCTGCTATGGACGCAAAATGGCCTCCTGGTAGTAGATACTATATTTGCGTCATTTCAAAATTTTAAGCATAGTGAAAGCTGTAGATGAGAAAATTGGGATACATATGCATTTCCTCACATTGAACATTCTTATACGCAGTATTTGAGTACTACGGCCACCATGTTGGATTTTCTGCTACACTGGATTTTGTGTAAACCACTTACAATGACATCACTAACCAGGGACCATTACTGAAATGAAAATCTCACCGAAGCATTCCTTGGATACTCAGTGCACAGAGGAGAATATCCACAAAACGACCGCGACGCTTTCGCGCTGTTCAACTGAAAAATAATAGCCTACGTACGACTCACGATGCACCTGCCGTGCGTGGGAGGCCACGTCCAGCTACACCACCAGGGAACCAGCGACTCAACTGTCTGGCACACACTCACGTGCAGTAACATGAGCCTACATAAATGTCAGCACCAAAATGACAAATATTTACGAACAGAAGATCAGTCGATGACGTAACCCTCTTACAAAAAAAGATCTTACGACAAAACATCACGTTCAATAAACAAAATGCGACATATGACTGCGCCAGTTAAAGGTGCTCACTATTTGGGACAGTTGCACAGATCCTTGACTAGTATCAATACTCCAGTGCAGCAGACATGCAATACAGGATGTGCCCAATTAACAAAGATCATTACCAATAAACCAACATCACAAACAGGAAGCCTTGTTTAAGACTACCTGAAACTTGGCGGCAGGTTGGCGCAATCTATTTAAGTTACGCAATACGTAAACCTGCCGGCGACCATGGCGGCTGTCGTAGCTGAACGAGGAAGACGCCGTTAACGCATCCATCGTGCAAAAGAGCACGTTTTGACCCTTCACCTTTAAAACAATGATCAAAGAAAAGCTTTTGGAAAATATCCCCATATAAGTGGCTGGCTTACTATTTGCATTAGGCTCATTTTGTTTATATAGCACTGTGCATTAAAATGGGTGCAAATTGTATGCGATGTAAATAGTAGTTATAGTATGATTATGTATTTTAGACTGTGGTAAGAGTTATAGTACGATTATATATTTTAGACTGTGGTAAGAATCTTTGTATGTCGTGTTGTTCTTTTGAAGCCTGATGTTATCTTGCTATGGCTGATGGAACATCAAGGACCACGATGGAAATAAGTCCAGGGCTTTTTCGTGTTATCCTTGACAATTTCTTCACATGCAAGTCTCTTGATACATGTGTTTTAATTTTGTCAAATACACTAAACTAAACAGAGAGAGAAATTATTCGGCATCGTTGGCTGAGTCATGCAATGCAGAACTGCTTGACGACAAACACGACATTGAATCTGCCCTCGGTAAATGAAGCGGGCCATTCCATTGTATGGAGACAAATATTTTGACAACTCCAATGACCGTATGACGTTAATAAATATCATTTATTAAACCGAGATAGCTGAAGAGGCCCATTTGCAGGTCATTCAACTGAACTCTTCATTAGTCGGTATTGTTCCAGCACCATTATTTGTGTTGCTTATGAATCCCTTGTAAAATAAAGGGCACGTTTCCAATTAATGTTATGGAATCAGCACTTTCTCAGCTTAAAGCTTATTTTAGCTCTATTTGTACAATTGGGGGAAAACAAAATGGGGGGGGGGGGGGTTGTCCTTAGACAGCTGAGATAATAAGCGTCTGTAAATGTAAACAAAAGCAGCAGAGAAGATTAGGGTTGGCGTAAAGCACGCTCAAAAAAAAAATCTTATAAAAAAATCTTCACCTGATGGTCAAACCATCATGCTTCATAAATAAAATGACATTACTGTACTGTTTTCAGTAACTATTTGGGATGGTTGCACAGATACTTGACTTGTATCAATACTGTAGTGAATCAGATGTTAATTTGATGCAGATGGAGGTCACAGGTTGTTGAGTAATGAGCAGCATGAACCTTTTCTGGATATTCTCTCTTACTGGATCTGCCTGATTTTTTTGCAAAACAATCAGTCCACAGCAAACCACATTTCTCTTGGTAGGTAAAGAGCATGGATATGAAGTTAGTAAGCATGGCACAAAATGTGGAACACGTGTAAAGCACAACACATTAAACATGTCCCCAAATATGTGTAGAAATATCGTTGCTATCAGCCAATGAAACTAACCCATTGTGGTCCAGCCAATGAAACTAACCCATTGTGGTTCAGCCGATGAAACTAGCCCAGAGGTCAAGTCAATGAAACGAGCCCAGTGGTCCAGCCAATGAAACTAGCCCATTGTGGTTCTGCTAATGAAACTAGCCCATTGTGGTTCAGCCAATGAAACTAGCCCAGAGGTCAAGCCCATGAAACTAGCCCAGTGGTTCAGCTAATGAAACTAGCCCATTGTGGTTCAGCTAATGAAACTAGCCCATTGTGGTTCAGCCAATGAAACTAGCCCAGAGGTCAAGCCCATGAAACTAGCCCAGTGGTCCAGCCAATGAAACTAGCCCATTGTGGTTCAGCTAATGAAACTAGCCCATTGTGGTTCAGCCAATGAAACCAGCCCAGAGGTCAAGCCCATGAAACTAGCCCAGTGGTTCAGCTAATGAAACTAGCCCATTGTGGTTCAGCTAATGAAACTAGCCCATTGTGGTTCAGCCAATGAAACTAGCCCAGTGGTCCAGCCAATGAAACTAGCCCATTGTGGTTCAGCCAATGAAACTAGCCCAGTGGTCCAGCCAATGAAACTAGCCCAGTGGTTCAGCTAATGAAACTAGCCCATTGTGGTTCAGCCAATGAAACTAGCCCAGAGGTCCAGGTGCCAGTTGCTCATAAGCCTCTTATGGACTGGGGACATGCAATAGCGCATGTACAAGGACTCTTTCTTTGGCTCCTGATAAGATTCTAAATGCGCTAAAAAAAAACTATTCAGCACAGCTGCCTGTAAAGTGTCCAGCCACTGACAATTAAAGCATTACTCTTTCTGCGCATAGTAAACATATATCTGGAGGGAGGAGAGAGAAAGAGAGAGAGAGAGAAGTGGGGGAGAAGGAGAGAGAGAGAGAGGAAGAGAGAGAGACACACACACAGCACATCCACTTAAGGAAGGGTTTGCCACAGCCTGAGGGCCGGTGAGCAGCAAAGAATGAAATGGTTATTTGGGGGGGGGGCAAGCAAAATAGGAGGGAGGAAGAGAGAGAGACTGGGACGGAAAGAGAGACAGAGAAGGGGGGAGAAGGAGAGAGGGGGAGAGGAAGAGAGAGAGACACAAACACAGCACATCCACTAAGTGAAGGGTTTGCCACAGCCTGAGGGCAGCAAAGAATGAAATGGTTATTTGGGGGGGGGTGCAAGAAAAATAGGAGGGAGGAAGAGAGAGAGAGACTGGGACAGAAAAAGGGACAGAGAAGGGGGGGAGAAGGAGAGAGAGAGAGAGAGAGACGAGCACAGGCAGAGACAGAGAGAGACAGAGAAGCAGGGGAGAAGGAGAAAGAGAGAGGGGAGGGCGAGAGAGAGAGAGAGAGAGAGATATTAGTAACACTGGACTGAATGATATTCCACCACAGGGCACTGAGGACACTGAAATCCATCCCCAGTGCCGCGGAGAGAACAGCCACAACTGCAGAAATTCAGGGACTGCAAAGGTCAGGCGTCTGCAGGGGTGAAGACAACTGCCACTAAAACAGCAGCGCCTGCGTGTCGACAGCACAGGTTTCCCCGTAGAGAAGCGCCAAATCAATTTCCATTTTGCGCGATCGAAACAGCACAGCCAAATTCTGAGGCAAATTCCACCTTACGTTCATTAAAATGACTTGCCTGGCCTGTACTGCGGCCATCTTCGGCTCCTGCTTGTTTCAGGGGCTGGTTGCCTGAAGTTTTTTTTCCTTCAGCTTATGAAACAAAAGTTGGATTCATATCAGGTGAACGACTTGGCCAGTCAAAAATCTTCCAGTTTTTTGGCTTTGAAAAACTCCTTTGTTGCTTTAGCAGTATATTTGGACTCACTCTCCAAACATACTGCTGTAGGATAAAGTGCCGTCCAATGAGCAGATAAAGACATTATTCTACCTGCAGTTAAATCATCAATAAAGACAAATGAGCCAGTAACTGTGGCAGCCACACAAGCCCAAATCCATAACAACCTCCACCACCATGTTTCACAGACGAGAGGGGTGCTTTGCATCTTGGGCATTTCCTTTTGACCTCCACACCTTGCTCTTGCCACTCTGATACAAGCCAATCTTTGTCTCATCTGTCCACAAGACCTTCATCCAGAACTCTTTTCAGACTCTTTTCAAGTACTTCTCAGCAAACTAAATCAGGCCATCTTGTTTTTGCAGCTAACTAGCGGCTTGCATCTTGCAGTGTAGCCCCTGTACGTGGAGACTTCTGTGGGCAGTAGTCAATGACGTGTGCCTGCCTCCAGATGAAGAGCGTGCCTGACCGGTTCTGTTCTTCATTATGGTGACAACTCTTCATCAACCGTAGAGGTTCTCCCAGGCCGACCAGGCCCTTTGTGATTATTGAGCTCACCAGTGCTCCCTTTCTTCTCACTGATGTTCCAAACAGCTGATTTTGGTAAGCCCAAGGTTTGGCCCATGTCCCTGACTGTTTCAGTCTTATTTCTCAGCCTCATAATGGCTTCCTTGACTTTCACTGGCACAGCTCTGGTCCTCGTGTTGACGAAAGCTAATAATAAACTCAAAAGGCAATCGAGACTACAATCGAGACTGGATACTGAAAGAGCTCTCTAATAACTAAGGAAGCGATTTATCAACGGAAGCAATTGAATGCACATGACTGGTCAGAATCACAAGAAGCCATTTGTCGCAAACATTACGATGCCCAGAAATGGGCGTACTATGTATAAAAAGTACTGTGATTTCCACACGGTGAATCCAAAAAAATCTTCAATAAAATCTGGGAATCGGCACATTAACCACGTGTGAATTGTTTGATTACAAAACAAAAATTGTGGAGTACAGAACCCAAAAAAATTTTTTTTTTTTTTTGGAGTTCACTGTATGTAGATGCTGACTTCACTAGTCGCTGACTTCATTTTTTTAAGACTAGAGGTCTGGAGAAAAGTACATGCCTCAGCGCTAAAAACGAGAAGCCCTGAAGATCGAAGATCCCTGAAATATGCCGTCAGGGGAGCAGGTCTGGCCCTCAGTTCCGCAGTCAGGGGGTAGAGTGCCGTTCTCAGAGCAGGTGCCCGCGAGCACGCATTTACTTACCGGCGAATTTTAGGAGCGCCCCAACGCATCCCAATTAGCAGACGTGCCCCCCAAGTGTTCCCGCAGCGCTAACGTTGGGAGCGCTGAGGAGCCGCGAGCAGCCGCACAGCGTAATCGGCCAGGGAACCGCGCTAGCGGTCTGGAGGCCGGCAGGTTCGGCTCCCAAACGGGGCGCTGCCATTGTACCTCTGAGGCGCGGTGCTTAACCCGAAATGGCTCAGCAAATACCACCCCCTGTGCAAACGGCCTGCTCGCTTGAAGGAGCAACACGGTGGTTTTCACACTTTCTCGGTTTCATGTGCTATTTGCACAAGAGGCATTGAAGAAACACGACGAGTAAAGTATTAAACAGGTAATTTAATATTACATATTAAATTACATATGGGCGACAGGGGCGACATAGCTCAGGAGGTAAGAGCGGTTGTCCGGCAGTCGGAGGGTTGCCGGTTCGATCCCCCCGCCCTGGGGCGTGTCGAAGTGTCCCTGAGCAAGACACCTAACCCCTAACTGCTCTGGTGAATGAGAGGCATCGATTGTGAAGCGCTTTGGATAAAAGCGCTACATAAATGCAGTCCATTTACCATTTACCATGTCCGTTCTTTATTTTTGGGAGAAATACGCTTTTTAAATTTATCGTCCTATTTTCAACCGGTTGAGGATCTTATCGATTCCGTGCGTCACGAGCGCGTTCGTTTCGTTGTCGCCTGAAGACAACTGGCAAGCGCCACGTTCAACCGCCACGTTACTCCTGTAAAGAACGGAAGCTGCGGCGCCCGGAGCACAGAAGGAAGGCCGGCCCAAGGTGAGCCCGTTCACGCCGGCGCGCGCCAAAGAAAAAAAAGAAAGGCGCGGCCACGAAACTGCGGAATCAGCCGCGCTGGTTCTGGCGGGGCTGGGCGGGGCTGGCGGGTTGGCGAGTTGCAGGGCTGGCAGGGGCGGCGCTCGCTCTGGTGCCAGGAGCGCGTGTCACCTGCGTTAAGGGTTTTAGGCGACGCCGCGGCCCGCGGCAGGTACTCGCTTACCGCCATTAGCGACGCGGAGCTGGGCCCGTCGCCAGCAACCCGCCGCCAAACGGGGACGTGTGACCCAGGCGGCTACGCTGCCTCGTGACGGGCCCGCGTCCAAACAGAGCGCCCGGCCGCTCGGTCGCTAGGCGACCTGAGAAAGCACCCCAGATTAGCCTGGGGGCTACTGGGGGCGGGACAACAAGGAAGGAAAACAAGAGGCAGAGAGAGTCAACATAACCGGACGGATGTGGAAAATTGAGAGGTGCCTGTCTGGCTACTTCCTGTTTTTTTTACAGTAGAAAAACTGACATACGACACAAAATAGGAAAACAAGACCCAGGCTGCCTTCTACTTCACAAAATGCAAATTCTAACAATGTCAAAGTGTGGAGTGTGGTGTGTCAGGGTGGAGTTCTCCGTCCGAGTCCCCCTCTGAGAGAGCCGACACGGCCATCTCCCGCTCGAACGGACTCGCGCGCTCTACTGAGCGATAAAACGCTAATGTGAGGGAGGAGGATCGGCTGCTCCTCACAGCGTGGCGCTGAACGGCTGATCCCGGAGCCAGATATCTCAGGAGTACCGATGCCACAGAAATTAGGGATTATAGACCGGCGAGATCAAGCTCCAATCTCTTGGCATCCGCCCAGTTCATCACAGTACACAGGGGCACCATATTTTAAAAAAAACGGACCAGTCCGAAACAGTATTAGAATGGCCATCTAACAGGAGGAACATTCTTGGCGGAATAATAACAGGTTGCCATGGTTTTCATTTTAAGTTATGCGGAGATATAACTGTACAGCACAGTAGCCCGAGGGCAAAACCTAGCCAGCTCCCGAGGGTGATTACACGAAGATATTAAACTCGCTGCCTCAAAAGTTTCCTCGCTTAAATTAAAACAGGTCAAAAGTATTAATTATTGATACAAAAGAAGAATAAAATATCTTTGATAGCAGAGCTCATCTGGTACCAAATTTTACATTAGAAGAAAAGGGTAGCCTCCGTTCGTCTCAATAGCGTTTCTAACTCCGCGTTCGCGTCATAGTTTGGGGTGGAGAAGCGAATGCCTGCTCCTCTCGGCAGCTCGTTAAAATTTCCGCGATGCCCCGTCATCGGGCATTCCAGAAGAAACTAAGAGAACCGCCGCTGGCAACCTGCAAAAATTCTGTCCGCGTACAAGCAACCGGCCCGGGAACGGATCAGCACCGGTACGTTTTCCCGATAAATGCGTTTCTCGTTTTAATTTCGGCCAAACAGAGCTCTGGAGGTCTGCTGAAGCAAAGCTCTTGCACTTTCCGAAGGCAAATTCGGTGCGAAGCGTCCGCTTCCGTTCACGCACCAAATCTACGGAACGGCTTGGCGCAAAAAATACGAGCTTTCGCGTAACCTTTAAGTAACTTCTCCATTTTTCACCCTCGTGGTTTTTATTGTTTTTATTCCCTCGCTGGATTTATTACGCATTTCAACCTCGTTCTCTACGCGGCGTCTTTCCGGTCCGTTGTGAAGCACGAGAGGCTTTCCTTGCATGAAAGGTGCTCTGTAAATAAAGTTCATCATCGTAAAGATCTCTCCTCTATAAACACAGCAAAACCCCGAAGTTGATCAATGCACGGGTGAGTGAATGAAATTCAATTATGAGGGATTAACTTCCAAGGTCAGAGCTGACTTAGACAAAGGTGAACACCTCGTTACACGTCCTGATGACCCGAGCGCATCTTAGCCAGCGGCTCGACGCTAATAAAGCGCTAACAGGGGAGTATAATTGGGATCAGTAGACAATGACCGCAAAGCAAACAGAGTAAAGGGTTTGACAGATCAAATCTCATCTAATTTGCACAGTCACCCTCCTCCTTACAGGTCACATTCACACAGTGCTGCATCAGTACAGAGAACACACACACAACCTGGCAAACAGAGCGAGCAGACACAAACACACACACACACACACACACAAACACACACTACCTATACCACACACACACTACCTGTACTACACACACGCACATACACACACACACGACCTAAACTACACACACAAACACACACACATTACCAGTACTATACACACACACACACACACTACCTGTACTACACACATATAACACATAAACACACACACACACACACACACACACAACCTGTACTACACACAAACACACACACACTACCTGTACTACACACACATAAACACACAAGCACATACAGACACTCTACCTATACCAGACACACACACACACACACTACCTACACTAACACACAGACTACCCATACTACACACACATACACACACACACACACACAAGCGCACACACACACACACACACACACACACACAAGCGCACACACACACACACACACACACACACACAAGCGCACACACACACACACACACACACACACACACACACACACACACACACACACACACAAGCGCACACACACACGGCCTTAATTAAAAAGCTGCTCTGAAAAACGCCAGTTCTGCTGAGTAGAGTTGCAGAATCGGGCTCGGTGCCAGCATCCAGAGCTTCTGCAGCACTGTGGCTATACACACACACTACCTGTACTACACACACATAAACACACACACACACACACACACACACACACACGTAGTAGAGTTGCAGAATCAGGCTCGGTGCCAGCATCCACAGCTTCTGCAGCACTGTGGAGGCTATGATTAGTTTTCTTTTCTGCTTTTCCCCCTTTTTCTAGTTTGGAGCCCAACCGTTTAATTATTTGTGGGGTTTTTTTGTTGGCAGTAGGCCTAGTATTGTCTTCCTTTCTGATATACAAAGATTGCCTGTATATGTTGTTGTCCACTGTCAAGTGTCTATTTTTTATCACTTGACGATGCAGAACGATGTAACCGTTAGCCAGTTTTGGCGGTGAACTTTTAAGGTCAGGTAGTAACTAGGTAGTGAGTCCACCTTACCTGGTACAGTCGCAAGAGTGGAGAGTTCGTTTTCAAAATTTAAATGAACCAAGAACTGCCGGAGAAGGGCAGGAGGGACCGAACAGGAAGGCTATACTTTCTGTCGAGGGCGTCAGAGCTCGGGAACCGAACCTGAAGGAGACGCCTGGTGATTTTGTACAACGCAAGGCCGGTCGGGCGCCCTGCGAACGAGTGAGTGGACAAAGTGCTTTCCAAGATGTCCGGTTTCCCATAATTCAGAGTCACGGTGCTTCTGCGTTTTTGGGCAAAGCAGCCACGCAACGGTAAACCTTCCTCATGAAATTTCGGTCAAGGATGACTACAGTCCACATGCGCCGTTTCTTAAAGTGAAAGCACCTGATCGTTTTCTAGCACCAAAAACTGTAAAGTAGGGTGGGTGAGGGCGTGCCGAGTGATCTTTAGCTCCAAACCAGACCACGGGTGAATCCTTTTGATCTTGGAAATTGCTTACTATGGATAAGAAAGTTTTTGTGATTATGCATCGCTTGTCGTCTCGGTGTTGTAGACTGGGGGGGATATTGACAGAACATTAACTTTTGAGAGTGTCAAGACAGTAATGGCTGAAATTTACTGTAATGAGACTAGGCTATTAGCTAACTAGTGTGATGCGGTTTTTGGCTATAGCAATACTTGTTACCTAGCAAGGTGCGCTAGCAAAATCCTAGCCCAGTGATCAAGTCGGTAAATCTGTTAATTAATAGCACAGCCTGGGCATTGTTTTCATAGCCTGCTAGCCTACTACAAAGCACCGTTGCTAGCTGGAACAGAGAGTGCAGGGCTCTGTGTGACGGGGGAAAGTTAGCACCGTCGCTAGCTGGAACAGAGAGCGCAGGGTTCTGTCTGATGGGGGAAAGTTAGCACCGTCGCTAGCTGGAACAGAGAGCGCAGGGCTCTGTGTGATGGCAGGAAGCCAGGAAATCCAAAGAAAGAAAGGAAGGAGGTAAAGTAAAGAGGGTAATGGCACATATACAGACAACAGATTTCAAAATGGCCACCCCTGCATTATACACACTCTTTTTACAGGCCTGTGGGTGCTGAGCCGTTTGACCGTTAGCTTTACAGCTGATGTCCATAAAACAGTCCAGAGAGTGCAATTTCACAGGTTCACAGCCACGTCTACAGGCGACTTTCACTGATAGGCTGTTTTGCTTCAGCACCGCCCCCCCCCCAGTCCAACCCGCACACCACATGGGGTACCAGGCACGCCCTCGGGTCAGAACGTGGTACCTGAAGGAAGGGATGAACACCCCTGACTAGCCATCGTGCGGCTAAAAGCCGCGCACTCCTTGGGCAGATATCATGCAAACCCACCATCACTAAAAGCCCTTTTCTGATGGGAATAGTCTTACATAAGGTTGTCCTGACATTGGAATCATTACCGATTACTCCCGTGGTTTTAAATCCCGTCTGAATCCGCCATGTTGGTCGGTTTTTTACCCCGCCGCAAGGTAAATTTGCGGAACAGTCTTAAGGCCGCGGCTGGCCCGTCCTTCAGCGGACGGCGCCCGCGTCCCTCGAACTTCAGATTAGCCCCCGCGCGCTAGCCCTTAGGCCGCCCGTTCGCTTTCTTCCGCCTCGCCCCGGGGTTCTTTCATCCTTTCGAAAGTCGGCTAAATCCTACGCAAACACCCAGAGGCCCCGTCTGTGAGAACCGCTGCGCTGCTACGGACTGGACAGGGACGCGACAGAGCCCCCCACGCGATGAAAGCCGCACGGGCAGCGCGACTGCGCCCCTTTAAAAAGGAGGCCGTGTTGCACTGGGAGAAGGTGCTTTATTGAAAGGGGAACGGAAATCACAATGTGGTAAAAATGCCATACACGG
>CM077300.1:10715000-10740000 GCA_039654925.1 Anguilla pacifica | reverse complement strand
GCCTCAGGCCCATCCCTGCTGCAGGTTCCCCTGTCTCCTGTTTAATCCGGCTCCTGCATTTCCACCTGAGCAGGAACGCCTGCGAGAGTCCGCCCGCGAGCGTGAGCCGCGCCCAATTTAGGCAGCATACGGCAGATGCAGCCCAAAGGTAAACGTACAGTCCGGTACCCGGAACTTTCCCCACGACAGGTAAATGACAGGATGACATCCACACGAGCACAGTTTCCTCAGTTACTACAGATTTAAAAAACTACATATCCCAGGGAACTTGTACATACAGCCCCCCCCCTCCTCCAAGTGGCAGGGCAGCGCTCAATTCGCGAGTTCACCAATTTCACGGGCGCACTCAATGCAAGGGGTTCAGTTAGTTTCACGTGCCTAATGAGCCGCAGGGTTGCGGAGAGGCAGCAGCAGGCCTTCCACCGGGGGAGTCGTCCTTGCGCAACAGAAACGTCCCTCCGACAAATCGACCGCGCGCCCCTCTATTAAGCCGAATAATGACATGTAGCGAATCGATCTGGCCTGAAGCGCTTCTTTAGCCATCCCCGCAGCAACGCCAACCGCTCTCTCACCCCGCTCCCTCCCTCCCTCCATCCCTCCGTCCAGTCTCATCCGCTCTGCACCTGAGCGCCTGTTCCAGACCCGCCGCTCACCGCCGTGCCGCCACGGCGACGGGGAGACGAGGACCACCGCGAACTCAAGAACGCAGAGGAGGGCGATTCGATCCTCTCGCTCGCTTCTCCTTTAAGAAACGCTTACTTTTTTTTTCCCGAGTCGCTCGCCTTTTAAGAACTCAAGGCCTCCGTTTACGAGCAGGCGAGAAACAGGGAGCTGTGGGATCCCGGAAACCTGCGGATCGCGCTTTTACCACCTCGCGCGGGGGGCGGAACGCGGAGAGGGCTACAGGTGGAGACGGGTTCGCGGCACGGAAAGCGCTCGGAAGGGGAACCGAACCCCAGCCGCACGAGGTGGAGAGTCGGCTAGCCTGTGCGCTGCAACACACGGTCGCGCTGGCCTCTTTTTAAAAAAAGCCTTTTATAAATAACAAATAAATAAATAAATAAATGTTTCAAAACAAGAATCATGGAAGAGATATCAATCTTAATTTACCATTCTCTGGATTCCGGTTAAATGTAATTTAAAAAGTCTGTTCCAGGGAGGCTGAGGTATGGTGGTGGTGTACTGGGTGGCACGGTCGCCACACAGGAAGAAAACCCTGGGTTCGAATTCGGAGTTTGCATGTGTGTCCGTGTGGGTTTCCTCCTGTTTCCTCCCACGGTCAAAAGGTTTAGGACTCTAAATTGCCCCTAGATACGAGTGTGTGAGCGAATTGTGTGTGTGCCCTGCGATAGGCTGGCGACCTGTCCAGGGTGTATTCCTGCCTCTCGCCCAATGCATGCGGGGACAGGCTACAGCCTCCTGCAACCCTGACCAGGAATAACCAATTAAGTAATGTATGGATGGATTTTTTTTTTCCAGGGCAAGTTCCCTTTAAGAGAACAAAGATGGAGGCTCCTTCTCTTCACCGGTTTCATGTGTCCATTCTCAAGCCACACAACAGAAACTGAAACGACCTCAACAGTTATATTCCGCCAAGGCTAAAGATTAATTCAAAAGTCGGGCTGAAACACACAATCCCATCCGAAGTGTCAGAACTCTTGCCATGTAGGCTCAATTTAGCAATGGGATAAAATATCTTGCCGTAAAACTTCTTTTTTTTTTGGAAAAAATATTTTTTAAACTAGAAATACCGCCTCGCGCCTCCGCCAACCAGTAGCCAGTTTGGATATAAAATGTCATCACTTCATCCTAGTAGACATGTGTGAAACTTTGTCATAATTAGCTTATGAATTCTTGAGTTATGGCCAAAAAAGTGTTCTGTGAGGTCACAGTGACCTTGACCTTTGACCACCAAAATATAATCAGTTCATCCTTGAGTCCAAGTGGACGTTTGTGCCACATTTGAAGAAATTCCCTCAAGGCGTTCCTGAGATATCTCCTTCACGAGAATTGGGACGGACGGACGGACGGACGGACGGACGGACGGAAGGACGGACAACCCGAGAACATAATGCCTCCGGCCACGGCTGTGCCGTCGCGGAGGCATAAAAATAATAATAACAATAATAATGATAACAATTAACATGACGGCAGTGTTGCACAGTGGGTAAGGAACTGGGCTTGTAACCGAAAGGTCACAGGTTCGATTCCACTGCCGTTGTACCCTTGAGCAAGGTACTTAACCTGCATTGCTTCAGTATATATCCAGGTGTATAAACGGATACAATGTAAAATGCTGTGTAAATGCTTGTGTAAGTCGCTCCTGATAAGAGCCTCTGCTAAACGCCTGTAATGTAATGTAATTCCCAGCTCTCAATTTCACAGAGACTGGCAGGGCCATTTTAAACTCTTGGTGAAGGGAGGCAATGTAGTATAATGGGTAAGGACCTAAAGGGTTGCAGGTTTGATTCCCAGGTAGGACACCGCCGTTGTACCCTTCAGCAAGGTACCTAACCTGCATTTGGCATATTTCCAGCTGTATAAATGGATGCAGTGTAAATGTTATGCAAAAAAGGTGTGTGAGTATTATAGAATAGTGTAGGCACTGGTGTAGGGGGGGTTAGGGGTGTTGATCACTGTAGGCACTCGTGTAGGGGCGAATACAAATTTGTTTTGTGCACTGAACACATTCATGCGGCTCCAACAAAAATAGTTTGAGAGCCAGCTCTGACCTAGCTCTAATGGAGTGCTGGGGGTGACATCACCGAGCCTTTCTATGCAAATCACCAGATGTGCTCGAATACCAATTAGCAGGCTTTCCCATAGCTTAGTCCCCTGAACCTCCCGCCAATATCAGAGCACTGCTTCAAGACCCCATCGAGAAGGAGACAGGGAACCGGGAGGGAAAGAGAGAGAGGGAGAGGGGAAGAGAGAGAGAGAGAGAGGGGGAGGACAAAGTCAGTGGGAAAGAGAAGGAGCTAGGGGAGGGAAATACTAACTAAACTAACGAAACAGCTGGTATTTTTCCTGTCGTACAGAATGACAAAAATGAACCCTGCATTTCAATTTTAAAAATGTCAGATGAAGCGTGTACATTACATTCAAAATGCAAACGAAAATGCAAAGGCCTGCTTTGCATTGTTTGAAATTACGTCACGGTTGTTTTGCGCACTTCCAACGAAAACTAAATACAATTGCCGGTTCGCATTTTCTTTGGAATTTGGGCACGGAGCTTCCATAGTACTCAAACCACTTCTGACTCACGGAGGAGAGACCGCGTGTTCGTGCGGGGCGGGCGTGGGGCACGGTGACTGTACTGAGCGCGGGCACGCCGCGCTTCTCACGCTACCGGCTGACGCGCACACCGCCGCCGCCGCACGCGCTCAGTGCGAGAGCCGCTCGTTTCAGGAAACGAGACCTTCCGCGACTAAACGTCTCTGGGGTCTGGGGAGGCAAGTGTTCAGCTTCACTGCTGAACACTCTCTCCTGTTTCAGCTGCCAAAGCTTCACTGCTGAACACTCTCTCCTGTTTAAGCTGCCAAAGCTTCACAGCTGAACACTCTCTCCTGTTTAAGCTGCCAAAGCTTCACAGCTGAACACTCTCTCCTGTTTCAGCTGCCAAAGCTTCACTGCTGAACACTCTCTCCTGCTTCAGCCGCCAAAGCTTCACAGCTGAACACTCTCTCCTGTTTCAGCTGCCAAAGCTTAACAGCTGAACACTCTCTCCTGTTTCAGCTGTAAAAGCTTCACTGCTGAACACTGTCATGTTTCAGCTGTGAAAGGCCGCAAAAGCCAATCCCTCTGACTCTGGGACGTTCAGGTAATCAGCGAGAAATGTCCTAAGTGGTGGAATCGATGTTTCCATGGAGGTGAGCTGGGGAGTGGGGGGGGAGGGGTGGGAGGGTTAAGGACAGAGAGCATCAGTGCGGGAGACACAGCGGTGTCGGGGTTAACTCCAAAGACAGATTTCTGAATCCAGACGAAAATAGCGCGTCTATAATTACCTTTCCCAACGAAGTCGCGTTAGCGCTAAAATAAAAAAAAGACGCTTTAGCGTCAGAGACGGGCTAGCGGCTCGAGGTAGCGCCTCAGACTCTCGCGGCGAGCCGGACGGCAGCCGCCGTTCCCCTCTCTCCCGTCGCTTCGCACCCCCCCCCCCCCCGCCGCGTTTCAGAAGCGACGGTGACGGCGTTGCTGACGAGAGCGACCGATCCGCAGACCTCTCCGCGGGGTTCAGGTCGGGTGAGCGCCCCCAGAAGCAGGGGCGGGCGATGATGTCATCAGTCGCACCGCAGCTTCGGGCCCCGTCGAGCGCGTGCGGTGCGGTGCCAGCGGAGCGGAGCGGCGCGGCCGGCGTCCGACCGGTTGCCGAGCCGGAGGCTTGTTGCCATGGGGATGCTCCCAGCAGAACAGGCTTTTACGCAACAATCCTGGAGTTCCATTTTTTGACAAAAAAAAACCAGAAAAAAAAACGCTGGTGGCATCTTTCGGATGCCTGCGTTTTTGTTTCGGGTTGCTTTGTGACTCCCCTTCCGCCCTGCCCCACGCCGCCCTGAGACCTTCCCTGAATGAAACGTATCCCGCGATCCCGCGAGTGGATTTCGCACCATTTATTATCAATGCAAGCAAAGCTTGTTTGGGAGCGGCCAGGCCAGCGCTCGGCAATGGCGGCTAATCGCTAGCTTCCACACATCAGTTATACACGAACCGATACAGACCAGCAGCCACTTAATCAGCCGCACATTGTGCAAACACACAGGTCCTAGAAGCCCTGATAATGGTGGATGTTGATAAGGAACGAAATATCCGGGAAGTCAAGGATGAATAAATAATGACCATTATCAAACTGCACGAGGGCCCAATAACCAACAAATGGCAGCCGTTCAAACTGTGACTCAGCAATAAGTTAAACCGGCTTCCTCTACTGGCTCCCCTTGTGCCTTAAGAGAACACACACGCCCAGCAAAGACATGTGAAATACATCCCTCACAGTCACCTGCACCTCCTCCTCTACAGTCACCTGCAACTCCTCCCTCACAGTCTCCCGAACACCTCCTCACTCACGGTCAGCTAACCTGCACCTCCTCACTCATGATCAGCTACCCTGCACCTCCTCACTCGCAGTCGCAGTGTATACTCCAGCTCCGTATTGCCTTTCTGCATTTGTTGGCTCCGCGGGATAGCCGTCTCCAAGGTGACTCGGAAACCGCGCGGTTCACGTATTATCCTCAGAAGAGCCACACATTTAAGCGATGCGGACGAAACACCACCTGAAACTGGAAGCTCGCAGAAAGCGGCTGCGTTTCCCCGACTGCTCGGCCAAACGCCTGCTCCCTTCCGCAGCCCGACAGCCCGCCCGTCGGATGTGACACTGCATCAGAACGAGCCGCGTGACCCCTCGTCCGCCTCGCCGTTTCACCACGGGGAGGGCAGCCGCGAGGAAAACGAAGAAGAAGCGAGCTTCTAAAAGTGTCGCCGGCGACGACGTCGCGGAAGGAACCGAGGGGGGGGGGTCTCGAACAGAGCCCCGCCCACCAGCGGGCACCACCACAGGGGGCACGGGCGGAAAGAGAAGCGAGGTTCGGCGCTGGGTCCGCGCGGCCCGGCTCGCGGGGCGGCCCGGCTCTCGACCCGTCCGGACCGGACGCTCGGTCCCCTCCGCGACGCTTCCCGCACCGCGACGCCGTCTCTGCGACCCTCTCTGCTTTCCCCGTGTCCGCGTAAGAAATTCATAAAAAACGGCAGACTCTCCCCGCTCTCCAATTTCGTTACAAAACGACGTCACGGTCGAGGGTCCTCCGAGCGGAGGAGATCACACTTCTCCGCGCGCTTCTCCGTCCCTCCGATTTTTTCGCGCTCTCTTTCGTTTTTTTGGCCGCCGTGACGACCGATCCTGTTGCCGCGGTTTCGCAACGAGGGTCATCTGGCGCCGCCAGCGCGCGTTTTCCAGACTGACTAACGGCTGAGTCATCCGGGCCGCGCGGCGCTGCAAAGCGCTTCCATCTGACGCTCGGCGCCCGAGCTCCTTCTGGAAAAGGGCGTCCCGTTGCCCCCTGCCGAGAGAGAGGCCTTCTGGCCGAGCCTTAAAATTCTACGCTCGCGCCCGGACCGGGACCCCGGGACCTCGCGCCCGAACCGGACCCACCGTGAGGAACGCAATATCCAGAATAGTGAAAGATGAATAAATAATGACTCTTACTGTACATGACCGAAACTGCACGAGGGGCCCAATAACCAACAAATGGCCGCCATTCAAACTGTGACTCAGCAATAAGTAAAACCGGCTTCCTCACGACCCCAGCAAAGACGTGTGAAGTATAGCGCTCACAGTCACCTGCACCTCCTCCTCTACAGTCATCTGCACCTGCTCCCTCACAGTCAGCTGGACCTCCTCCTCTACAGTCATCTGCACCTGCTCCCTCACAGTCACCTGCACCTCCTCCTCTACAGTCATCTGCACCTGCTCCCTCACAGTCAGCTGGACCTCCTCCTCTACAGTCACCTGCACCTTCTCCCTCACAGTCAGCTGCACCTCCTCCTCTACAGTCATCTGCACCTCCTCCCTCACAGTCTGCTGCACCTCCTCCTCTACAGTCACCTGCACCTTCTCCCTCACAGGCAGCTGCACCTCCTCCTCTACAGTCATCCACACCTTCTCCCTCACAGTCAGCTGTACCTCCTCATCCACAGCCAGCTGCACCTCTTCATTCACAGCCAGCTGCACCTCTTCATTCACAGCCAGCTGCACCTCCTCACTCACAGCCAGCTGTACCTCCTCATTCACAGCCAGCTGCACCTCCTCACTCACAGCCAGCTGCACCTCCTCACTCACAGCCAGCTGTACCTCCTCATTCACAGCCAGCTGTACCTCCTCATTCACAGCCAGCTGCACCTCCTCATTCACAGCCAGCTGTACCTCTTTACCAAGTCATCTCACACCCAACCTGTCCCGACCTGACCAGAAAGCTCAACCATACCATCGCACAGCCCCCCCCCCAAACTTACAATACGACTCTCCCCTCCTGTTTATAGAAAATGGTTCATTAAAGTCCATATTTGTTTACTTTAGTTAGCCTACATTTCAAGCAAAAGCACTACTAAAATTTAGCATGCAAATACATCACTATAAGACAGCGATATGCACAACGAAAATGGAATATGTTATGTAAACATGAAATAGATTGAAATACACATCCATTATATGCAATAATGCAACGCAATAAAGAAGCAGACAAGCTCATAATTTCCTTTGTTCAACTTTTTAACAGCAGAAAAAGTGAGCAAACAAACTGAGCTAACAGCAAATTAACTGGGAAACAAACACGCAGACAAAAGCAGAGGCTGTCCCGCACGGTCCCCCCCGCCAAGGCCACAGTCCATCCGCTTCCCGCATCACTAACCCACGGTCTCAAGTCACAAATTCACAAGTCCACTACGCCGCTCTTTTATTCTCTCTTAAATCGCCCAGAACGGAGCGAGTTCTCGCCTTTCGTCCGTGCGAAGCCACAAACAGTTTGGATTTTATGCAAACAAAACAAAATTAAACAACTCGCTGGGTCGTTAGCGAACGAAAACAAAAAGCAGCCGCTTTACAGCCCAATGGAATAATAATGCTTGGCGCTTTAAGGAAATGTCAGCCGTTTAATAACATGCAACATGGAAGCACCGTTCACCAAACCATGAACGGTTCACTTTTAAAATCAGCCCGCTAACCAGTTTGCTGACGCGTGAGAACATCATGCATTGCGCACCTATTGCACCAACAAGCTAATCCCACATTTGCTTTATTTGCAGTGTGTGAGGTGACATTGAAACCGTTAGAATACACATCACATAGAGCCAAGAACTCAGCATGAGCTGTGGTTGCGGAGAACTAACGGTCACAGAACTGCGCTCGCGACACAGGAGGCCGTAGGTTCGACTCCCCGGGCAGGGCACTGCCGTTGTGTACCCTTGAGCGACGGTGCTTAGCCTGGACTAGTAAATATCCAGCTGTATAAGCTGAAGTGTACCCAGAGAACGTAAGCAGCTTTACACTGAAGCATTGCTAAGGGACTGTAATGCAAATGTAATTAACCCTTTCTTCCCCAGATGGCTACAGTGACACTGCCGGACCCATTTAACACAACACTGCCCAATATTACCGCTGGAAGGTAAATGTGCCTCGCAGGCTTCCATCCCTCCCAGCGCACGCGTTCTCCACCTCACGCACCCAAAAGGCAAAGTACATCAGACCAAATCAGCCAGAGAATGAATGGACCGACCGGCCAATCAGAAGACTGGAAATGGGCCCAAGCTTTTTGAAGGGAAACAGGGCTGGGGGATATACCGCGACGATAATTATCGAATGCAATACCGATCGTCGCCACCGTGTGGCGTACTGCCTTTCTTTTCGTCTTTTCTTTTCTTTTCTTTTTAAATATACCTGATGCGATAGCAAACAACCGTGCTTCTGAGGCTGTGCGAAATGCTTCCGGAAAAAACCGTCATCACCGTTATCAGTTGGTTAGCCATAAGACAGCCAATCGGCAGCAAAGACTCGCAGCTTCCACGTGACTGACAAAAACGCATCACATGATCACATGGAAGCTGTACGACCTTGCTGGTGATTGGCTGTCCAATCAACACCCAATAGACAACAGCAGTTAAGTCTTTTTCTACAGAAGCTTTTCACATAGCCTCTGAAGTCTGGTTGTTTACTACCCCATTAGGTATAATTAAAGAGAAAAAGAGGAACAGAAGTGCACCACACGGTGGCGACATCCGGTACTGCATTCGGCAATTATCGCAGCGGTACACCGCCCGGCCCTACGGGTAAGGCTTGAACCCGTTCCCGGCGTTCGCGGGGACGAGCGTGCCGTACGGCCCGGGGCCGCCGCTTACCTGCGCGGTCTGTGCGGGCGCGGCTGTTGCCTGGAGACGAAGGACGAGCCCCACACCGGGCTGCTGTGGCTGTTGCGCAGCCAGCCCATAGGGGGCGACGACGGGTAGGAGGCGCTGCGGAACCCATGGTCCGACTCGGCCTCCGCGCTGAGGGAAGAGGCCGAGCTCCCCATTGGCCCTCGTCGGGGGAAGGGGGGGAGGGGCGCTGTCCGGCTCAGGACCTCCAGGCCAAACGGAGGCCCGGGTTCTTCAGAGTCCACAGAGACCGCATTCCCAACGGAGGATTTTAAGAAAAAAAAGGTCCTTTAACGTGTCACACTGAGAGCAGAAGTCCAAAAAAGGGAAGAGCAGAGACAGTCCGTGTTGGCAGCACTAATATCAGGCTAATGTCCATCACTGGCAGGTTCCTGGATCTGCATTAGTGCTGGGAGGCTAGCAATAGTGTGCAATAGTATAAGGTATTCATTAAAGAAGATTACAATGTTGTACAAACATTTTCATTGCTGTCCTTCCTTGCTAAAGCCTCTCCTATTAGAACAGCGATGGGTAGAACAGAAGTGACCACCATGTGGTGAAATGCTGGCAAGAGGACAATCTTCATTTTAGGACAGGCAGGGTTGCAAACACTCATTCGGGAATGAAAGCTTCAGGAATACAATTCCCTTTCATCCCCTTTCCATCCTATGGAACCACACCATACCGGATATCGCGTTATAAGAGCTGTAGAAATCCTACTGCGCGTATTACGTGGATGAACAAGATTGATAAGAAAAAAGTCCAGTTTATCTTCCTCCTGCGTCCGGTCCTCTTCCTCTCTTACAAGCTAAACGGAGGGAAAGATAAGAACCGCTCGGGCCGGGGAACAGACTCCCACTCTACCGCGCCCCGGAAACTGAGGCAAACACGCGGTAAAAGCGCTGGGAAAGTTTCAACACCTAAATCTAATATGTCGCAATAACGCAAAACAGCCGAATTATGCAATCATAGTGAAATATTTTTCCAGGGCGTCCCAAAATTAAATTAACTAACGCTAAGGACTTTCGAATGTATATCTGACACTATACAATTCAAAAAGGACCGACATAAGTTACGGGATGAGAGAATTTTAAAATCTCACAAAAATCAAACGGTGTTTTGCCCACTTTTCAAACTAAGTAGGTTATACACAGCGGAGTATATTAGAGAAACACTTGCGTACGATGTGTTGGTTTTTCCGTTTTTCGATATTTTACAATAGAATGTTTTTATTACACACGGAAACCATATTAAAAATACCGACACATATGTTACTATGGTAACACTTTAGTTTCTTCATGGCGAATACACTGTAATAACGCACATGAACCCACGATTTTAGCGCAATAAACAGCTGCCACTGAAAATTCCCCAAACATTTAATTGAAGCGTTTGTATGTCTGTATCTTGCCGAAAGTTAAACGTTTGCGAAGCACCATGAATAAACCTCGGTGAGAATCCTCTAAGGTAATTTCACTAAAATTAGAATAATTAAAAACGTAAATGAAATGTTGCTCTTTAATTAAACTCTGAAATTAAGGCTCCGGCGCAGTCCGCAAAGGGAACTTGAAACAGCCCGAATAAAATCAGCACTGCCCTCTGCACAAATAAAGACCGCATCGCGCGTCCAGGTAACCTTCGTCAAACGTGTAAATGTCTATTTTGCCGGTATACCAGGAGCACAACTTGCAAATGCTGTCATCAATCTGCCAGAGCGCGACTTCACGCCAACCTGCCCACGCTCACTGGGGCAGCCGCTGTTTGTGTGGGTGTTTGTAGACTCTCCCAAGAACCGCACAGGATGCACGATTGAACAGTGTACGTGCCAACTGCTGCCGCACCGACGCGTTAATGCGAAATGAGTACTCAACACTTTTTTTTACAGTCTACCACGGGAAACCCATATATACGTCACATGAACCTTCATCACTTTCATAAATAATATAGGTTGGCATTCGTATGTTCCATAATGAACTTTAAAGCACCTTCATTAGATAAATCCGTTCAATGCGGTCCCTGCAATATTCAGGCTAACACTGTAGCGTATCAGTGTTTCCTGACCACGGTGACAGTGCTGCATCGGCACATTTTACAAGATTCTGCAAAAGTAAAAATATTAATATAACCTACTAAATAAACACGATTGTTTCGTCGTGCACCTTAATACGACATACTCCGGTGGTGCGTTTTATATGACTCTGGATAATCCGTCCACTTGATCGGTTGACACTTTCCAGTAACTCGTGAGTTGAGAAAAATGTGAAGAACGAACACTTCACAGTTTTATAAAAGGCAATTCAAACAGTCCTTGCGTAAATGTAATTTAAAGCAGTTGATCAGCTGTTCGTAATCGCCGTCATTCCGAAAATGTTGCGTTTGTCTCCCTGCCACGGTCCTGCACTTTCCTCGCGCAGCTCCTTCCCGCTGCCGGGATGCTGTGCAGTATGGATTTTGGAAGATCCCCACTTCTGCCCTGTCGCCGCTCCAGAAACACGCTGTCCCTCAGAGAACGCCGGTCCATCCCAACACTTTATGTCTGTGTGGACGGGAAGCCGTTTTCATGGCGTTATGGTTCTATTTTTTGTTCATGGGTTTAGTTTTTCTCCTCTCCGGTAAGTGCAGTAAGCGCTCATCCAATCTGTTCCTTCCAGCGGATTGCTGCCGAGTCCGGCACGCATGCGCTAAAATAGATTTTTAGAAAGGCAAAACGGGGTTGGGAGGGAGACAACCGCTCACGTAGTATCTCCCCATTCTCCATGCAGTAATACTTATTAATATAACACAACTCGACAGCGTGGAAATGACGCTACAAGGTCAAAGCAAAATTAATTTTATTCATAAATTACATTTTTAAAACCCACGCATCTGACTGCGCTCCTCGTTTACGCAACCATCCCTGCGCAGACATGAAGAGATTTTTTTTTAAACGGATTAAGATCCAGTCAATATTAATAATCCATGGCCTTGATGTAGAACCAGTTTTCGTAAGCCGGTTTTTCCAAAAATTGTTTATTAAAAACACAATCTCACAACGCAATGGTCAGTGTGTATAGAGGTCGATGTAGAGGGCCCACGACGTTTTGCCTGACAAATGGGTTTAGCATGCTGTGAAATTGAATTACACGTGCACACGCAGTGGCGGTTCCAGCAGCAACTCTGATAATGACCCACTCCCCGAGTGTCCAATCGGAGACGAGATAAAAATATCAAATCACATTACACAGCTGAACTTTGTGTTGCCTTCTAATATAACATGCTTCATTGGAAAGAAGAACACGAATGACCGTACATTCTAGTTAATATATAATACATGCATCACTGATAATAACGCCTGGCAACAGTCAGCAGGTAGGCTACATGACGCATTCTGACAGTTGTAGAACGTAATTTCACAGTAAGTTTCCACCATGACGAAAGGCGTAATGAGAGCACGAAAGGCGTAATGAGAGATTTGAGAAGACATACTCTATACATGGAAGTCTTTCGTTTATAACTGTCACAAAAGAGCCCTACGGTAGGCCTAGCTCAGGAGGAGAGACAAGGACTCGCGCAGACATGGGCCAACTGACAACAGGAACATGACACAAGGAACGTGGTTCAATCCAAAGTTACTCCAAAGTGGGAAATTTGGCCCCTGAACACTTCTGAGGAACAATAAACTCCGCTGTGAGTAGGATGCCTCGCGGTTAGACGAAGGTCGCGCGAGGCTTTCTAATCCCCAAACTGACTTCAAGCGGGCTCGCTCTGGCAAGTGGTGAATCGCAATTTCAAGGTTAAAAAAACCCATTAACGGTTTATATATTCATACACAAAAAGCTCCCCGCTCCCGACTCTGGCAATTTATTTATTTATATATTTATTTATTTGGGCAGTCGACATGTTTGCTGTATTTTTATAACGGAATATTTACATACCTAAAGAACCAAAACAGAATTCAAATGGAAAAAATAACATACCGACACTACGAATGTCATAAATCAAAACTAACGATATTTCCATACAACAAAAATAGGCCGACAAAAAAATCAACGACCCTTACACGTACATACACAAGATGTTATCGTTTGGCAATATAAAATGCAAACAAAAATGTCTAAGGGCAGCTCAATGGCTATACTGCGTTCTGAAAGTCCAGGTCCAATGTCACTGAGATTACGGCCAGGAGGGCGGGGCGAAGTGATGGGAATCTATCTGACAGGCGTGACAGAGAGGCCTGCGTCCTGACATCAAGATGGCCGATCTATAAATCAGTGAGCAGGCCTCCGTTCTAAGATAGGACACATCAATCAGGCTGGGCCATCTCTGACTCCTCTGACCCAAGGGTGCCATTTGAAATCAGAGAAGAAAAAGTAAATGCATCTCTTTCTCTCTCTTTCTCTCTCTCTCGCTCTCCGTGCTCCCCCTGAAGGCACAGCTTCCCGGTCCGTTTATCCGGGCTTACGACATTTACGATCAATTAGCGACTTTAAACTTTAGCCGAGTTTGAGCGGCCACGCTGAAAGTCGCGCAAACAGCTGCTTAACAGAGAGCGAGGAGGAAATTGCAGTGTCGCGGGGAGCAATAGCAAAAGCAAATTGGATCACCTGACCCGCATAATGTGGGAGGGGTTAAACGCGCAGACAAACTGACGAGGGACGTACAGGACGAAGCTATTCGGCCGAATGGATCCGTAGCAAATCCTGCGGCGGAAATGAGTTCACGATCAAAGTTCAAGATGTCCCCCTGGATAACTCAAAGGATCATCAGATGAATAAACACATAAAATGATTTTCACACTTCATAGGACATGGCAACAACCATTGATTATTATTATTCCTCTCCTTGTTGTTGTCATTATTGTTTTTATTATTACAAGCCTGTGTGTGTGTGTGTGTGTGTGTGTGTGTGTGTGAGAGAGAGAGAGAGAGAGAGAGAGCATGTGTGTGTGTGTGTGTGCATGTCCTCAAAAACTCCCTGCACTATACAGTAACAGGCAGGTATATATGCAAGCACACACAAATACACACATGCACATGTGCACAAATGCACTAAATTACTGGGAGATTAGATTTATACAGGTCATTATAACTGAGAGTGAAAGGGAAACTGAAGTCAGTGTGAACACAGAGTATCTGATTCAGAGTGAGCCAGGCGAAAACCCAGCTGTGTAGTCCAATAAAAATGGCATGGTAACCAGGGACAACATGGTAACCAAGGACAGCACGGTACGAGGTAAATCAGGAACGCGTATTTAAACTTCTCGGCTCTCGATGATGACAGAATATTACTCAAGCTGTAGCACAGCTGCGCACTAAACAGGATTCATATTCCATCAATTTTGCATCTGAGACAATTTGAGTCGACACATACAGGGAAGCAAGCGCACGCCGCCGATTCTAAAAACAAGTTCTGCTTATCACGCCGTATGCTAATCTTTGCTTCTGAGCCAATATACGTTTCACCAATAATTACAATTTCCTCAGTTCAGCGTTTTAGCTGGTAGTAGTTCTCCCTGAAACCTCCCCCCCCCCGCCCCCCCCCACCCCGACTGAGGGCTCTGGTGTATTGCAGCATGGCAGAGTCCCTGCTCATAAAGGACACTTACACATTGGCCCTCCCCGGGGGAAGAGGCTCTTTAGCACTAAAATTCTGAAAGACAAAAATATCCCGAGGGACAGCCAGCCAGACGATGGCAGGCTTAAAACTCTGGGAAAGTTCAAAGCAATAGCCCGCCCGCTTTTTTGGATGCAAGAAACGGACATTTTCACGCCAATCACACAAGCTTAGCGAAGGCAGGATTGACGTTCAGGCAGGCTTAAGGCTTAAACAGGCCCAAGGCTCAGGCTGGTCTAAGATGCAGGCAGGCCTAAGGTTCTGGGAGGCTTAAGATGCAGGTAGGCCTAAGGTTCAGGCAGGCCTAAGATGCAGGTAGGCCTAAGGTTCAGGCAGGCCTAAGATGCAGGTAGGCCTAAGGTTCAGGCAGGCCTAAGATGCAGGTAGGCCTAAGGTTCAGGCAGGCTCAAGATGCAGGTAGGCCTAAGGTTCTGGGAGGCTTAAGATGCACGCAGGCCTAAGGTTCAGGCAGGCCTAAGATGCAGGTAGGCCTATGGTTCAGGCAGGCCTAAGATGTAGGTAGGCCTAAGGTTCAGGCAGGCCTAAGATGCAGGCAGGTCTAAGGATAAAAGCATCCGCTAAATGGCTGTAATTTAAGGTAATGGCTGTGGGATTTGCACTCCTTTTGATTAGAAAGACCACACACAGACTCATCATGGCGGATGTGAAATTATGCTGGCAGACTGCATCTCTCCGTGGGACGTCCTGCTTCGCCCAGCCCCCGGCCCAGACGGGACACAGCAGCACCCCCCTGTCCCCTCTAATAAGGCACACCCCTCTGCCTTCCTTTCACACCTCCATTACTGAAAGACAGGAGGACAGGGGCAGCAGGAGGAGGAGGAGAGGAGGAGCGAAGAGCGCTGTCTGCGTCACTGGCACACCTGTGTGTGTGTGTGTGTGTGTCTGTGTGTGTGTGTGTGTGTGTGTGTGTGTGTCTGTGTGTGTGTGTGTGTGTGTCTGTGTGTGTGAGAAAGAGAGAAAGAGTGCGTGAGAGAGAGAGGGGGAACCGCATCTGTTCCCCAGGGGAGGAGCCAGCGCAGGAGCCCGCTTCAACTTCAGGGGCGAGGACCGCGCTCGTTTACGTAAAGACCTGAGCCGCAGCTCTCCTCAAAGCCTCCGAAGGCCCACCGCTGGACTCCGAACGGAGTGAGACCGAGCCGTCAGCCTGGCCGAATCTCCGCTGAAAATAAACAAGAGAGCCGGCGAGCTTCGTCGGTCGCCGCTGACGACGTGCTGCCGCACGTCCGTCCGTTGTTTTCCCGCTGTGCCCCGCAGTCTTCTCGCACACGTCACCCCCCCCCCCCCCCCACGCCTCTCGTCCCCGGGGCCGCCGCCAGTAACCCTGAGCGTACGTATGACTCGTGCCTCTTTCAGAACGAATCCTTCGGTAAAGAAGTCGGCGTTTAAACAAGCAGCCGGACCGGCCCTCCGTCAACCACGGACGCCTCGCTAGCTACATGCTAACAAAAAACAGAACAGAAAACAGAAGCCTGGAGATACCACCCCCGTTAAAGAACACCGTTCATATAACACAGGGCTGGGGGTGCAGGCAGTACCGCCGAAAGGCCAAATAAGCAGCAATCCGGCTTTGAAGCAAAGCGCAGAAAAATAAACGGTTTGCCTGTGAGAACTCTCCCAGCAGAAAGAAGCCCTGGGGTGCGTCCCACTTTCTTTTCACTCCTCTCCTCCTTTCCTCCGTTCCCCCACTACCGCTCATCTCC
Organism: Anguilla pacifica; assembly: GCA_039654925.1. Taxonomy (NCBI): domain Eukaryota; kingdom Metazoa; phylum Chordata; class Actinopteri; order Anguilliformes; family Anguillidae; genus Anguilla; species Anguilla pacifica. Next base: position 10,723,789 of record CM077300.1, on the reverse strand, counting down.
AACCAGGAAGCGTGCGGACGAAAAGAGGCGGAGGAGACGAGCGGAGAAAAATGTGATTATCTGCTTCTCCATCACCAAATTTGATGCCGACGATTGATGAAACAGCCCTATCGTAAGCGTCATTTTCTTATGCCAAGCCCACAAACAGTCCCATAGCCAATCACAGATTACGTTACATTACAGGCATTTAGCAGGCACTCTTATCCAAAGCGACTTGCACTGTATCCAATTATACAGCTGGATATATACTGAAGCAATGCAGGTTAAGTACAACGGCAGTGTCCGTCCCACCAGGGAATCGAACCTGCGACCTTTAGGTTACAAGACCAACTCCTCAGCCATTATACTACACTGCCGCCCATTATACTACACTGCTTTACACACAATGCAAAGGCACAAAATAGCTTGTAAGTTTCGAGTACAAGTAGTTACATTAGATCAATGTAAACATCTCAAAGTACACAAACATGACAATTCAATGTAATTCCAGAATCCTGATGTGTGTGATGTCTGAACATACATACAGCACTAATTCACCTCGTAGGCCTACTGCACCTGTACTGGGACAGCCTACATTCTACTGCCAGTTTGTTGCATCTCACGTAGGCTAAGTCAGAAACTTTTCCGTACAATAGTGAAAGGGGTCAGTGAACTGTTCCCCACATATTATCTGAGTTATCGTTTCCCCAAGTTCGGTGCTCACGTTGAAGAACAGTTATTTCCCTCTGTAACATCTGAAATCAAATTTGTTGGTAATAAATACATCCTTTGGAAAAGGCTGATTGAATGAATTCATTCATGCACATTCACATACTGAAATAACAGAGTAATTTCAGTAAGCATTTGCACAGAGTAACTGAGCCATGTAATTTTCTTTTTGTAAATAGGGATTTTTTATTTAAAAGCTAGGGAGATATTTTTATTTTATTTTAAAGCAGTATATGACTTCTTTAACTCAATACTTTATTTTTTTTAAGAAGGTACTGGAAAAAGTGTCATTCGGGTACTGGTATCGAAGTCAATGTATCATTATCAGTATTACAAATGCTTAAACAATACCCAAGCCAACAACTGATTATTCATGTTTACCAGTCGGTTTCTGCACAGCTGTCTGACAGCTGAGTTCGGGAACCCTAGCTGGTCAGGTCTTGCCAGGTTTAGTGGAGCGACTCCAGGCACAAAGCCAGTCAAACACCTGCGTACAAACCCTGACACAAGCACCCTAACCGGGACGCGAGGACCCGTGGCAATCACAAAAGAACAGCTTTGACCACGATCTCTATTTCAGGAATGTGACCGTTCCTGATTTACCAGATTAACCGGGCAAAGCTTATTTTCAGACCGTGAAATTCTCGATCAGAATCCTGGGTATGTATCACAGGTGCACAAATAAACAGATTATACACACTTCAACAGCTGACAGCGGGACAGAACGCTCAGCAGTAAAGCCAAATACTTCTGGCCCCATCTTGAAAGTCGCTGCACCCCGCGTGCAATCGCCAATATCAGGCTGTGACCTCGGCGCACACAGATGTACATGTACAGCCTGGATTTCGTAACCGTGTCCGAATCAGCTTACTTGCCTAATACTGAGTACACAAGTTGCATACACGTTCTATACTCAATAGTAGGCAAGTAAGCTGATTCGAACACGATCCTGGACTTCTCTGTCGGCGGCCCAGGTTATCCAGCGGAAGGGGGCGGGACAGAGAAGTGCATGCCCCAGATTAGTATGAAGGCTTGGAAATGTTGTGAGCGCTAAACGCATTCCACACCTTGCTTTTTCTCGTAATCGACGTAACTCGTTCGAGAATTTGGAATTGGTCGACCAACCTGCTCTTCACAAAGACTACTGTGTGTGTGGGGGGTGGGGGGGCTGGCGGATCAGCACAGAACGCGGACCGACAGCGATACGTTTCGGTGGAAATGATGAGACGACTTGACCTGAATTAACGTCTGTCCGCCCCACCCCTTCACTCTGGCCATCGTCTGTCATGAGTCATGACTCATGCGAAAGCGCTAAGGCAATGCACTGGCACACCTACAGGCATACAGTGTCTAAGATCAGTTACACAGTTTCCCTGGATGGATTCAGAATGTGACACTTCTGTAGAGTTACATTTCACAATCAATCTAAAGATCGCGCGGTTGTCACCACGAGTGTAAATAAGACACAAAAAAGTCCAGACTGCTTAAAGCGTTTTACATTACGAATATAAATGATCTACGCCAAAATTGCTGCGATGCCCACCACACCTACTGAAACAGCCAAGTTACATTCCCAAAAAATAAAAGTCAACTACTGTGCCAACAAGAAAGCTATGATGGTGTAACTAGAAGAATATACATCGTTAATGCTTTTCCACAACACGTCACATGACATCATGTGACAGAATCCACCTGGAGCTGGGCTGTTCACTACAGAGGAAAACGCATCCCAAAATACATAATTTAATGTTGCCGCCGGCGAGTCCGGTTAGCAACTCTTTGAAGTAATCCAAACAGGCACTGTCCCACTCCGGACACGATATAAACTGTTTTTCAAGAGCGAATCACATTATGGTCGCGTACAGCTTCCACGTTGCTAAACCAAATTGACTCGTCATAGGTTATCGTTATGATAATGTGCCACCAACATACACGTAACCTTAAGTTATAACAATATACAAGCTATACAGTCACTCCAGTAACTTCCTTATTGTAGGCATGCTATTGGAATTACCGATCCACAGTACCTTAACGAGTCTCCATTTTTAACGTTAACACGGTAATGCTTACAAACCAGTTTTTTTACGTGTTGCTTATCCAGCTCTAATGTTTGCGTGCTGGACAGCTTGCTTGATTGTCTTTGTGATCAATCTTCGGCAAAGTCGGTCTTTATTTCTAAGAACTCACCTCATGTTTCCTGCTTGAATTTAGCTATCCGTCGAAAAGTTTTGTGTCCAGATTGTAGCATAGAAAAATAACTAGCAACACATAGGCCAAATAACAGTGGAAGACATTCCACGCAAACAACGTTGATCGTTAGCCAGCAAGCTAACTAGTTGCGTTAGCTAGCGAACTAGTTCGCGTTCGCGCCATGGCATTAATTTATGTCGAAATATGATGGGGGTTTAGCTAGTCGATTCTGTTTGACAGGGGTACTAACGTTGTCACTTCCAAATAGTGTGCTCTAAACAATAAACAGGCTAACTAATTTGGCAATGCCATTAGTCAAACAATAAGAAAAAATTCATAAACGACACATAGATAGACAACTCCTCCAGCAAACACACAATAAGAACAAATGAAAAAACGACACGGACATAGAGTCTATAGACAACTCTTCCAGCCAACACTACAGCTTGTTGGCAAGGTGAGGTAACGCTGACTGGTCCACTACAGTGAAGACAATAGCTCTACAGCAGTCAGCTGTTGAATGAAATATCACGCTTACCTGTGAAGAAAAGACAAGCCGATGGAGCCAACTAGTAGCTACAGAGCTTGCCGATGTTTGGAGGCGCACAGCAGGCTGCCTGACAGCCGTTGTCACGGTTTGGGTATGGTTGCCGCAGGGGTATTAACTTTTCCTTATCCAAACGTGTATTCTTCCAAAGATCCCATTTAGCTCGCTAGCAAGCTGGCTAAGTAACGAAACATTTGGCTCGGTGCGCAGATTGACTGGTCTAACCGACTGTATTTCATGGATTGAGGTTGTGGTATCGTAACTGAAACTGCAATGGGTTGCAAACAAATATCCTTTGAAATCCCTCCGACTTTCGTTTTTGAAATACGTTGAAACTACTTCACCTTAAGCACGTCCAGGAAGGGGAATTACAGCGAACAGAAAGATGAATCAATTTACGAAACCAACGCAGCCAACCACAATATCGGCAGGTTTCTTTGGGACTTATCTTGCGTTGATTGCGCACAATATGTTCGAGAATAAACATTAAGAACTACACTTCCCGTTGTGCATTAGGCAAAAGGATACGGGACAAATATCCGGAAAATCTCCCACGGACCTCGCTGCACAGATCCTCTATTCAATAAAGATATGTCTAACCGGTGCATATCCAGATCAGTACAAAAAAGGCACTTCTGCCAGGGCCTGCTCAGCCAAGAAGCAGTGTGCAAATTGCGGACAAATATTGTAGCTCAGTACTTTTCATGTTGTTCACTTGCGTAAACAAACCGTATAGACTGAGGGTTACTCAACCCTGCTACCCATTCAATAGCATGTCTTGACATTAGACCCTTTGATTTTCAGGTTGAATACTGCCACGCTGTGGCCCTGAGAGATACCCAGTTCTTAGGGGCAGAACAAAAATTAACGAGCACACACTATTAATGGTTCTCCTGAAATTTAACGATGCTGCAACTGGTGTGAAGAAGAAAAAATCATTCTCATCATTCAACTTCTATTATTCTATTATTCATACAAGACGCCCATAGCTTTAGATATAAATTGCTTACTTGCCAAATGTGGCAATTGGTTTCCCACTTCACTCAACAGAAATGTTACATCATCAAACTGTCAGGCTTCTTTGGCTGCGTGGGAATGTCCTGCTGTGACATCATCTTCCTTCCTAGTGATGTCACGCCTGGCAACCACGATCAGTACTCCTCTTTCCCCGCTTTCTGGGTGAGCGCCTGTCTCCCTGTCTTGCTTGGGATCATTCTGCTTGTCACAAATGTCCCTACACTGGGGTCTGAGGAGGTGACGAGTTTTCTTACTTGATTTTTGCTAATACCAAAGAGGTAGGGACCAAGGGAAGGGCCTGTGGCAGTTTAGTCACCTTACCAAATCACCATAGTGATAGATGTCTACAGTATTCACACAGTGTGAATCTGTGATGTACAACTTGCCACAGGGATAAGGAGTGCTTTGATGCTAGTGTGAATATAGCAATCTACTCCATACCAACAAACCACTCTGTCACACATTACAGAAGTTTTTTTCCCCATTTTGCATCCCAATTTTCATGTTTCAAACTGACACTGGGAAATGCAGCTTTCTTAACAAAAGGTATGTTGGAACACAGCTGCTAATAAACAGTTAACTGTGCAGGATTTTCAAATCCAACAAGGCCAATTAAGAACACCCATCTCCATTTTGCGGACTATTCGTAATCCTCAGTGTTCTCATTTATGTTGTTCATAAGCTGCTTAAATGTACTTAAATACCCACCAGCGTTCCCAACACATTCCTATTCCAGGGCATCCAAGGTATGAGTATAGAATAGTGAAAGTTAGTGATGTCCAACTGGCAACAAATGGTAAAAACTGTCAATCAACATTTAATTTTGTTTTCCTAGAAACAGTATTGTCCCTTGGACACTTGCTAAGGGCATCTTCACATACAATCAATAATTGATTGTGCATCTTGTTTGTGTTAACCGATGTAAAACCTTTAAAACCTTAGGCATTTGATTCTCTCCAGAGCCAGTGGATTTACAACTTCAGTAGAAAGCAGTCCTTATATGAGCTTGTAAACGTGACCCAGCAGTACTTTATTGTCCCAAACACACAAGGCAAGGTACGCGTGCATAAAATAAGCTCTTGGCAACATTTGCCCCGTTTGCTTTTGTTTGGTGGGTCACCTATAATAAAATTCTTTCACAAGGTCAGTTGCATCAATCAGATAATACACTTACTTATACTTATGTAATCTGAAGGGGCACACTGCATATGGCAAAGCATGCTGAGAACAGTAGTTCATATAAAAAGAACATCATGGAGCACCAAACAAAATTCCCACCTGGTTGATATATCAGATGACGACAGACGGGTAATCAGCTTGTGTAAATTTGGAGTGACTCCTCAAAGCAATAGCAGAAACTACTTGTTGGAATAAATGTAATGGAATAAATAATAGAGTCCCAAAAATCTGGGGTGAGGTCTGAAATGTCCTTTTGCCTCTTCCATTCTTCAGAAGTTAGAATACAAAAATACTGCATCTTTCCAGAATAACAAAATGAGTTGACACAAAATGTCCATATGAAACATCCCCCTGTACACCATATATTCAAGGCAGATACATCTTTAAATGTATTCCACATTAAGTTTTCATTTTATTTCTTGTCTACTCAATAACTTTCACACAATTTCTTACAAGCCGCATTTACATTCAAAATCATACATTAACCGCTCACCACAGACACAGGCTTAGGCTTTGAACCAAGCCTTTGTGATTAACTACTCTAGCTATGACCAGGGGTCCCAGCTGAGAGCAGGGGACCCAATTAGCTTTGACCCATCCGGAACGGAAGGGGTTCATTTTAGCCAGGGGGGGGTCTATAGCTGCATGGACACCCCCTGACGATGCGGCAGGCACCCACAGTTCACCCGCCACAGTCAGCGATGAATGTTCTCCTCTTCTGGCCGGCGCCATCTCTCCTGTAGTACTGCGTGGTCGACAGTAAATGGCTTGTGTAGCCAGAGAGGTGCACACGATTTAGCCAGTTATCCCTCCTTACACGAGAACAGGCGGCACACCTCGACAGGCACAGGTGGCAAGTCCAAATTAAGAAAACAAAAAACAAGCGCAAATCCGCAATAGCTGCGACAGCACACGCGCATGCATCCATGTGTGCATGCATCCACGCACACACCCTCACACAAACACGTGACCTCTTCTTTGGCTCATGACCAACCTTTCCACAAAATCTTGTGCAAATCTGTGAATCCATTCGGGAGTTATGCGCCTTTTTGTGATAGGCCACGCCCATCGCCACACCCCCTCTTGGTCAATCGGCCTGAAAGTTACTCAGCTCTACCTTCGGTCATGACCAACCTCCATGCCAAATTTCAGCCTCCTGGGGTGAAAACTGTGGCCGCTACGGGGTGGGACACTTTTGTGGACCAACCGACCGACCAACCGAACGACTGACCGACCGACCGACCGAGCTATAGAGCTGCGATCGCAGCTAAAAAGGGAGAAAACCTGTTAAAAATATGTTGTGTTGGTTTGTTTGCTGATTAGAACTAGACTTGTGAAAAATATCAATCACACGAGACAAAGAATCAAGCTAATAATAAGACAAGAGCACCACAGTTGGATAGAAGATTTATACAAAGTAGAAAAACAACATTTGTAAGGCTTGGCTGTAACAGCTCAGAAGAGACCTGGTGAAATGCCTGTGTTGCAAATAAACTGAAATCATGAACCAATTTCTCTGTCAAGACCAAGGTCTCAAAAGACAAACTCTGCACTGCGCTGCAATATCATTGTGAAACAGTGGGATGCTGCTTTCGCCTTATAAGTAGAAAGTACAGGATAAATAGCCATCCTTGCCCAGCTTCAGTTACACATTTTCAGTGACATCTATGTACTGTCATTTTCCTGTTTATTAAACATGAATTACTTATCGGTCTTTTTCAATTTAACTGCTGGCAGCCAGGAGTAGATGCGCCTGCCCCCCCGCCCCGCCCCCCGAGTCAGGTTCTGCTCATGGTATCTTCCTGTTACCAGCCAGGGGGGGGGTTGTCCCCACCACTGTCACCCTAAGTGTGCTCTTGGGGGGTTCAGGCTCAGGTCTCTGTAAAGCTACTGTGTGACAATGGCATTTGTAAAAAAAAGCGCTGTAAAAACGGAATTTAATTAAGTGCTAACACGTGACATCACGTCCATTCCCTTTTGACATCACGTCCATTCCCTTTTGACTGTAGCCTTCGCAGTCTAGTGAAAAGCACACATTTCCCACTTTTTTCATATTCATCCCCATTAAGACAATATTACAGAAGGAAGGAGTTTGAGAGCAGTAGAACCGAGGAGATACAAACGTACTAGTCACAGAGCCTTTTCATAGCTTTAAAGTAACCCCAAAAACACACCAGCATTAAATGTAAATCCTTTACTAACTGAAAGGTCATAGCCAATAATAAGAAATGGCAAACAAGTTCTTATTAGACCATGCATTAATAGTAATTTATTTTGACGTTGGCTTTGAAATGATACATCTCCTTATCTTTGGTCTCTTTTGCAAATTATTGGATTTTGTTCTGTGCCTTCCGCATCAATCATGGGATACATAAAGTTAACCTTCCCAAATTAGGTTGTGTTGCAATAATGCCAAGGCAGATGTTTTTTATCTCATGAGTTCTCAAATCAATAGAAAGTAAAACTTGTTTTTTGTTGGGTACTCATCTTTTTGTGATGACTAAGTGCTAGATGAAGCATAATGCAGACGTACATACGTAGAGATTCATGCCCATCATTTGACTGACGGGTCGGTCTGACAGTGAGGCTTGTATCTCTAAGGTTCTACTGCACAGCACAAGTGAAGATTTTAATGGCTTCTGATACTGCGGCAGAAACTGAAAAGGTGCTTTTCAGTTCCCCTTTCAGTTCCTGCAGCCCCTGATGTGTTCTACAAATCCTGAAGTTCTGACATCCAAAAGCAAGTTTCGCAATAACACAGGGATCTTTCGTTGTCCTTGTTCCCGTGCCCACACACGCAACGTGTACGGCTCACTCACACAGATCAGAAATACAAGCTCATAACCATGTTTACAAAGTGTGATTCTTCAGCAATTTTGCCACATAATGGACCAGGTCCGTCTCTCAGGTTAACAGCATGCTTTGGTGTGACCCATGAGGAATCGCATCTTGTGCTTTCTCTGGTGGTGGTTCCTGTGATAGGTGGCACCCCCTAGAGAGCTGGCTGTCCACCACCCCCCCCCTCCCCCTCCCCCTCCCCGTTCGCACTTTTCTGGTTGTTAACGGAGATCGAGGTTAAGCTGCGATGACATCACTTCCTCCACACCCGCTGGCCGGCGATGTAGGTCGCTCTGACGTTGAGCTCGTC
>CM077300.1:10640000-10710000 GCA_039654925.1 Anguilla pacifica | reverse complement strand
AAAAATAATATAAACACCACTTAACCATAGGACTGGACACTGGCTAGATTCCAAGTGCATTGAAAGCACTTGCAAAACATTATATACAATATAACGACAGTGGAATGAAATTAACATCAATACGCTACAGTGTCATTATAGATATGTCTTTTTTCATTCGTTTTATTTCTATACTATTCTCAATTTCTATTTTCAATCAGTTTTGTTTCTGATTAGCTTCATGTCCTCTGTGTTATTTTGGAGGTCCACGCCCTTGTTATATAACTTAAGTTTGAGTTCTAGTTCCAGAAAGAGTGGAAACATCAACGGCAACTGTATTTTCAGTGTTTTCATGTGCTCAAATGAATAACATTTTTTAACGAATGGTACATTTCACAGATTAAAAAAAACTACAACCTGAATTTAAAACAGGGGTATGATTAAGTAGCCAAAGACCAACCTTTTCAGCCGCAATAAGCTTTAAAAAGTATCTAGCAATCAAGTAATGCTACCATGTACCTAACAAAACAATTTTGGTGACATAATCTACAATACAACATAACCCCATGCTGAGCTCTGTCTCTTTGTCCAACACATCTTCAGTAACTTCACCACGATAGCCCGCATTGTTCAATTGCTGTTTTATCAGAACTTTAAAGTTTAATGTCTGTAGATTTAGAGGCAAATATTCAAGCAAAAGTTTATCTTTAGTTTCTTGGACAGGGTTGTGTCTCACTTTTATTTGTTCAAGAATCTTGGCTAGTTTTCATTTTAGTTTCAGGTTTTGTTTACGATAATAACCTTTGTCTGCTTTAGCCTACACTATGGGTTATTTTTTTGCTTTACTTCACTTTTTAATGTACAATGGCTTATCTTGGATCTCGGTAGCACATTTGGATTTCGACCTGCATCACTGCTAAAAACTCTTGCCTTTCAACACTGTGTGCCACTACAGTCTACGGTATCATTAGAAACCTCATCCTCATCTCCGTGGTAAGAACCTTGTGGTAGATGTGAGGTGGGGAGGTGACCAGTGTGGGGCAGAAGGAGGTCACGCCATGTTCCAGAAGTTTCTTCGCCACCAGGGTCATGCCCCCGTTGATATCATCGGTTGCCTGGGAGAAGTCGATCCCAAAGCCCCCTGTGGGAATGATGAGGCACAGACATTAGTGCGCTAAAACTGAAGGAAAAGTCTGGTACACTAAACCCTACGATGACTTTCCATGTGCCATCAATGATTGAGTCAACATTTCATGCTCCACAGATCCGTCTTCTCCCGTGGAGCGAAACTGAACGCATTTTTAAGAAAATTCACCATTGATCTGGACGTCGATGAAACCGGGGGCAACGATGCTGCCCTCGCAGTCCACGAGGGCGTCCGCGAACCCCTCCTCGTCGAAAAAGAGCTTCTCGGGGTCCAGAATCTTCCCCTCGCGGACCCACAGGTCCTCTCTGTAACGGCAGTGGTAAAAAAAAATTAAAATAAAATAAAAAAACGTTAAGTTCCCGTTTACTCTCCTCGGCTGACGGACGTTGCCGAACAGGACAGAGGGAACCAGCGGAGACGGCGATGCCAACAGAAAATAAGCAACGTACGAGGCCAAGCTAAACAAGCGCTATCCGCTTTTAAAACACCTTTCCAGGCTCATCGATAAACAGAAAGCCATTCCAAAAGGAACAGATTAAGCAACGGAGCGCATTTAAGCTTCTGCACACCAAAAAGCACGGCCCTAACCCAATCACAGGTACGCGGACAGACAGTTACCATGGTAACCCTGGTGCGCGTACGTGAACACACACACACTCACTCACACGCTCACACACACACACTCACACACCTCTGCAGCCGGTGGTCCTTCAGGATCCGACAGTTGATGAACCGCGTTATGGCCGCGTCCGACACAGACTTGTTGGAAGGCATCTTTCCAGAGACTGCGGCCCACCCTGTCCAACAAACCGAACATTAAGAACGAAACACTTATTCATACACAGTCGAGAACAAAATTTTTTTTTCAAATCTGTCAACCCCTTCTATAGCTACAGCCACAATTCTTATTTTATAACTAATGTTTTAGTACTTTGAAGTGAATTAAACACTGAATTAAAAAAAAAAAAAACTCAAGCTAATACTCCCAGTATACTCCCTTAAAGATGTAGAGTATCACCCATTTCTGAAGGTCCCACTTGACTCAAGACACAGTTGAGTCCAACAGGCTTGTCACAAACTGTGAATTATTAAAATGTTAAACTTCAGCCTTGTTTCAGGAGTAAGGCTTGTCTGTGACTGTGACAGAAAACATTTGCTCAAGTCATGGAGCAGTCATGGCAAAGTTGTTGAAAATCATAGAAAACTGTGAAAAGAGGCAGAATTTATAGTGTATTTTTAAAAAAAAACATTTAATTAACCGATAGGTCTCATGCGCAGCTGTGAGGAATGATTTAAATAACGTGCGCGACTGTATCAACAGCAAGACTGTAGCAAGTTTCCAAACTTTTTTAATGTTTGCCTGCAAATGCTTCTCACGTCCACCAGGACGTTACACACACGAAATGGCAAGGTCAGTAATACTGGTATCGCCGTTGATTTAGAGGGAAGTAACACCAGGGTCAAAGCAGTAACACCATGACAAGCCTAGAGTCCAAGCCGTCACCATACCTCGGATCCCATAGCTACTGCATCATAGCGGCCAGAGCTCCTGCTTGCAGATACCCCCTAACCTGCTAAACAGACTAACAGCTACATTACTAATCTCCAACCTCACTGCCCGTTTGCAGATACCCCCTAACCTGCTAAACAGACTAACAGCTACATTAATAATCTCCAACCTCACTCATTTTCCCTCAGTTTGCAATGCTTCATGATTCAATACGAGCCAGTTAGTTAATTGACGATGTAAACGCCTGGATATCAGTCTGCTACAAAGTGCCTGCATGTCTGACGGTCTTACAAAGAAAGCAGGACAATGCCAACCTCAAGCTGCCCGTTTCGGATAAAAATTGCCGACTAAGCACGAACAAACTGCTGAGCAGACTTGTGACCAACCCTGTGATGCAGGAAACTGGGCCTCGCCGTGGTCTGGTCTGAGCGACTCGGCGACACCTCGCGGAACCGAATGCAACCTGGATACCAGCCGGCAGCTGATTGGATAACAGCAGGCAGCGGACCGGAACATAGCCCTCACCGCCAGCAGAACTAACGCCTTTCATTACCTCCTCTGATCAGGAACTGACCCGGACACCAGACGAGTGCGATCTTTGACCAATCGATGACACTGATCACTCGATTAACCACCGGGTAGAAAAGAAACCCAGCAGCGCTACTGACTATGAGGGACAGATTTAACCAGCCCTGGTCTACACCAACAGCGATGGTCTTTAAGAACGTGGAAACACCTGTCATGGCATCACGTATGTGCTCCGCAGCGAAACCTGCATCACCAAAAGGGCCCGTGTGAGGTCTCTCCTCTCTCTACAGATACAACAAAGCACGCTGCAAACGTTAGGTTCAACATGAGATACCTTCAGTCACTCTGAGAATGTCTCTCTCTTCATAGACCCTTCCTGAAAGTGCCTCGACAGCCTGACCCAGCTTTCCTCGTTTAATTTAACTGGCAGAGAACAATCTAGAACATTTTCATGAGTGAATCAATCACTCAAGCTTCAATGGAAAGTAAAATATAGGCCCACAGATTTTATGTTGATTTCCAGGGAGGACATGGATTAAAAATAAGGTGTTTACAACTGAATATTCCGCGAAACACAAGAATACTCCACAGAAAAATACAACTCATATTGTGACTCGTAACCAGGATACTGGCTTATTCTGGTTATGGTCGTTGGAATTATGGTGTCCACGTGACACATGACAGCCCAAATACTTGAAAAATTATTGTTTACATCAGGACATTGACGTGAATGTAAACTTATCATTCACTGATAAGTGCGCATCCATGGAAATGACATCCAGTGCTATGCGATTTAAAACCAAGATCAACAGACAACTTTCCCAAACACAAAAAAGGCCTTCATTTCTTCAGAAGACAAGACAACATCCTCCCATCTCTACACCTAAAAAGGCCCAAGTATTGTTCAGCATCGGTACTGGAGAACCACGAGCCGTGTGACTCCTGCAACCGGCTACCTAATACAGGACCCACAAACTTGGGAATATTCCACCGAGACTGACCAAACATCACAGATGGCAAGCAAACATTACCTTAGTTTTTAATGATCTTATGAATGCAATTGTGGACACATTCATTGTACTGCATTGCTGTCCCAAGATATAAGATCTCATCACATGATGACTAGACTGCTAGTATAGCTTCTGGTGTCAGTGTAGTATTAACTTCTCCCTCAAATGTCACCAGAGTGACACTTGATTTTAAATAATCTATGACACACACACCGAAAATCCACTCCATGCTACTCATGCACATAGACGTTTTTTTTTATTTTGCCACACTTCCAGAGAAAGAGTCAGTGTGACAGATTTGAATGCATAAATGAGGTCTATCCTCACTTCTGCTGACATATATTCCAACAGTAAAGGCATGTAATGCCAGGATTCCTTTTTCCTCACTGGTTACTAATTTTATATTCAGACCAGCTGCAAAAGCTAATAAATGCATACTACTCTATGTACAGTGTGACTCTGTGGATAAGGACCAACTCATAAGGACCCATACTTCAAGACTGTGTTGTTTAATAGAGGAGGACTGCCACCTTTTCAACCGCTGTGTGCCTTGGAGTTTATGCAGGAAAATGGCCCTATATAAACTGCAGGGTGTGGCCAGTGTTAGCCTCTTAATGGCTTACAACAGCCAATACAATCCTGCCAACAACAACAGAGAGATAAAATGCATCAGATAACAAAATCCAATGTCAAATGTGTTTGACTTTAACCTTTGTGATATAACATGGAATCACCATTTTACATTCTGTTCAATTCTCCTCTGATGCGAAGCTCTTGACATCCAGTACCAACACTGCACACGTATGTAAAATGCTGATTACTTAACAGACACAGCCATAAATATATATATATATATATATATATATATATATATATATATATATATATAAACATTATTGATTTGTAGTCGTTACTGCATCGTTACTGTAAAGTCATCACAGAACCCGCATGGAATATTATAGTACTGTACAGCAGAAGAGGGCGACGACTGTCGAATCTGTTTCTACTTTTCATGCCAACTTCTGGCCTTACTTCACTAACATTCGCACCAACACTAACATTCACACCATCAGACACTTTAGCTACGTTTCTTCATAAGCGCATGAATGACAGCCGAATACTGTGTTCTGTCCCAATATGAAACGATTTACGCTCATTTAATATACGAATAAACTAGCATACAGCCAATTAACTCATTTAGCCAGGGGCAGGGTATAGGTGGAGAATAACGTACTTGCACCGTTAAAATACACGTTTGTAACGGACCCGCATTGTGTATAGTCTGACTGGTTTCAAGGTATTTACATCCTGATACTTTTATATGGAAATCGATACATTACTGAAGTGCAACTGCTTTGAATATTAGCTACCGTTCACTCGATGACTGGTTGCTCACTTAATCATTAAGTCAATGGTAGGAATTCTTAAAATTACTCAAACAATTGCAGGAAATTCGGACCTGGAATCATTAAAACAAATACATAAAAACAGTTAAGAAAAATGCATGACAGAGGCAAAAAGAAAATGAACATATACTTACCTTGCAAAAAAAGCAGTGGTTCCAACTGCCAGAGCTTTGCCTGGCTTTTTCTAACTCAGCTGATCTCAATAGAGTACGAAAAGGACTGACCAAGTCATGTGAGAAAACAACTTTTCCAGTCAGCTGACCGTAAACCCCGCTAACAGCTGCACACCACAAAATGACGTGCAGTGCACTCGTGTGTGCCACTGTACCACAGTTCGTCTGTTTGAACAGAGGTCTGACTTACCGTCTGCTATAATAATACTGCACCACAGTAAAAAAAAAATTGAACAGGGACAAAAATCTACCCCTGAATTGGAACAGGAAGCCGGAACAGTGCTGACAAGCCCATCGGCATATGCAATACGCATGCGCAGGATACGGTGCCGTTAACAGTGTCTCGTGTCGTTCTTATGTAGTACAGCAGTCTTGGTCAACTTTGCAGCTTTCATTTTTATTAAAAACGCAGGTATTGTACAATATTACATACGAAGGTACATAAGTTTTACAAGTCAACAAGGGGTGGGGGAAATCTAAGAGTACAAACAACAACATTTCAGGAATTAACAGTAAAATTAAATTAACTAAAACGTAAGAGTTCTAGTGGCTTTGAGATTTTTACAGCCATTAATGGCATTGAGATAATGGTTAAGTTCTAGCTTGAAAGTGTTACATTCTGGCTTCCGATTAGACCTAAAGAATGTATGAATATGAAACCTTCCAATTATAATGTATGATGACGGTGGAATTCCCAGAGTTTGGGGTTCCAACATGCCTTGGGCCACCTCCCAGCACAGTCTGTCCCTCAATCAAGGTTTTCAAGGTTCAAGGTGGTGATGTGGTGATGGTGGTTGCGAGGGGGGAGCCAGGGGGGATGGCGACTACCAGCTTGAGTCGGGACGCATGGAACGCAGGGTGAACCCGCATGGAACGTGGCACCAGGAGGCATTGGGCCACTGGGTTGATACGCTGCCTGACTTTGAAGGCGCTGATGAACCCTCCTCCAGGTCCGGGGGCAGCGGAGCATGAGTACCTAGGCAGGAGGGACCCTCGCCTCCCTCTCTGAATCGGGAAGCAGGGGAGGCTGGATAAACCATGCTGGCGCTCACACGGAGACATACAGTACCGGTGGAGGAGCACTGGTGTGTGTTCTGAGTGCATCCCGCCCGTCGAAGGTACTGATTCTGGGAAGACACGTATGCGGACGGGTCACCTCAGAATAGTGTCCAGGTCCGGCTCATTCTGCCCGGTGGATGGAGGATGGAACGTGGGGGACAGGCTATCATAGTGGGTGCACTTTATATAGCAGACCTTATTATTGTGGTTATGTGGAAGACATTAATCATAGGAATGGAGAAGGATTCACTGCAGACCCCTTCCACAGCCTTATTCATACTATCAGTTAATATGTACCGGATTACGATCTTCCCCCTGGTTGTAGTTGTGGGTTTTGAGAGCTGGGGTATATATCTTGAGCTTTACGACAGCAGCCAGCGACAAAGAAATACAAGTACATAGATACAAACAGAAACACAGACCACCCAAACCCCCCAACCCCCGCCCCCCCCACGCACACACACACACCCATGCACATATACACTCACACACACACACACACACACACACGTACGCACATATTCACACTTTCGTATAGTGTTCACAGAGAGTGGTCTCTTTCCTGGGCAGTAGCAGTGTGCTGCTGAGATGGGTCATCGCTGGAATGAACACTGCAGTCGGATCTGCTCGCTGTGTCTGAATGTGTATCTGTCAGCGTTTGAGAGAGTCTGTCCCCCCCCCCCCCCCCCCAGACCCATGTCAGAGAGAAAAAGAGGGAAAGAGAGAAAATATGAGGCCACAGGCAGATGGAGGCAATCAAGCAATTAAGCAATTAGGTATTACCTCCACCTGCACTACCCAGGCAAGCAGAGGCTGTGAACGTAACAGACTCACACAGGAGCGACCGTAAAGTCTCTGATTATACTTTCGGAGTTGTTGAGCCGAGAGTTTTTCCAGTTCTAAGTTAGCTTTTTATGATTATAGTCAGTTCTTTGGTAAGAGCAGAGATCGTGCTTAGGGGTGTTATTCTCGCTTCTGAGTGTGTCAATCTGACTTTGAGAGAACTCAACACTCGAATGCAGTCCTCGTATTTCTTGTGGCAACAACTCAACAGCTGCAAGTCTACCATTAATTGATTCAAGAAGACTGGCCATGTTGTATGTGTCAGTGACTGAATCCTTCTTTCAAAAAGATACTTTGATGTGACACATAAAGTTTGAACGACCACATTGTCTTCAGATGGTAGGATGAAAAAACACAGGGCCCAGTTACGTTAAATAATTTAGGGAACATTGAGTAGCATTGCATTGGAATAGAGCTTGTTTATACCTTCTTTTATTCATAGAATACATAAAAAATGTCAGAGGAGTTATTTATTGAACTAAATTTAATTTTGTCAGTTTCACATGTTTTACTGAGAATGAAGACGCTTAATAAGAATAGATGAAACGTATAAAACAGGTTGATGAAGGCCCAAAGCTTGTCTGTCTGACATGGTATCACCCTGTCCTGCTGCCTGATCAGATACGTTTTGGTAAATGGACTGCATTTATAAAGCGCTTTTATCCAAAGCGCTTTACAATTAATGCCTCTCATTCGCCAGAGCAGTTAGGGGTTAGGTGTCTTGCTCAAGGACACTTCAACACACCCAGGGCAGGGTTTGAACCGGCAACCCTCCGACTGCCAGCCAATCAGTCTTACCTCCTGAGCTATGTCACCCTAACATTTTCTTAACAGAACGCTCCCTCCGTCAGCTCCATCCCTCTCTTTCTTCCTCCTTTTCTTTCACGCCATCACGCTAAACTTTAATAGGGAAAACACAGCACTCGCTGAGTAATCATAATTACATTTACTTGCATTTCAGACCACCAGGTGCAAAAAAAATGAAAGAATTTGACTTGGCTAGCCACAATGATTTAATTAACTTTTTGCTGGGGACAACTATGTCCTCTGAGTTTGTTTGATGTAAACCACATTTCTTTTGCCAACTTGGCTGTTGCAGACATTGTTGCTGACACAGATGGGGAAATTGGCAATGCAGGCCTTGAATTCTCCCCTCTGAGAAAATGCAGTTACTGTCATGAGCGTCAAATGAATAGAATTCCGTTGATGCTCATTACCACGACCGGCTGACTAGAGCACAGACAGGGGATGAAAGAATGACTGGGAGTCACTAGGAAAACCAGCAGGCATTTCGGCTCTCGGTTTGACATTGCACATGCCTTAAATATGGGTTGCTGGGTGGCTCATCCTGTTAATGCACTGTTTTCATGCATGGATGGGCCCCACGTTCTCATATAAGATCAGGTAGGTGGGGTGATGCACAGGGAGGGAACGGGCAGAGGTGGCGTGGGGGGGGGGTATGTCAGCTGGTCAGGATGATGGTGCCGCCCCCTCTGCCACTCAAAAGTTTATAGTTGAGCTGCACATGAAATCTGTGCAAGCCTGATTTCAGTGTGAAAAGAAGTGGCAGTGACATCATGCTCGATCATCTTTAAAGCACACCCTTACACAGTCTTGTCTCAGTCTCATCTCTCCACGAGTAAGACAGATATTACCAAGAACAAATTGATAGGCAAATCTCCTTAGTTTTATACACTCAAAATAAATAAATAAATCATTGGATGAACTTAATTAAAATTAGGACACACATTTCCATTCAATGAAAGGAAGTAACACAAAGCAAAGCATTTTCTTAGTTTTAATTAACATGTGGATCTCAAGCTAATTAAATTGATACATTTCAATTCAGTTTATTTGGATTACATAAAATGAAATTTGTTTCTGTTTGTTAATCTGAGTTCGGTTGAATTCAGTGAACATCAAACAATTGGTTATAAACTAATTTCACAGGCTTATTTGGATTTGATGTACTGAGAACTATTTCCATTTGTTTGCAGAGTAAAATTAATTTTCTAAAATACACATTCTCTGCTTTTTTTTAAAGGGTGTTTTTTAATATATTTTGGT
Source organism: Anguilla pacifica (assembly GCA_039654925.1). Taxonomy (NCBI): domain Eukaryota; kingdom Metazoa; phylum Chordata; class Actinopteri; order Anguilliformes; family Anguillidae; genus Anguilla; species Anguilla pacifica. The sequence continues at coordinate 10,700,278 of CM077300.1, read as the reverse complement.
TTCACCATGGAGAAATTACAGCTCTTTCTATACACAGCATTCCCCATTTCAGGGCACCATAATATTTGTGGTATATTGATGTTATGTAAATGGAAGCAGCCATGTTTATTATTTTGTCACACATCCTTTTCATGCAACGACTGCTTGAAAATTGTGACCCAAAGACATCACCAGGTGCTGCATATGTTCTCTGGTGATGCTCTGCTCAGCCTGTACTTCAGCCATCTTCAGCTCCCACTGCATGATAATATCGAAATACTTGTTGGTCAAAGAGTGACAGTTTTATTGATAATTTAGATATAGTGAGACCACAGGGTAATGCGAAAGGTAGTCCACCTTCTTTCTAAAAGACTCCTGTAGGATACAGTACCAGACAGAGTTGTTAGTTACCATAAAGTATCTCAGCCAGTTTATTTTAAGATCTTTTATGCCCTTTTTTATAATCTTTGATTGTGTGCACTTTTCTAACATAATGTCAGTTATTTTTTCCAAATACAATTGAAGTTAAGTTGATTGATAGCTTTACTTGAACTTTTTGAAACACCTAAAGAGAACACTGGATCTCGAAAGACTTTCCATTTTTATCAAATAAACTGCCAGACTAGTTATACATTCGTTGATTTTGTTAATTAATATTGAAGTCTGTCTATTTGATTCCTCCTTATTTATCATGATACCAAGATATTTCACGTTGTGCTTAATTGTTATGCCATAAACGTCCTGTAGGTGGCATTCTTGTTTTGCCATCATGTCACATTTTTGAGGTTAAATATCAAACCTGATGCTTCAGAGACCTTATTAATTGCATCAATAACAGCTGGAATTTGACTAAGATTCTTAAAGAAATATGGCAGTCCATCAACAGACAAATGCTGATAGGGTGGCCGAATGCATTTAAAGATAAAATATTGCTCTTATGCTTAACGGTAACGGACAGAATTTCTGCTGCCATGATTAAGAGAAGTGTGGGGGTGAGAGAGCCTTGCCAAACCCCACATGTTATGCTAAACCGGGATGAGGTCCCGTGGGACGAAGCAACGGACCTGTTAATATCTTTGCAGAGTGAGGATCCTGTGCTTTGAAGTCTTTCTCCAAACTCGAACGCTGTCAATGTTTGCACGTCAAAAGCTTTGTCGAAATCAGGGGTTTGGGAAAGGGAGGGCGGTTTTATATTTTATATTTTATATATTATATGATGACCTTGTATTATTTATACCAGAACATTCTGAAAATTCAATAAAAAGATGTTTAAAAAAAAAACAAAACAAAAAAAAGTTTTGTAGAAATCAAGGAAAAGTAAGAAACCTTCCCCAATAACTTCTTTATAGTCAAGGATGTTATGTATGCTATGGATGGATGTCTTCCTCGTCAACCTAGACTGAGTATCACTTATAATTTGAGCTAAACCCTTTTTTGAGACGATTACTATAGATATGAGCTAACAATTTATAATCGCTCTTAAATAACGTTATGGGTGAAATAATGTGTCTAGAAATCCTTCCCTGGTTTTGGTATAGTTCATAGTTGGTTGCGAATAGTTATCCATAAATACTTTAAGGGCTGCAAATAATAGTTCTCTTAATGATTCCCAAAAATGTTTACTAGGAATTTTCTGCTAGTCCATCATATGGTGGCCATATGTTCACAAATTCATGAATTAGGAGCCTATTGATTCACCTCTGTCTTTAATTTGATCAGAAAAAAAACCATGTACTGTAGCTGCTTGCAACAAAGCACAATGATAATAAGCACAATGTGAACATGGGCCTTTTATTGTGCATGGTATGGCTCGCTATTTTTAGCATTATGTAGCTTAAGAGGTTAAGTAATCCCTCTGAACACAAAAAGCGTTTAGAAAAATGAACAGCTTGTAAAAATGCTGGGATTCCAGTGATGGGAGCGAAAGCTAGCATGCAGAGGGGGTGCCCAGGACTCAGGTTGAGAACCTCAGCCCTAGAATAAGCTTTTAGAAAAAAGTTTCTTGCTATTGGATTACCGGCCGCTATGGGACCCCACCGGTGCACTGAAGCTTCTAACGGTCGATTAACAAATCTCAGTTCCATTTAATAACGCAGTAAATCCCAGCTGTTCGGGGTGTTTTTTTTACATCCCTACACCAGACAGTAGTAGGCAGAAGTCAGTTGAGCTAAAAGGCAATGATATCAGCATTTATTTAAATTAAAAATGTCCTCACAGAAACAGCTGATGTCCTTCCTCATCATTGTTCATTGCCTTCTTTACATCATGAGTAGGTCCTCCTGAAGTGACTGTAAATTACCGACATAAGAGCAGCAAACTGGAAAGTGTTGTAATGTTGCCAAGAAAAGTACCTGGGGCCTTGTTTATAAGTGGTGCTTATGCACACAAAGATGCGTACACCATTTTCCCCAGCAGACCTGGGATTTATAAAAATAAAAACAAAAAACTCGCTGTAAAAACACGCGCAGATTTACGCAGGCCACGACCCGTGCACAGTGCTGTTGCTAGTGGGGAGCACGGTGGTGATAATTCGAGGGGCCCACAGCTTGGGGGGCCCACCGCCAAAAAATTTCAATTCATTTTTTTTTTTAAAGGGGGCCCAGAGCAATACTCTTTCCTAGCTATGCCCCTGCTCATGCATGCATATGTACATTTTTGGTACTGGGGGAATTGATGACTCTGGTGGCAGATAAATGTCCCACTGACCCATTTCACTCAGTTCTGTTCACTTCATAACAAAGCACCCAGCCTTATAATCCTAGTGATAATATGCCTTGTCAGAAGACCATCTGTTGAGGTCTGAGAGGTTGAGGGTGGGGAGGCCAATGATTTTGGAGGAAGAGTGCATTATACGGATGAATTTGTTCTTGTTGGAGCCAGTTAGCATGGTAAAGCGTAGTGAAGCAGGAAAGTAGAATGGATTGGATTATAATTTTGTAGAGCAACAATAGAAGGTGGGGTAACAGAAAGTGCTTTTAATAACAATGAGTCTTTGTTGTCGTTTATGGATGTAAGTGGTGCGTTGTTCAAAACTGAGCTTATGGTCCAGGGTAAGTCTGAGACATTTTAAGTGCTCTGCCATCACAACCAATGTTATTTATGCAGGTGGGTTTATGGGTTATTCAGTGTGTGCCGGGTATACTGATAAACAGCCCCTTGGTCTTTGTGACATTTAGCTGTTGGCAACTGTTTGTGCACTGGCGTATGAAACAGGAAATGGAGTGCTGATTGGCTAAAACTGAGTTATTGTCAAGTCAAGTCAAGTCATTCAAATTTATATAGCACTTTTTCTGACCGAGTCAGCACAAAGTGCTTAACAGACATTGACATGTACACACAGGTAGAGAAATACCCATGTGTACATATGAGTATAGTAAAAGAACAAACTATTTATTGTGGTTTAAAGTAATTAATTAAAAGAGAGATAGAGATAAAAAAAAGAATAAAAATTGAGGTAAAAATAATAATAAAAATAATAATAATAAATTAAAACAAGAGTCACTCCCCCCCCCAACTGTTAAAAAGATGGGTTTTAAGTTTAGATTTAAAACTGGCTACGGCAGGGGCTCAGATGGCGGGGGGGGGGGGGGGGGGGGACGGGGGTGGCATCGTCTGAATATCTGAAATACTTCAGTATGCAGTGACGGGTGTGAGGCTGACACAGTCATTGGGGTTAGAGGGGATACAGGAAGGGGCTCTGTGACCTTGTAGGGCTTTCGTGTTGGTGATGATAGTTCAGGATGTTACTGTGCCCAGTCTGCCCACTCTGAGGATGTGGTGGATGAGGAAGGGTGAGAGACACTGAGCTGGTGAAGTTTCCGGATCACCTGGAAGTACCGAAGGGTATTGAACGCAGAACTGAATTTGATTAAGAGGATTCTATCGAAGTAACATGGTGCTTGTAGGCGATTGTAAATAAAATGAAAATAAAATTTAAAAAATTTAAATGTAGATTTGAAATCAATATTTCAAAATGAATAAATGCAAATACAAAATAAATTATGAAAATTTTAATAGAAAAAATAGAATAATAATAATTTTTAAAAAATTTACAATTAAAAATGAAAAGGTATTATTAAAAATTAAAGAATGTAAAAATTAAATTAAAATGAAAAATAAATAAAACGTAATAAGAAAAATAACAAATAAAAACACTATAATTAAAAATAAAAAATAAAATAAAACATCAATGCATTTAAATACAAAATTATAATAAAAAATAAAAAATTTAACATTAAAAATTTTAATTATAAAATTAAAAAGTATAAAAAATAAAAAATGGTAAATGGTAAAAATGTAAAAACACAAAAAGAATTTTGCAATGACATTTTTAAATTTTAATTAAAACATTTTTTTATTACAATTTAAAAATTAAAAACTAAAAAGTTGGTATTAATCTTAAAATCAATTAAAAATACATATACTTCAAAATAAATAAATAACATATTTTTAATAAAACAAAAAAATATTAAAATTAACTAAAAAATGCCGTTTAAAAATATTCAAAGTAAAAAATGAAAAAATAAAAATTTTAAAATTGAAATTAAAAATGAAAAAGTAAAGACTATATAATGAAGATGAAAAATAAAAAACATTAAAAATATCATTAAAAATCTACAAATTAAAAAATAAAAATGAAATAAAATGAAAGAATTAAACTTTTCTATATAGAAAAATGAAAATAAAAAATAAAATGTTCCAAATTACAAGCAAGAAAATAATATTTAAAAACATTTTAAATATAAAAAAATTCAAAATAAATAAACAACACATTTTAAAATAAAAAAGAAAAATCAAAAAATCTAAAATAAAATGCGACTCACTGTACGCAATGGATTCACTGTATGTGTTACATAAGGCTGTAGTATCATTTGAAAATTTTAGAACACATTTTTTTCTCAGCAGACCATGAATTAGGTCAATGTTGGAAACAAATTCATATACTCTAAACAGGATCAGCCATTCGGGGACTCTGTGAAGCCTACGTAGATTTCCTGTAGGAGGTTTATGAATAAAAGAATGAATTAAGTAGCCTATTAAATCCACCTATCTCATTTCCCCTTGACTATCTCTGTAGCAGACAAGGCCCCATTTTGTCTCCTTGGACCGCACTGTGTCACACAGCTTATGGTTTTTGTCTGTGGCTTGTTAGGTGAAGTCAGGTGATACACATTTAAATAACTGGGAGCGTTTTTCATGTGTAATAGCATTGATGCTAATTAGTAAAAACACAACCAGGTGTCAGCTAATTGATTCAATGTATCGAGTGCAATGTGTAATGTAATGTAAATACATTTAGTGAGTAAATACTGCACTGTTAAATGGGGCATCACATACAGTTCAACCCAAACGTGATAAAAGTGATGCTTGTGTTTGAGTTTGCTCTGGCAGTGGGGGGGGGGGGGGGGGGAGGGGGTTGAAAACATAAATTACCTTGGGGGGTAACAGCACTGGCTCTCAGGTGAATCTCTCCCTCCCTTAAGCCCCAGTGTGCAAGGTTCCTCTCCTGCCATCTTTGAAATTATTATTGTTTTTGCAAAATAATACTGTCAATACAAGTGAGCGAGGCCGCTGCTTTGGCGGTGTGGTATAATGGTAAGGAAACTGGGCTTGTCACTCAGAGGATTAAGGTTTGATTCTCAGGTGGGGCACTGCTAATCTACCATTAAGCAAAAAGTCACTAAACCTGAATCGCTTCAGTAAAAGCTATGCAAATGGGGTGTATATATATATTTATTTAAGTACGCTGCATACTGGATACGAGCAGCATTGCTAAGTCGGGGTGGTGAATGTGAATAGTGTAATGGTCTAGGCCGGGGGAAGTCATCTTGTGACTCAGAGGTGGCAGGTTCAGGTCCCCAGCAGGCCACTGCACATCGAACCACTGAGTAGATTTGCTTAACCTGAACGGTTTCACGAATGTTCACCTGTATAAATGGATTGAAAGCTGTGTAAGTCTGTGTAGATGAGACTATGTATGAATGTGAAGGTCTGCAGGTCAAAAAAAGAGGTAGTGCTTCCATAGCTTTACCCTCCCCCCCCCCCCCACTAAGATAGACAGCAATCCATATAGAGCCACACCACTGGCAGAAAGAGGCTACAGTCCCTCATTCACATTCTCCCTCTATGTACAACTGTTAGCATAGAGGAACGGTTAAAACATTATTTTGGAGTCAGGTAACCGAGATAACGGTTAAATGAATCTCGTTCCAGTAGCATCGCGTTCAAGACCACACGCGTTCCTTCGCCGCTCAGATACTTCCACTGTTCGGTGTGCCTGTGGGGAGTCACACAGCACGATCACCTTCTCCCTAGTTACGCATTTCTCTTCTGCAGAGAGGGGTGTGATTCGTGGTGTCAGTGCCTCTGTCCAAAGAATATACACGGTGCCTTCTCCAATCACAAGATCTTAACCCAATCAAGCTTTATGGAACATTCTGGAATGATGCCCAAAACAATGTTTTTTCACGTACATCATGTAAGTATATGTGGGCTGACTCAAGAAAAGTGCTGTCACATGACTCAAGCAAAATTCCAGATGAATACTGACGATATCAGTCACACGTCATGGCCCGACGTCCTATTAAACGGCTCGCCATTTTCTAATTAAAATTTTCTCTTCGCTAACTATATGATATTGGTGTAGCAATGCTCAGTATAATCTGAGCATTGCTCCACCAGATCTCTTTATGACTTTAGTATTTTCCAAAACTAGCCAAGGGAGGTCAGTGTTGATATACAGTAACTGCTGTGTTTTGGGATTTCGATACGTTGAACCTTTTTTGCAAACAAAGCATTTAGTGAGGTCGGGAACTGATTGGGCGATTAGACCTGGCTCTCAGTTGGCCTTCCAATTCATCCCAAAGGTTTTGGATGGGTTTTAGGTCAGGGCTCTGTGCAGGCCAGTCAAGTTCTTCCACACTGTCCTTGACAAAACCATCTCTATATGGACCTCGCTGTGTGCACGGGGGCATTTGTCATGCTGAAACAGGAAACGACCTTCCCCAAACTGCTGGGGAAGCACAGAATCATCTAGAACGTGATTCTATGCTGTAGCATAAAGATGTGCCTTCACTGGAACTTCAAGGGGCCTGGCCCAAACCATGAAAAACAGCCCCAGACCAAGGGGTGTCCAGATACCTTTGGTCATATAGTGTATTTATGAAGCAGTTGTTCCATGTGAAAACAGAAATATTATTTTATTTGATAAATATTACTGCCAAGTACTCTCAGATGCCAGTGGATGTGTTGAGACAGAAAACACAGGCAGACACAAACTAATAAATAGCTTAGTCTGACGCAACAGCAGCAGTTTAAACACAAGAACAAACCTGCATTATTGCTCGGAAAACAATTAAGCAAGAGTGCATTTGGTAAATTACATGAATTGTGGTCAACGGAAATGTTCTAAATCTCAAACATTCTGGTGAATCTCAATTCCTGGTGTTTTGTTACCACTGGTCATTTCAGCACACAGTTTAAAATCGGAAGCTCAGAAGAGTTTGCTTAAAGACCCGCACGAGTAGACATCACAAGACCCATGTTGTCCGTTTCAGCGGACATGCCAAAACCCTCATTAATCCAACACATAGTCAGGCCGTACAGAAAGGCTACTGAACAGCCGTTTCTGACACAGTTCGCAGACACCGTCCTGTAGATGATGATTTTCGTTCACTGTAGTAAGCCCTAGAAATGCGGTTTCAACAAGTCTAAATTAATACAAGATTTCTTTTTCTTTTTCTTTTTAAAGGCATTGGAGTATATTCTGATCTATGACCACTGCTACGAATTCGAGTGCTGAGCGCAGACTTAAAAGTAATTTTAAAGTTCAGATTCTGAATGTTTCATGTTTTCTCAAGATTTGCCCAGTGATAGTCTGGAATGTGACCTATGAGTAGCTTGAACATTAACCAAAGTAAAGTGGACACAAGAGAACAAGAAAGTTCTTTCTTCTCTCAAGGAAATATAGAGAACAGAGCGTACCCCGCCCCCCCCTACCCACCCACCCCCCCACCCAACCCCAGACTGGCCTAATCAGATATGTGCTTGAACTCAAACGCAACGGGTTCGATTCCTAGTTGTGGCCCTGTTGCTGCACCCTTGAGAAAGGTACTTAGCCTGAATGGCCTCAGCAAAAAAAAAAAAAAAAAAACAGCTGTATAAAAGGATTGTTTGTAAAAAAAAAAAAAATGTAGTATGTGCAAGTGGTTCTAAAAGTCAGAATGTAATGCGGAAGTTGGAGAAAAGATTAAAAACATGACCGGAGTCACCTTTGCTTGGACTTAATTAATATTGGATTGGCTGTTTATGTATTGTGCCTGCCCGCGGCAGATGGGTTCCCCCTCTGAGTCTGGTTCTGCTCAAGGTTTCTTCTTGCTATCAGTCAGGGAGTTTTTCCTTGCCACTGTTGCCCTAGGCTTACTCTTTGGGGGCCGGTTCTCTGTAAAGCTGCTTTGTGACAAAGCTCCTTTGTTAAAAGCGCTATACAAATAAAACTGATTGATCGATTGATAAAAAGAATACAGGGCAGCCATCCAGCTGTGCTGTATCGGGGCCCTGTGGGAGAGGAACAGATCCAGGACTACTGCACGGGTACAGCTTTATTCTTCAGCATGGGATTTCTGTCTAATTGTGCGAGGGGGGGGGGGACTCTGTTAGCGTAGTGTAATGGGTAAGGAGCTAGTCTTGTAATCCTAAGATCATAGGTTTGATTCCCAGGTAGGACACTGCCGTTGTGCCCATAAGCAAGGTACTTAACCTGCATTACTTCAGTATATATCCAGCTGTAATGTAAATGTTGTGCAAAATGCCAGTAATGCAATGTAATGTCTGGAAGGAGAGTGGGTGGAGCCAGTGCTCAGGACTCTAAACCTTTCTCCCCCTACAGCCTCTTATTGATCCTTTGGGATGCTTTTCAGCAGGATGTGAGGACATGGCCTCTGAATCCAGCAGGCAGTGGAGCAGCTGTACAAGACAGGACCTCTCAGCAGATGACAGGATCTCTCAGCAGGTCACGGGATCTCTCAGGTGACAGGACTTCTAGACAGGTGAAAGGACCTCTCAGCAGATAACAGGATCTCTCAGGTGACAGGATCTCTTAGCAGGAGACAGGATCTCTTAGGTGACAGGACTTCTAGGCAGGTGAAAGGACCTCTCAGCAGATAACAGAATCTCTCAGCAGGAAATAGGATCTCTCAGCAGATAACAGGATCTCTCAGCAGATGACAGGATCTCTCAGCAGGAGACAGGATCTCACAGCAGGAGACAGGATCTCTCAGGTGACAGGACTTCTAGGCAGGTGAAAGGATCTCTCAGCAGATGACAGGATCTCACAGCAGGAGACAGGATCTCACAGCAGATGACAGGACCTCTCAGCATCCTTCACCCAAATAATTTTGGTACATACAGAAAAGATGTAAAATGGATGTTCTGCAAGCTACGCCTTAGATAAGCATGCTTACTGAGCTGGTCCAAACTGTTTACCCTGTGAAGCAGTTTCACAGGTACCACAGGCAGGACGCCACGATACACAACAGACCGAACCTGTTACAATGCACACAGTACGACAAAAAAAAAAGTCATTCGTTTTTTATAGCTGAATTTCAATCACTCCAGCAATAGATTTCAATGATTAACACAGTTTATTTTTTTATTATAAACCACTGCATTTTGTTTTGTTTTTTGTTTTTTTATTAAAAAGGGAAAACCGAAAATAAAACAAAACAACCGCTGTGAATGTAAACTGCACTTTATCTGGTTACAGGGTCCCCTCAGTGTAAAGAAAAATAAAAACACACACGCGCATTAGTCTTTGCGGTATTGCAGCTCATGATGGACTCACACGAGTGAAAGAGAGGAAAAGGCCCGGGGGTCAGGCCGGCGGGCAGGAGGAAACTTCTGGAACCGTTCGGCTAACGCTCGACAGAGATGTAGCGCCTCGCTCTGTGGCGTTTGAGCCCGCCCCCTCAGAGCGGAACCCCGGGTGGGGGCGTGGGGTCTACGCCGCACGCTAGCTTCTGCCCCAGCACGCCCCCCCCCCGCTGCGCAGTTAGCTTCCCTCCTCCGCCCGCGACCTCACAGCAACAAGCTCCAAATCCAGCCAATCGCCTCGTGCGGGCGAGGCTCCAGGAAGCGGGCGTTCGGGCCGACTCAGCGAATGAAAAGAAATCATCTAAAATAGCTGGCTAGATTTAAAAAGGGACTACACGCCCTATAATAATAATAATAATAATAATAATAATAATAATAATAATAATAATAATAATAATAATAATAATAATTTAAATAAAAGTGCCAAAAAAAAAAAAACAAACCCATATTTTGGAGCCCTTTCGTAAAAAACGCAAGGCAAATTAGAGTGCTGGGGAGACACCCCCCCCCCACCCCAGTCTACACACCCCCACCCCACCCCACCCCTTCTTTAAAAAAAAGAAAAATAATAATAACAACAGCAATAATCATAGTAGCAGTAGCAACAATAAGGTTAATCTTCATCCGGGTGATTCACAGACGCAGTTCGTCGAGTTTGTCCCTCCCGGCGCTCCGTAGCGGTCCTCACGGCGACGCCCCCTCCCGGCCCCTGTCCCTGTCCCTGTCCCGGTCCTCCTCCTCCTCCGCCTCGGCGCGCCTCGTCCGCTCCTCCTCCTCCCGCTTGCGGCGCTCCACCTCCCACTCCACGAAGGAGTCGAAGAGGCTGGGCCAGGCCTCGTCCTCGCTGTAGTTGCTCAGGTCGGGCCCCACGGCCTGCGTGAAGTTGAGGAACATGTTCCAGGTGTCGCGCGAGACGCCCCGCACGCCCGACGGGTTCTCGGCCAGGAAGTCCAGCCAGCGCTCCAGGATGGGCGGCGCGTCCTGGGTGAAGACCAGGCGCCAGAGGGCCACGGCCATGTCGCGCTGGAGCGAGCGCTGGCCCTCCTCCGCGTCCAGGCCGAACTGGAAGGTGAAGCGGTACAGGTCGCGGAAGCCCTCCTCCGCCCGCGCCTCCAGCAGCAGGCGCGGGAAGCGGGCGTGGATCCCCTCCAGGCTGTCCGCCCGCAGCGCCTTGCAGCCCTCCACAAACTCCCGCCTGCGGGGGGAGAGAGCGAATGGGGGGAGAGGGGTGAAGAGAGAGGGAGAGCGAATGGGGAGAGAGAGAGCAAGAACAAATGGGGGGAGAGAGAGGGAGAGCGAATGGGGGAGAGAGAGAGGGAGAGCGAATGGGGGAGAGAGAGGGAGAGCGAACGGGGGGAGAGAGAGAGGGAGAGCGAATGGGGGAGAGAGAGAGGGAGAGCGAACGGGGGAGAGAGAGAGGGAGAGCGAACGGGGGAGAGAGAGGGAGAGCGAACGGGGGAGAGAGACAGGGGAAGAGAGCGAGACAGAATGTGGTTGATGTAAGAGACAAAGGGGGAGGGGGGGGGGGTGAGAATTATTGGGACTTTCCGAGTAAGAGGGGTTTTCCTGCCGCGCTGCACTGCGGACGGAAGGCGCGCAAAGGCTTGTGGGAAAGCCGTGTCGGAGCTGGCGGCGTCGCGCGCCCGGCACAGGAGGAGCAGAAAACATCTGAGCTTCGTTCAACACCCCTCGCCTGGGGGACTCCCCACCGCAGAGGGAAGCCAACAACTCAGGTCACGTGATCGGCCGGCCCTTTCAACGGCAGCTATCCGTTCAGATCAGATTCAGCCCTGCTCAATACGATCCATACAATCAATCAGGATTCAGCCCTGCTCAATACGATCCATACAATCAATCAGGATTCAGCCCTGCTCAATACGATCCATACAATCAATCAGGATTCAGCCCTGCTCAATACGATCCATAAACTCAATCAGGATTCAGTCCTGCTCAATGCGATCCATACAATCAATCGGGATTCAGCCCTGCTCAATGCGATCCATACAATCAATCAGGATTCAGCCCTGCTCAATACGATCCATACAATCAATCGGGATTCAGCCCTGCTCAATACGATCCATACAATCAATCAAGCCATAAATCATTACTAGGGCTACCAGAGTGTATCACCTAGTAGCCCAATGGTCTGGTCGTACCTCGTAAAACTTTCTCCAGTGGGTTCTCAAAAAGGCTACATTTGCTATACAGACATATTTCCTTCAGACAGGAGTAAGACATTATTTCTGTAAAAAAATTCTGAAATAATTACTAATTTTGTTGTCGATATTGCTTATCGCATGTACATTTCGTCATGAAGCTACTTGCAAGACCAACGTTTTTTTTTAAAAAAATGGTCATTATTAATGGTCATTAGTGGATCCTCGTTTCTCTTCCTCCTCTCTGTTTTTCTCACATTTTCTTCTCCAGCACGGTGACAGTTGGGCTATTTTTGGAGACCCCCTCCCCCCCTTTTCTCTCTTCCATTAAGGCCCTTCTGTTGTATCAGTCTTTCACAACATCTTCCACGTGCTTCTGTTCTGCATCTGTGAGTTAAAAACAGCCCCTTACCCTCAACCTTACCCTCACCCTTCACTTCACTAGAGAGATCGCTGCTGTGAAGGAGTGGCCCTTCACTTCCTCATTTATTGTTCAATTGATTATTTAATTGTTTAATTGATTTTAATGTGTTAATTTGAGGTCATTGAAACCAGGTGCAACAGATTGGCTCCACCTATTTAAAGTGTCTGTCAGTAGGGACAGGGAAAGAGAAGGTGAGCCACTTTGACACACTGCTGGTGTGTTTAAAATAAATTATCAGTCTTTTTAAAGTCTTGTTTTACTCAGTTGTTTTTAAGCCCTTTTTACAGCTGCATTCAAGCATCACGCTATGAAACACTGTATTCAGAATGTTAAATGAATCAGCCTTCACATATTGCACACATTCAATAGCATACACTCGCTTAGAAAGATAAAATATATTTAGTAACTCAGCTTGGGATCCACTGACACTGCTCACCAATGAGCTCGTGAACATAAAAGCACTGAGACAGGAGAACACACGGTTGGAACACATTCTAATATCCATGCTTGGGGGAAAACGACAGTTCTGGAGGCACTACCTTTGACATCAGCTCTGCTTATGGAACTGAGACAAGAAGCAAAATGCCTCAGGCAAGAGAGCAAAAAATAATTTTTTTAAAATCAATGGGGGGTGTACTAATTGAACATACAGGGGAAAATAGCATATTTCAGTGTTTCAACAGATCAGACTTCTGGTTTCTAACCAATTTAGTTTAAATTAGAGAATGTAAAATAATCAGAAATGACAGTAGAATCCTCGTGAATAACTTGTGGGAAAGAAGTTGGAGAGTAACATTACATTTCACATTTCCTGTCTGCATTTCATGCTCTACCACAGCAGGGACCCCGTTCCTTGATTTTCTGGGGCCAACTCCTCGGCCCCTCAACTGACCCCCCAGGGGCCGGTCGCACGAGCTGGACGTACGCCCAGTCACATGGTCAGACCTGACATAGAGGTCAAACGTAAAAAAATACAGCCCCTGCACCAACTGGGCGTAGCGCTACATCCAGGCCTAAATTCTACACCTGCTGCAGGGTGGGGCGGGGCGTAAGCGAAACTTTTGGACTATTCTCGGTTTCCGCAGGGACGAGTCGTTCGAATTAATCGACGAACCCTCGCCAGGGTTAAGAGGACGTCTCCTACCGGGACGGCGCGTTGCCTCTAGGGCCGCGGTTGCTAACGGCGCCAAGATTTTACGCCAGTGGCGTCCTTCAAAACACTTCAGGGGACACGCTTAATTATTCAAGCAGAAGCAGCACTGTAGCCTAGCAACGCGCACCGCCTAGCGACGCTCGCGCGGTAGAACGTATCAACACGAGCGCGCGTCGCCTGCGCTGGACTCGGCCGCGCCTAGCCACATTTTTAGACGGTGCAACGGGGTGTAAACACCGAACACGACGTCAGATGTAGCGACGACCGACAGCTAACACCAACCTTTTTTTTTTTAAAAACGTCCAGCTGGTGCAACCGGGCCCAGAATACAACTTCTTCGTATATTTTCTTCCCCTCCCCCCCGTAAGGTAAACCTGATCAGGTGTCGCACTCGACCGCAGTAACATGGATATGAAAGAAGTGTGGGAAGAAACACGATTCCTTCAAGCGATAGCCGCTTCTAACTTAACTCACATCTGAGATGATGGCTGATTAAAACCAACCTGTTGGGCAGCGCTACATGCTTTCTCTATATGTTCTGCACAACCAGGGCACGCTTAGCTAGCAAGCTCTGAAGCCATAAGCAACAGAAGCCTAGAGCCCCTAAACTTGCTGCTAATTTTTTTTTTGCGTAAAACCTTGCAACATTGCTTTCAGGATGGCACCGCTACTTCGCTGTTTTTGCTCTCTCTCTAATTTGACGGTTTCAAACGTATCCGGAAGTAAATCAACGAAAGTTTGTCCTTTTTGTTTTTACTTTACAGCTTCCAATTCCAAAATGGAAATCCAATTGCCCCTCAAGTTTCTGCTCTGTAGTGTCTAATAACCTGACTGATGCTTGGCTGTCTAGTTTACTTGAACCAAGACCTCCCCCTAACCCTCAAACCCCCCCCCCCCCCGACCCCCCCACAACTTTGCCCTCGCCCAATAGAAAGGTCAAAATGGTCGCCCCATAAAACATAACAAAGACAAATAACTATTTCCCTCTCGGCTGTTTCCACCAGAGCACACTTGCGGAGCAGCCAGGGAACCCTGCTCTCTGCCCGGTCAAGGCACTGGCATTCCTGCTGGCATTGGCACACAGGCCGTCGCCGTGGCGATATTGCGAAACTGCACATCAAACTCGGAGCTTCGCGTGCAGATCACATGACGCGATCCGGCCAATTTAGCAACCGGCGACGTGCGACGGCTGCTCTGATTTACGGCAGACCGCTTACGGACTCCCCTCGCCCCAAAACGTACCTTCAGAACGTTCAGGTCCTCTCAGGTGCAATGGGAGCTCTCGACAAGCCTAGCCACGACTCAGAAAGGAATCGACGGCAGTCGCTTGCACGGAAGGGTCATTTCCGCAGATTCGCCGACCCCCCCCCCCCCCCCCCCGCAGCCCCGCAGCCCCGCAGCTCACTCACCTCGTAAACTTGCACATGGTGGCCGCCTGGAACTTCCAGGCCAGGACGAGCACGCGGAACTCGGCGGGGTCCACGCAGAGGTCGCTGCAGAAGCGCTCCATGCCCTCCTCCAGGATGGCGTCGTCCACCTCGTCCTTGTAGCAGCCGAAGAGCTCCTCGATGCGCGCCACGGAGAACTCCTCCCCGCCCGCCGCCGCCGGCTCCTCCCCCCCAGGCGCCTCCCCCGAGGGCGCCGGGCCAGTCCTCCCCTCCGCCTCCACCTTCTTGGTGCCGTTGGCCAGCAAGTCCGTGGCCGACTTGGCGCACACCGGCCCCGCCTCCTCCTTGTAGACCCCGCCCCCGGCCCCTCCTCCTCCTCCTCCTCCTCCTCCTCCTATCACTCCGCCCTTCTTGCAGTGGGCCTTGCCGGCGGGGTCCTTGTCTCCGCTCTTGCTGCCCAGCGAGGATGACGGGTTCTTGCACTTGGTGACGCACTGGCCCATGTCTCTCTCAGTCTCTCTCAGTCGCCACCTCGCCCTCCTCCTCCTCCTCCTCCTCCTCCCCGCCAAACCCGCGAGCCTCAGGTCCAGCCGGTCCCGCCCCGCTGCCGACGCTGCTGCCCTGCTCCCGCCACGCGCCTCAACATTCCATCGGGTGCTGCCGGGAGACGGGGAGAACAGTCAGCACGGAACGCCGTGGCAACAGGGGGAAGAAGGGTACGATTGGCTGAGAAGAGCTCCATCGTCTTCCACACACCCACCACCAGCACACACCTGGTCAATCATTCAACATCATCGCCGATTATCCATTCCCCAGACAAGCAGCTCACCACGAGTCTCCATTACACTGAAGGTATTACCGATTTCCATCCTCACCCACAAGCTCCACCTGGGATTAACCAAGTCCGTTCCTCTAATCACCATTTACAGAACATAGTACTTTCCCCTGCATTGGGGAACAAGAAATAAATTCCCTTGCATTGAACTTCGGATTTCACCTAAGTTAACAGAGAGGCCAGTATTCAACACTAGGGACAAGGCACTAATATCCAAGACCTAAGAGGGCTGGACACGCAACTGTACCCTGCACCCTTCTCAGGCCAAACAAGTGAAGCTAAGCAGTTGCTTCGATGGCAGATCTCCTGCAAAAATTTAAGTTGCTGCTGGCGGAGGTGTTTGTTGTCCAGTAGGGGGCACTGCACCCCAAACTAAAGAGAACTCCAATGACCCAGCACAGTGATGGGGGGACTGCTGTAGATGGTGTCCTTCAGATGAGACTGATGTCCTGACTTATTGTGGTCATTAAAGCTCCCACTTGACCATGTACTATTTTCCAGTGTGGGAGTCGGCTTTTTGTTTCAACCAAGCAGTAACACACCTGATTCTACTAATCAACCATTAGAGTCTTGCTAAGAACCTAGAATCAGGTGTGTTACTGCTTGAAACAAAAAGCCAACAAAAAGCCAACAAAAGCCAACACCCACACTAGCCCTTTCTGGACAAGATTGGGGACCCCTGCTCTAAAACATGAAAGCACCTAATTAAGAAAAAATTAGCACCTAATTAAGGAAAACAGCTTGTTAAAAGTCTGGGATTGCAATTTTGGATGAAACAAAAACCAGCTTACACAGTGGACCCTCAGGACCGAGTTTGAGTACCACTCTGCTACACTCAAACTGACAACCCTCAGCAGGATGGGTATTTTCTACACAAAAACTGGCAAACCTCAGCAAAATGCAGCTATTCTACACTCAACCTGCCAACACTCAGCAGGATGGGGCTATTCTACACTCAAACTGGCAATCCCCAGCAGGATGGGGATATTTTACACTCAAACTGGCAACCCCCAGCAGGATGGGGCTATTCCATGCTCAAACTGGCAATCCTCAGCAGGATAGGGATATTCTACACTCAAACTGGCAACCCTGAGCAGGATGGGGATATTCCATGCTCAAACTGGCAACCCCCAGCAGGATGGGGCCATTCTACACTCAAACTGGCAACCCTGAGCAGGATGGGGATATTTTACACTCAAACTGGCAACCCTCAGCAGGATGGGGCTATTCAAATGTCGGCCTTTCAGAGAAAGGCCCACGGTCGCCACCACATTGGAAGAATTCCACCACGTTCTCAAACGTTCACTGCCAGACAGCAGACTTTTCAGTTACTTTCAAATGCTAATATAAAGTTAGCGTCTGCTCTTGCAGCTTGAGGCGAATTCGCTGTGAGTGATGTGTGCCTTGCCACACTGAGCCCGGCTAGCCAGGAAGGGTCAGTTTCGACATCGCGGTGACTAACAAAGATTGCTTCACTTCGAGTGTGACTCCCTGGGCCCAAATCCACCCACACCATTATAATCACAGCACGACTCACTCTCCTCTCCCCCTCACACATTCCCGTCAGTTTACTCACTAGCGTAGTGAGGACCATTTGCGTTTACACACACACACACACACACACACACACACACATATGCATACTGCTATAAAGCAAATGATGTGGTGGCGCTACAATCAGTTATCAGATTTAGAACTGCAGTTAAGCGAACAGGAAGGAGCGCTCGTCTGAGCTCAAGTGCGTCGGACGGCTGTTTATGGAAGAGGAAGTTCAAGCCGTGTGATTCAAGGCCCGCTTCCCAAAACCGCCAACGACTCACAGGGACCACAGGCCGCCCCCCGAGGCTCTCTCCTTCCTCCTCCTACCGTCTTGGAGCAGAAAAACAACAGCGCGTCACCGTCGACTGAAAACACACATTCGTCAACGCCGCGACTCTGACTACGCGCAGTCACAGCAACGGGCTGAAGCTGGAACGAAGACCACATGGTACAGGAAGAGGACTCAGCCCCCCTCTCCAAGGTGCATCCAAATCAACGGAGTTCGTAAGTGTGAAAAGACCCGTATGTACAACAAATTACTGTACGCAATTCCTAATAATGTGTCTCACATCTCACTAGTACAACTTCAATGTAACAACATAAGAGATACGTTTCAGACTGTTCGCTACTTCATAGTGGTTACAAATTCTGTTCATCTCAGACAGGAACTGGGAACAGGTGCGACTCCGGCTGAAGGTACTTACAGAGGAGTGTCAGAATAGGAGGGTCCAGAGGCCAGGAGGAGTCATCTCCAAAACCGACGAGCTGGACGTCCACGACACTGAAAAACAGACGAAACGGCTTAAATTTCACCTCATTTCTACTTAACGCAGTTCCACACAATATAGTGCTTTCCAAAGCACAGACACAGTCCGCTGCTCGATTAGAATGCGCGTAAAATCAATGATGCACAGCAAAGTAGCTCAAATGATATAATTGAATATATTGAGCAATGTAGTCCACTGAATGACACTGCCACTGAGACGAGCATAAAGTGTCCAGATGTGCCGCACAGAGCTCCACACATGAATCCCCCCCCCCAAAGTCTCAATGGTATGTTCCACTGCTTCCACAATCAGAGGAACCACCCATTACCGGGGGACCATCCCTGGCACAAGACCACAAGAAATGAACGGCAAGCAAATTCTCCAACCAGTTTCATTGCTGGGCTAAACAGGTGTTCTCTCTGCTATTTAGCCCAGCAGTGAAACTGGCATTTGCTTGTGGTCTTGTGCCGAAAAAGGACTGCCACATGTGCGGAAATGGCTTGTGTGTAAAGTACATGGCTATGTAAAAACAGAAACACAAATGCTTTCAAATGGGGTAAAGAAAATCAGCCACAGGAGAGGAAATGGGGGCACTGGCATGGCTCCGCTCTCTCTGCTGACAGGGCTGTTAAAGAGGCATGGGCCCCTGAGGTGGGCCCCTGGGGTGGGACCCGGGGACGAGGGGGCGCCCGACGAGGCCGAGGCCTTAACCTGATAATCCTGGGACAGAGAGCTCCGCCCAATCCCTCGCTCTCTCCCTGGCCCCCGTCCCTCTGTGGGAACTCTCCCTCCACGGCTGGGTAAACCAGGCGAAAGCACAGACGATGGCCCAGGCCCCTCCCTTTCCAACAGCCAGGGCACTGTGCACGGTTAGTGCTCCGGGCAGGTTTCCTAAAGCACGGTGAGGATGGGGGGGGGGGGCAAGGGTACCTCACCTTCTTCTTTAATGCGGTTGATTTCCAATGATGCCATTGGCAAATGGGGAATAGACGGGTCAATCTGTAGCCATCAGCCTGGATAAATGAAGGAGTTTGCAGGCTTTTTAGGCCAAGGGGCGAACGCACCCAGCGGGCGACGTGCGATTGGGCCGCCCCCCCCCCCCCCCCCCCCCCCCCCCCCCATTTCATCCGAGCGCAGGACGGCGGCCCGGGGGACCGGCCCAAACGCGGCGGCCCCCCCGGATCGTAAACTCGCGCTCGGCTCGCGGGCGCAGCCGGGAAAGGTTCTGCCGGGTTACCAGGGCGATGGCCTCACAGGAGAACAACTCTGAGAGCCGCCCCGAGTGGTCTGGTCCGATCTGACGCGGAGCTTCACGTCCCCTTCACACGGGACGGATTAATCCTGGGACAGGGATCAGGGATCAGCGGGGGATGGGGATCAGCAGGGGACAGGGCCCAGCAGGCGACAGGGATCAGCAGGGGACGGGGATCAGCGGGGGTCGGGATCAGCGGGGGACAGAGATCAGCGGCGGACAGGGCTCAGCGGGGGACAGGGCTCAGCGGGGGACAGGGATCACCCAAAAGGCAATATTCTACCGAGCTCTCCAGGCAAAACGATGGTGAAGTTCTGTGGTCGTGAGCCTGAGGGGGGGAATCTCACATGGGATTCATGTCTCAGAACCTCAGCACCAGGACACTAACAACGACCACTCAACATGCCTGCCAGTATGGGAAGGGTATAGGTTTAAATGGAGGCATTCAATTAGACTATTACTAGGATGGTTTCTCTTAGTTCTTAAGTCTTAAATTTTTTCACAACATTTTCATATCATTTTCAGTACTCATCTCATTCATTAAAAAAAACAAAAATGTTTCTAACATTTTGAAATGGAAGGAATGAAAAGAAAACGGTATTAACAGTAAAGCTGAAAGCCCCCTTAAATAAAAAAAATAAAAAACTTTAGGTTCTTCTGCGTGTTCACTTGCGGGACAGTATGCAGTGTCAATATTACTGCGATAAAACTGTGATTAGGATTTAATTCTCTTGAACCCATTATAGTGGAAGTTAAACAAAAAACGTGGTGTGGCAGTTCTAGGCAGGCACACTTCAACAGCCCGACAGTGCCGTTGTAGTTCCCCGGGAACATGTTAGGGCAAGATTCGCTAGGGAGGGTAGCTAAGCGGCAACACCACAGGGGGCCAGCCAGTCATTCCAAATCCATCTTCGAATGAAACCTTTAACGTTGTTCAACCAAAAAATATTACAATAAAACATCTCACAACAGCGAATGTATGTAGCATTGTCATGTTGACTTACCGTTTTGTTGGCGAGTGGCTTTACTTTATCCAAGTTAGCTACGTTCTTAGACCACGATTGTCCCATCTACCGATTGATTGAATCTGGGAATCAGGTTTCGGCAGGACATTGAATGAACAGGCACCAGAGAGTTGTTTATTTAAACTTAATTTGATATGACGGAAACAATGTTTAACCCATAACTTCTTATTGTATACCAACAGCACCAGCACGACACAATCACCCACATAAACTAGATAAAGAATCTGCTCACTAAAGGCCTTATAAAGTTTTAGGAGTTGGCTCACCGACACAGTCAGTTAGCTATGTGACAAGGCATTTCGCATAAGCTTTCCACAGCAATGATCTTTTCACTTCAACGGAGAATAACGTTCACTTGTTAAAATGTCACCGTGGGATGGTGTGAAAATTGATTAGAATAAACATTTGACATACATAGATGTTCCAATAATGTTTAAGTATAACTTTGAACCATGACATCTCAATTCTATTCATCAATGTGACAATCTCGATTTCCGCATATGATTAATTTAGTTTGTTTCGAGTAATAACAAACTGCCTTTTCACTGATGTAAGCGCCGAAAATACAGAACAAACAGCACAGACAGCTAGTAGATTTTATGTTTGAAGCTGACAAACAGCTTCTTAGAAAGCTAGCCTACCTACCCAGTAAGAATAGCAGGGCAAAAGATCGCTTATATATCAGTCAACTGGCGAGACACTTTATATAGAAAATAAAATCCCCACGAGAAAAATCAATAACGCTGTTTCAAAGCATCCCGCTGGCATAAACAAACTCGTTAAAAAGCCAGTCAGCTTCTCCTGCTGGTAAATACTGGAGAATAGTCGTGGGACCTAAAAAAAGTAGACAAATGTGAAACAAAGCCATCGACATTATGTTCCAACATCCTTACCTTTTAAATGGATGGAGATATTGTTGCAGAATAGACGGTCATTGCGTCCTAAGCGTAAAGCCAAGGCAGGCAGGTTGGGCAACAAAAACAGCCACAACAGACAGAAAATACCTAGCCAGCTAGCTGTCGCAAATTGCTAGCTTAAGCTACGAACTAGACCTGTCTTTCTTAAATGTCAGTCGCGTACCACTTCGATTATAGGACCTAAACCTTACCTTGATGCGTGTTGTCAGGATAATAAGTTGGACTAAACTGGACGTCAATAATGAGTTTCTTTATGCTTTCTCTCTCTTTCTGTACCTTTCCATTGAGTGGACATTACTGGGAATTTGCCCTGCGTCATTTCCGGTAGCGCTTAGACCAGCTACCTGCGCGTAACGTCATCAGCAGCGTCGTCATAAACAAAGCGACAAGTTAAAATCTAAATAGCTTGTCAGTATATATTTAAAACATATCAGGTAGTTTGGTATAAGGTAGCAAACATAAATCTTAGGAAGGACAATGTGCAATAACATGACCAATCCTATTTATGATGATGATGATGATGATGATTATTATTATTATTACTATTGTTTTAAATGATTATTATTGTTGTTGTTGTTGTGATTATTAATAATAATAATAATAATAATAAATAACCTAAAATTAAGTTAAATTCTATTAACAATAAAATTAACTTTTTATCAAGTGCTTGTATTGATGTTAAAATTCACAATTGATTATATACATATTACATAATACATAATATATATTAATACATATATAATACATAAGCCCTAGTTTTGGCGATTTTTCAGGTTCTTTCCAGGTCAATTTGAAGAGCAGCAATGCCTGTGGTCCACCTTTACCCTGCGGGTTAAATCGGCTGGAGCAGGATCGGGCTAAGGCTTCAGTCACATCAACAGCAATGTCAGCCAATCAGAGCGCGTATGTCCCAGCTAACACATAGGATTACAGAATGTTGGCAACATAGCAGTAAAGTTGTGGTTTGGAGTGAAAAAATGTTTAAACAAAAACATTGCTGAAACATTCCTGTTCACCACAGCCTAATTGCAATATGAAAGTTGCAATAATGTTAAGTTCTAGCAAGGGTCTATCTTTTTTAGCTTCTTATGACTGTAGGAATTTTAATGTTTATATTTAATAATAGATTTTTTTTGTTTGTTGGTACATTTAGACTAATGTATAAAACGTAATCATTTAGCTCTTCAAGGTAAAATTGCTGTGAATTAAATTATTGTTCACCCTCTTTGACAACCAGTAAAACTATCAATGCACATCCCCAGATATCCTCTTCAATACCCAATGAAATTGACTTCAATGACGAACCGCGAACAGCCTGCATTCGGTGAATTGTGTGTTCTTCCAGGAAGCATTCTCTTCGGGGTTACTTTGAATACGGCGAGCTGTAACACCGATAGCTTTGAGTTCACTGCTGTTCTGGAATCCAGTATTAATTATAGTGACCCAATAAAGACAACTCGTTACGAACGAGAAAGCGTCTGGTCTTATTTGTGATTGATGTGACAGTTGCACTGGTTATCTAGGAATAACAGCAAAGGACCTATCTTCATAAATATTTTATTCTCTTTGCAGTGCAATTTACAAGTTCATGTTATGGTTCATGATCTGCCCATAAAATTGATTGCATCGTTTGAGTTGATATCGCAAAATTTACGGGTAGGCAGTTCGTGCTGGATGCAAATAAACATTTTTACTCCCAGAAGCAGTTTATAAACACTCAAAATATTTGTGCTTGTCAATTCAGTAGCGATTTAGTCACTTGGTAGCAGGTAACTGTTTGGAGTGCCGATACTACACTTGCTTTCAGAACTCGGAGTGTACGTCCCCGGGACTTCCCCGTCTGGTTTCCGGGGGGATGGGAGAGGTCACTTCCTCCCAGGTAGTCACCCCAGGAAGGTGGAGATGAAGACGCTGGTGTCCAGGTTGAGGGTGGCGTGCCACCAGTGGTCTGGGAAGTACAGCACCTACCAAACAAGGGGTCAGAGGTCAGGCCAAGACCCTTTGAGGGTATTTACATTTCACCAGGGATAAACAAGCTGCTTCTAAAAGCAAGGTTATATTTTCCGTGTAATCTTCAGGATACATGTATGATTTTTCATATATACTGGGCTATATATTTGGCTACTTTAACCAGGTGGGCAGAATATTTTGGCACACATGTCACTTTCCAGTGACCAATGGCTTTTTACAGGACATTAATGTGCAAACCAGTGAGATGTCCAACTAGTTAGCACTAGCGGCACAATGATATTGCACACCTCAGTAGTAAGGAACATTCAGCCAGTGAACTGCCAAGAAAGCTGCATGGATTTGGCTCATACTGAGGGCTCTATTTATCAGACTGCGCGTGACATGTCGTGAGTCGTCGCACCGGCGAAGCGGTATGTTTTTTTGTCGTGGGTTTTGACGCGCCTGAGCCGTTGGGTAACTTCGCGACTCACGGCTCAACAGCGCTTGTGGACTGAGGGCCCACGATGCTGAATATCACAGACGTTCCACTCTGGACAGAGAGACGCGCGGTTTTCTCACTGACTGACTGACTGACTGACCTCCCCGGGCCGAATGGTGACCTCGATGGGCCTGTCCTCCGGGGGGAGAGTGGGGTAGGTGTCTCTGACCCAAGACAGGGTGGTGTGGTTGGGGTGAAAGTGAGGCTCTTTCTCAGGAGGGTACAGAAACCAGCGCTGGGAAGACCACAGGTGTTCGATCAGTACAAAAACACAGATTTAATACAAACAACCAAACAAACATTCAGTTTTTTATTTTTAATACATTTGAGAAAATGTTTTCTAAAAACCTGTTTTCGTTTCGTCATTATGGCGTATTGTGTGTAGATTGAGTGAATTCAATAAATTTTAGAATAAGGCTGTAATGTAACAAAACGTGTAAAAATTTAAGGGGTCTGAATACTTTCCTAAGGCACCGTATAATTCTTATAGAATTTATTTTCTAGGGATTATATCAGAGAGAATCAGAGGTTGAGTGAAGTGATGAAATGCTTGGTATCCAAACAGCCTCTGTGTATTATATTGATTTTTACGTAATATAATTATTTTACCTTTGTGAATGGGTCCCTCCATTACCTGTGTTATAGTGCCTCGGGTGAATCTGGCACCTGCCCTGACTTCATGTGTTTTGTTTTTTTTTTTGTTTTTTTTTTTGCTTTGTTGAATCTAATAAGCAAATGTATTTTCCTTCGGATCTGACACAAACCCCCAGGGCTGTTTCTTGTCTCGTGGGGAAATTACCTTTCTGCCGTAAATGACTTCAGAATATCCGGGTCCGTGCCAATGAAAGGGTACCCCAGTTCCAGCGCCTGAGAGGGTGAGACGGAGAGAGACGGAGAGAGAGACAGGGAGACAGAGAGAGAGAGAGACAGAAAAAGAGAGAGAAACAGAGATGAAGAGATAGAGAGAGAGAGAGAGAGAGAGAGAGAGAGAGAGAGAGAGAGAGAGAGAGAGAGATCTTAGAGTGATCAGAATGGATCCCTCTCTCCACCCCCAGCCCCCACAGCCTGCACAGAAGGTAGTATCCAGTTACTCAGTAGAGCTACTTCAAGAATATTTACTTGCTTTAGACCCCAAACCGTCTTAATTAGGAAGTATCTAAAATAACTCTTTAAATCTCTTTAAAAGCAATAAAGGGCTGTCCAGTAGAGTTACTGCGACTTCACCTGCGACGCCAAAGCTGTACGCCCCACTGGTGTTCGGGAGGGAGTAGCGAGGAGGCTGGTAGTGCTCAAACAGCGAGCGCCATTCCGTGAAGTTGTTGTCTCCAAAGAAATAAAGGGTGTCTGCCAGGAAGGAAACCAGACCTGCAATTTAGTCTTGGGCACGCCTCGTATTTTACCGGGCTAAGAGCAACGCAAGCAGTTAATACGGCCTCCCTTACTTTTGATTTTAAAATTCTGCCGTTTGCACACAGTTAGCAGTCAGCGACAGGGTAAGAGATGGAGCACTGAAACCCCTTTCGACTTCATGACAAAAAACGAAGTTGCGGTGAAAATTTTCAAAAGAGGAACAACCGATGGCCAAAACTGACCGCTGCCCAAGGTGTCCAGCGACTGGGGTCTCAGCAGATGTTCCACAAACTCTTGGAATGGGACGTCCACTGTGGAGGGGGGGGGGGGGGGGGGCACAGACGGGGTTCCGTTACAGTAAGCAACACACCGAGCGAACCAGATGGAAACGTCTGCAGATTCGGTCAGAGGGCCGAAGGTGAATGTGGGGTGAAATCGGGCGGCAGTGTAGCATAATGGGTAAGGAGCAGGTCTTGTAACCAAAAGGTCACAGGATCGATTCCCAGGTGGGACACTGCCATTGTACCCTTGAGCAAGGTACTTAACCTGTGAGTGGCTACAGTAGTCTGTATGAACCTGTGAGTGCCTACAGTAGTCTGTATGAACCTGTGAGTGGCTACAGTAGTCTGTATGAACCGGTGAGTGCCTACAGTAGTCTGTATGAACCTGTGAGTGCCTACAGTAGTCTGTATGAACCTGTGAGTGCCTACAGTAGTCTGTATGAACCGGTGAGTGGCTACAGTAGTCTGTATGAACCGGTGAGTGGCTACAGTAGTCTGTATGAACCGGTGAGTGCCTACAGTAGTCTGTATGAACCGGTGAGTGCCTACAGTAGTCTGTATGAAGCTGTGAGTGGCTACAGTAGTCTGTATGAGCCTGTGAGTGCCTACAGTAGTCTGTATGAACCTGTGAGTGCCTACAGTAGTCTGAATGTTAACAGGATAAGAGACACAGTGCTAATCCTGAACAGTCTGAATTTTGAAACTGACCTTTCCTGTAAGAGTAGGTGTTGGCGGTGCTGAGCCTCACCAGCTTCTCCCCATAATCCCTCAACAAGTTATCCTTGGAGCACAGGAGCTGGAACTTCTGAAAAGCCACATGAACAGGACGGCAACTTTGTGTTAACACAAAGTATTAACTTTATGATTTGTAATCAAACAATTCACATGGGGTTAAAGTGCATATTCTCTGGTTTAATCAAAGAGTATTTTTACACATTTTGGTACTACGTAGAAAGTACTGTTTACTACGTAGAAATTGGCGCACTTTTTATACACTGTCCCAGGAGCATCGTCATGCTGAAACAGGAAAGGGCCTTCCCCAAACTGCTGCCACAAAGTTGGAAGCACAGAACTCTCTAGAATGTCACTGCATTAAGATTTGCCTTCACTGGAATGAAGGGGCCTAGCCCAAACCCATGAAAAACAGCCCTAGACCAAGGGGTGCCAAGATGCTGTTGGTCATGTAGTGTATATAAGGCGTGGCAGCTAGCTAGTTAGCCAACCATTGCAAACTAAACTTGTAAAATAAAAGTATAGTTATAACCAAGAGTTTACTTCGGCCTACTCAACACTGACAAATATGACAGGCTATTAATCTGACATAGCCTGATTTCTGTAGTAATTCACACTAGGCTGTGTTGATATATTTTCTATTAAGACGAGAACATCATACACTATAATTTCCTAGAGACGGCTATATATAGAAGAACATTTTTGTGACTGAGGTCTGATGAGTGTTTTTGGGAGTGGTAAAAAAAAAGAACAAAAAGGGGCTTTAGAAACATAGGCTTAGTAAGCCAGCAAGTTTTTTTGTTGTTCTGACTGAAGGCAATTTGTGATAAACAACCAGTTCTTACCGTGTTATCAGAAAACCCTCTCAGGACAACTGGCTTGGAGTAGGCATATCTGACGATAAAAAAATAAAGGTATAAAAACAAATGGAAACAAAAAACTTATTTTTAAACTTTGAAAATGTCACACTGTACACATTAGAAGGAACCCACTGTTGGATGAACTGTGAATAAGTCAGTGACTTGTCCCAGATGTCAACATCACATGGTCCCTCATCAGTCAAATTATGGTCTGGATCTGCGTTCCTATTTATGAAATATCAACAGGCAAAATTAGCATTTATGTCAGCAGTACAGACGACAATTCAGCATTAATCCTAACAAAATAACTTTAGTTCGGCCATTCCATGGTAATGGCAGGAAATGACCACCTTAAACTGAAAACGGATAACAGAGATGGACATAATATGACCGCGGTCAACCTATCCACTCGTCAAATTCGTGTTCGCAATTACACTGTGTACACTGGTAGTCCGGTCAGCGCAAAAGAGCGATTTCTTGTAGAGACGACTTATAAAATGTACGGTGTTCTCGTTTCACCTAGCATTTCGTAGATTACATAATCTAATAGGACAGTCAATTACTATATTTTAATGAACTTTTACAATTTACAATTGAGATTACAATTTACAATTGAGATTGCAACAGTTACCACAATCACTCCACACAATTTGAATGAAATCATTCTCAAACTATGTGCACACCCAACATTAAAATGTTTTACCGCAGGTAATTTGGAGACCTGGGAAAATAACCAATTAATATAATATATGGGATATAAATGACTAAACGTTTGGGAGCATATTACATAAGATTTTGCCATAATTAGTCCAAAATCTCTCTGTACTTCAGATGACAAATGTCCATACTATATATATCGTAATCAATATGTTTTACAGTACCGTTTTGGAGATATGGCGACTAAAGTTCATTATAACTATATGAATATATAACAATAGTATTTTGGGAGTCAATTACCCTGATTTTTTTCCATAATTAATACACACTTCTACCTGACTGGTGATAAGCAAGGCGCAGACCATATTCGTGCCAAGTATGTAGTTGATTGTCTGTAAGAATTTTGAGATATGCTCATTTAAGATCATTTGAGTACACTGCACAGGATTTTTTCATAATTAGTTCACAGTTTCAGCTGATTGGTGTTTGACAAGGCTCAGTCTATATGCATTCCAATTAGGAAGAGGTTTTCGCCTCATACGATCATACCCAGTTATCATATCTCCAAATTTCCACAGTAAAACCTATTCCTGTTTGGCATACATATAGTCTGGGTCTTGCTAATCACAAATCAAGTACGTTTTTACTAATGGCTAAATCGTATGTAATATACTCTCAAACCTCGTTTTTGTCATAGATCCCATAAACAATTGCATTGACATCAACTTGTTAATTCCCAAGATTTCCGAATTGCTGCGTAAAAACTACTTCATGTTGGGTGTGCACATAGTTTGAGTCTGGTTTAATACAAATTTAGCATAGCCTATTTGTGGAGTAAATCCTGCAATTTCATTCAGAGATTGCAGCAGAATAGAACAATATATTAATTCCCTGTCCCAGTAGATTATTTTATTTTAAAAATGCTGGGTGAAAAGATAATAGTGCATATTTTATCAGCCGCTTTAGCGAGAAATCGCTCTTCTCGTATTTTCTGACGTTGTGTTTACCGGATTACCAATATACACACTGCAGCTGCGCACACGAATTTGACGAGCGGATAGTTTGACCGCAGTCAGGTATCAGCATACCAGCTTCTGACTGCCGTATTCGCATTTGGACTGTTTAGCTTACTACAGTATGTATGTGAAGCCAACTATATGTGCCTCACTGACAATTGCTCGACGAACGCTAGTTACCCTTAATTATTCAAAGTCGCTCAACGTCGGCAGCTCAAAACGTTACCGGCTTTGATGCTCTTACCACCCTCCATCGCTGCCGCGCACGCCGTCCTGACCATCTGGACACAGCCTTGCAACCGGTAGCCAAAGCAAAAGGATAGAAATCGCTTGAATCGCGGGATTACATTCCATCTGCTTTCAATTTTAAAAAATACAAGCTTCACAATGTGCAATAGGTTCACTTTCCCCACAACTTCAGTAATCCGAACCGTATGCGATTATACAGTTCTTTCAATTCCCTTTAGAGCCAATTCTTCCTGCCATCGGCAGCCACTCAGAGACAGCCACGCAGAACAATGGGCGTGGTATTCTAGTGCCTGTATCTTTTTTTTCTCTTTTTATTCAACGGATTGGGCAAATATCAGAAGACCAGGGATTGCCATTCTCCGAGAAGCTCGCAAACGTCCAGTGGTTACTCGAGGAATTCCAGTTTAACAAGCGTCCGGGTGCCAAAAAGCACATTTCCCCATTCAAAACTGCGAATTTACCCTGGTCAAATAAAATTATTTTGGACAGTACTCTTAAATTCTAAAATGTACTTGGCGAATAAATAATTCTGATTCATGGTTTTACGTCACAGAGCGCGCACCTGTTCACACGGGCACACCCGCGCATGAACGAGTATGAGGCTGTGATAGACGCATCCGTTGACTAAACCGAAAAAGCTTGAACTGGGGGAGTTGCCTGGACGGTACAGAACCGGTATCAGAGTAGGCGTACGAGTATTAAACCTTGACCTAGGATTAAATGAATACACCGTCATAATTGTTTTGATCATATTGTTAATTTGATATTATTACTATTACTATTATTAATAATAATGTTACCTGCCATAACATTCTTGTGTCCATTGCTTATGGTGACAAATGCTGACAAATAAATGTTGCTCTTAAATTAAAATGCTATTAAGACTGTTACCTGTTACTCTGTTACCTCTTTACGAACGATCCACAAGTTCTAGCTGGTGGTTTTGTGTCAAAGCTGAAAAACATGTTTGTACTCACAGTGTGAGATCCTGTGAACCCCGGGGCCTCGAGCAGGATGAGAAAGGTACAAGGTACTTCTTCTGCAGGGCACGGTCAAAAAATAATAACATCTGTTCTTACCACAGCAGAGGGGCGGTGGTGTCTGAAGAGGCTAAGGTCCGAGAGGTGGCCAAAGAGTTTTTTGAGGGCCTGTACCACATAAGCCCCACAAACAGGGCCCTCCTTCCTGGGCTACCGGGACAGACATCTGGGGAATCAGCATGTGGAACCTCAGTTAAGCACCGAGGAGCTCACCTGGGCCGTGTGCTCCCTTACCCAGCACAAAGCTACTGACCCGGCCAAATTCTGTTCGATTTTTAAATTATCTGTTTAATTTCAACCCTAATTGGACACACCTTATTCTACCAATTAGTAGCTCCACAAGATCTTTAGCTGTTTGATAGGGTGCACTTTGTTAGGGTTGGAGTAAAAACCTACAGGATGGTAGATCTCCAGGAACAAGGTTGGCCAGCCCTGGTGTAAAAGTACTGTAGCTTCCCACATCATGACATCCATTGCTGAATGTTAACTACAAATTAACTGCAATATATGAATGAGTTTATTGTTTCCCTGACTATTCAAGGGACTTTTAAATATTGGCCAGCCAATGTTGCTGATAAAAATGTTTATTTACAGTTTTGTGTTGCGTGCTGTGCAATGATAATTCTGCTAATAATTATCAGCCAAAGGAAGCTGATTATTTCAAATTATTTTCATATCTTATCCGTGCAGTTCATACTGAGAAATACCTAACCACTGCGGGGCATAAAAGGCACTGTACAAATCGTTTGCCACGGGGGAAATACAAATACCTTTGATGAAACTTTCAGTGGAATTGTGTTCACATGACTATATCCACTTTAGAAGCACATGATTAGTAAACCTACAATTCCTGCACCTTTTTAACGAGGGGGGTAGACCACTGGAAAAAACTGATCTTTTAGTCCACCCTCTTGAAAAGGGCTCCCGTTTCATTTGTGAAATTTAACCCGGCACATGTAC
Organism: Anguilla pacifica; assembly: GCA_039654925.1. Taxonomy (NCBI): domain Eukaryota; kingdom Metazoa; phylum Chordata; class Actinopteri; order Anguilliformes; family Anguillidae; genus Anguilla; species Anguilla pacifica. The sequence continues at coordinate 10,669,379 of CM077300.1, read as the reverse complement.
TGTTTTAAATATGAAATGTCTGCTTTTCTAATGTATTTGATGTTATGTAGTATAATTGGTAAGGAGTGGGTCTTGTAACCTTAAGGTCATAGTTTTGATTCCTAGGTAGGACACTGCCGTTGTGTGAGCAAGGTATTTAACCTGCGTTGCTTCAGTATATATCCAGCTGTATAATTGGATACAATGTAAATAGTTGTGTAAGTCACCCTGGATAAGAGCGTCTGCTAAACGCCTGTGATATAAATGTATTTTTCTTCATAACTTGTCCTTTGTTGTGTAATACTGGACAATAATCATTCCATTTAGTTCTGTTTTTTGCAGTTTTTATATGACTGTGAGAAGCACATACCCAGAAAGCCAGGAGTCAGTGGATCCAGTTTATTTGTACAAACATATATACGTATTTAATAGTTTTTCCAATTCCGGCATTACTGTAAAAATAAATAAAAGCAGCATTATAAAGTTAGAGGTTTTTAAGAGAATGTGTTGTAGCACCCGCTAAAAATCAACAGTACAAAGGTTGAATTGGAATCGGGAAAAGGAGAGACAAACAGAAATACATGAAAAGAATGTACGTGATCAGTTACAGGCATCGTGTTATTAGCTATTTTTGTGATACTTATCTCCAGACAAGTATGCACAAATAAACAGATTAAAACCCCAAACGTAAAAAAACCCTTCCAATAAAAATCTTGCATTGTTTTGTTTCAGTTGCATGATATAGGAAAAAAAAGACAAGTTTTCCCTGAAATAACTGTTCCTGGTCATACAAAAACGCTTACACAACACAGTGCAGGTACTTGGCCTGTTCAAATTGGTACAGAAGTCCTGAGAGTCACGGAAACAATTTCCAGCTACAGAGATGCCATTCCAGTGCACTTGATAACCAACTCAGTCAAGACACATCTTAGCTGGCTTGTGTGCTATAAAATGCTGGTATACTGCACTGCTGCACACTGATGTAGCTCTAATGACCCATGCAGAATGAGGACACACTTAAATACAACGTCTCTGTGGCCTAATATTACTACCGGTCATCTGTACGGGGAGCTTGTATGAGGTTCCACTGACTGGACCCAAGAGCTACTGTGCCATTTTTCAACCAATAAGACCAGAATAGAGAAGCCTTTTCAATCAACAAGTAGCATGTATACTAGAACAGAGCAATGCCCTTGTATTTGTAAACAGCATATCATTTTTTTAAAAACGAAAGCACAACGAAAGGTGATTTGTCAGCAACAACTACACACCTTTGTCCACACGGTCCCCAAATTCTACAATTCCACAGCCATACAATCAAGTAGATTACTACGTCAATACCATATATTTTGATTGGTACATGATCAGTATTTTATCAGTGCAAGATGAAACAAGAATCAATAATTAAACATAAAAATTTAAGAATAACAATTTCAGTTACACTTTACAGTTCTGACAGCACTTAAACTCAGAAATCTTGTTCGTTTCTTTTGTTTCTCCACAACAATCTTTACACTGGGGGAAGTTCTGGCAAGTGCAACTTAACAGTGTAACATTACTGCCAGAGACACAGACGAAGGTGGAGAAACACTCAAAACCCAAATCCCCCTTATACACAAACGCTACACCACTGCTCACCAGATCTGTACCATATTACAGTCTCGTTAATACCTCTTCACCCTCTGACGTCATTCCACCCACATTCTCCGCAAGCACAACCTCCTGAACATCAAAAACAAAACGATTACAGGATGCAAATCTGACAAATAAATAGCAATCTTCACAATTTGTAGAGTTAACAATGTGATAATGAGAGTAAGTCACGTCATTGCATTGGTCTGGCATTAATATAATAATATCTGAGTATAATATCTGCCTCGATGACTCGGGACCCCATTTCCCGAAGGTCGCTCAGTGTGCCTGTTTGCCGGTCTCGGCTGGGGCTTTGGCTGCTCCGACCTGCTCCTTCCTGTCAGTGTTCAGCAGAGAGAGGAGATCCTGCAGAGCTTGTCTGATATGGGCTCCAAAGCGGCGAGCATCCTGAAGATACAGGGCAGAGTCAGGGCTCAGGGTACAGGTTTACTCACACACGCGCCTGGTGTAAGAAACCTACTAGCCGGGGCTAAAGCTATACGGCTATATGGCTAGTTCAACCACAGAAAAACACGACGCCTCTGTAATAACATTTGACTTACTATTTATCGGGCACCGTCTGATGTTGTAAAAATATAGAAATCGTTAAGCATTAGTAACTGAGCAGTTTTACTTGTCCGACACCTGGTTTTGCCTGTTCTGAGGGAACAGGCACTAGATAATCCAGTGCAAAGACATTGGATGTTTACACAATTTTACTCTAGATATTCATGGTACTACCTCAAAGAGGAAGAAAGCATACCGCACACTTTCTGAACTAGATACGCATACACTGCACGGCCAAAAGTACGTGGACACCTGACATTCAACATCTCATCCAAAATTATGGGCATTAATATGAAGTTGGTCCACCCTTTGCTGCTATAACAGCCTCCACTCTTCTGGGAAGGCTTTATACTAGATGTTGGAGCATTGCTACGGGGATTTGCCTCCATTCAGCCAGATGAGCATTAGTGAATTTGGGGACTGATTGGACGATTAGGCCTGGCTCACAGTTGGCTTTCCAATTGATCCCAAAGGTGTAGGATGGGCTTAAGGTCAGGGCTCCTTGCAGTCAAGTTCTTCCACACCGTTCTTGACAAAACCATCTCTATATGGACCTTGCTGTGTGCTTGGGTGCAGTGTCATGCTGAAACAGGAAAGGGTCTTCCCCAAACCGTTGGAGAAGCACAGAATTGTCTAGAACGTGACAGCACGCTATAGCATTAAGATTTGCCTTCACTAGGGGAAACTAAGGGGCCTAGCCCAAACCATGAACAGCAGCTCCAGACCAAGGGGTGTCCAGTTACTTTTGGTCATATAGTGTACTTTGTTAATCTCAAACTAAGTGAGATTTCCCGCGCCAGTGCGCGCGCGTGCTATCGTGTGCTATCGTGCTTCGCGGCGTCAGCGCTCCGGTGTCCGTGAGAGATCGACGGCTCACTCACGGTCTGTGCGCAGGAGTGCTTGCAGGAGACGTGGAAGTTGAACATGTCCTCCGCCACGATGATGTAGGACACTCCATACCCATCGTCCGCCACCTGAGACAGACGCACAAACAGACCACGCTGACACTTCAGAGACGACGTCGACGGTTTAAAGACACGATTTAAGGTGATGTTGAAATCTTAAAAATGACGATACTGAGATTTCCAAAATGACTAACTGCTGAAGCTAAGCAGCCATACCACCCTGTACCCTTCTCATGGCTAACTGCTGAAGCTTAAGCAGCCATACCACCCTGTACCCGTCTCATGTCTAACTGCTGAAGCTATGTAAGTGTGCGTTTAGTTAGTATCTCGATGGGAGGCCTGAGATCAGAGAAGATGCCCTTGTATTTCTTGAAAAAATACGGGTGTTAACTCCAGAGTCCTGACCACATTCTGCAAATAAAATCTCTTTTTTCATTTCATCTCCTTATCATTCCTCCCTGTGTCTGATTGGCTGAACAATCCCTTGCATTCCTGACCCACTTAGATTTCCCCAGATCATCCCTGTAATAGAGAACTGGTTCTAAATCAAGAATGGGGTTTTCCTTCATGTTGAAATTTTGTCTACAATTTTGTTCACAATTTTCACACGTGATTTTCCTTGATGACTTTTTGACTTTTAAAGGAATGTGTTTTGGTTGTTATGAGAATCTGAAACCAATAAAGACACTACCTGGATACGTACAGTTTGAAAACATTTTTTAACGGCCATAACGCAAGCCAAAGAATAGAGGAAGAGTGGGAAAGAGAGATGGCGGAAGGGAGGCTCAGGTACTGACGGGGCCGAAGCCTCCTCCGCAGGAGATGTACTCCGGATGGTTGACCAGGTCAAACAGCTCCACCTGCTGGACGGGGGTCTGACTGGTGGACAGCCTCCACGGTTCTGCCAGCACCTGCCAATCAGAGCAAGGAGTCAGACATGTGGAACAATCTCTACAGGCTATTACAGTAAACTCATAAATATATACATACATAAATACTGTAATGCTCCCTCAGGAAAATAAAAAATGTTGCTCCCACAACTTGATTTTGTCAAAGCCTGTTTTAGGCAATATGGAATTGTTTTTCTGAGTTGCCAATGTACTATGACTGTACATTAAAATCCTACTCATCTATTTTTATATTTATCCCACAGACTACAGTCTTATTGTTGCGATTAGTTTTACTTTATTGCTTAACTCTGTAAAAAGGTTATCTTGGGAAACAATGGCAACTTTTTTATTTTTGTTTATTTGACAATACACATGCAGGCACGTGCACTCACTTATCAACTCTTTTCACAAGACAAAACTGTGACCTCCCTCAACTGCTTTGCGATATCAATGTTGTGAACTGTGCAAACGAATAGAGACGCATTCGCTTCGTGAAGTTAAGCGGTTCAGAAAATCCTTCTCACCTCCTTAAGGAAAGGAGAGTCCACTCCCAGGTATTTGGAGACCACATAGAGGCAGAAGAGGTGCCTGTCGACGCCAGATCCTGTCATGGCCAATCGGTAGAGGTTCTGGTGCTTCTCAGCGGCCACTCGGAGTAGCCGCTTACATACTTCCGTGTCCTGGGAGACAGAGGACAGAGCATGTAAGAGCAGTTAAAGGCGAAGCATACTTATTCATTAAAGACAGAGGGGGGAAAAAAACCCTGAAGTATCTGAGGAACACATCTACAGCCATCTAGAATAGCGTGAAAGACGTGGTGTGGAAATCCCATTAGAAACATTCTTGCTTTTCACGGTCACATGGCACCACCGGCTGCTTATTTCAGAATTGCATAATCTCTACTGAATTATGCCCTTAGAGACACTAATAAACATGAGAGGGGACATGCAATTAAATTACGGAAGGTGGAAAATGTACCAAGTGTGTTTGTGGAATTGTCAACAACTGCTTATGAGATCTTAGTGTATAGCTAGTCATGTGTTTTTGTTTTTGTTCCCTCTTTATTTGTTCCCTACGACATTCATGGCAAAAACGGACAAAACCTGGAATAAGGCAGAAATTAATTTTATTGCAGTACAATCTTTAGTGCAGGTGTCATGAGCAATGTCATGTACCGCCTAGCCTTCTGCTGTAAATTCCATTCCATGATTTGACAAACGCGCTGAGCGCTCAGCTCTCACCTCCCCGCTCTCCAGAGCTCTGACAAACGCACCGAGCGCTCAGCTCTCACCTCCCCGCGCTCCAGAGCTTTGACAAACGCACCGAGCGCTCAGCTCTCACCTCCCCGCTCTCCAGAGCTTTCACAAACGCGCCGAGCGCTCAGCTCTCACCTCCCCGCTCTCCAGAGCTTTCACAAACGCACCGAGCGCTCAGCTCTTACCTCTCCGCGCTCCAGAGCTTTGACAAACGCACCGAGCGCTCAGCTCTTACCTCCCCGCTCTCCAGAGCTCTGACAAACGCACCGAGCGCTCAGCTGTTACCTTCCCGCTCTCCAGAGCTCTGACAAACGCACCGAGCGCTCAGCTCTTACCTCCCCGCTCTCCAGAGCTCTGACAAACGCACCGAGCGCTCAGCTCTCACCTCCCCGCTCTCCAGAGCTCTGACAAACGCACCGAGCGCTCAGCTCTCACCTCTCCGCTCTCCAGAGCTTTCACAAACGCACCGAGCGCTCAGCTCTCACCTCCCCGCTCTCCAGAGCTGTGACAAACGCACCGAGCGCTCAGCTCTTACCTCTCCGCTCTCCAGAGCTTTGACAAACGCGCAGCTCTCGTTGGAACAGGATCGGACCGTCTCGGTTCTCCCTTCCCTGAACAGACGGGTCATAGACGCCTCGTAGGTCAGGCAGAACATTCCTCTGTCCTGGGGGGGAGGGGGGGCGAAAGTCATTTAAATAAACGGAACAATAACATTCCGGTCCGGTCCGGGCCGCATAAACGGACGCTGTGCTCTCTCTTTAAACACCCCTGTTCAACCGCTTGTTTCTCACACATGATCGCTAAACTCAACAAGCCACAAGACAAAGACATGCACTTACTTTTCTCAAACAAGAAAATAATAATATTCCCTTTCGATATAAAGCAAGCGTGTTTAAAATGCGAGAGCTGAAGAAGGTCTGGCATGGGGCGTCTGCGCTGCAAAGAAATTCATTTCAAATAGACTTCTGATTGGCAGCTGACTAAACGGACACCCTGCTCATTGGCTGAAATGCAAATTGCCACGTTGCTTAGGAAACCAACATTTGATGACAAATACCAAATACTCCTATCGTGGGCATAATAAGAACGATATAACTCATTTCAAATCTCATTATGTGCAATATAACAATAGAAAATGATGATTTCGATTTCACAGGGTCTTCAAAATGACCCAGTAACATAAGCAGGAGGGGACAGGAGCGCCCCCTGCTGGCTCACCCTGTAATAGGCCAGCTGCAGGGCCAGCTGTATGAACGCGTCGGGACTGATCCTGTGCTTCTTCACCTTCCCCTTCCCGAAGTCCCGGAACGAGACCACGTGGAAGTCCACGTCGTCCGCCAGCGTCTGGGCGACTGCGAGGGACTGGGACACCTGCTCCTCACACTGAGACACAGACAGAGAGACGACAGAGACCTCAGTAAAAACACCCTGACCCAGACCGAACGCTGCTCACTCCCCACCATGGTGCTGCTGACTGGGACAGAGGGACCTAGACTGAGCACTGTCTGCTCCCTCCCCACCATGATGCTGCTGACTGGGACAGAGGGACCCAGACTGAGCGCTGCTCCCTCCCCATCATGGTGCTGCTGACTGGGACAGAGGGACCCAGACTGAGCGCTGCTCCCTCCCCACCATGATGCTGCTGACTGGGACAGAGGGAACCAGACTGAGTGCTGTCTGCTCCCCATCATGTGGCCACCAAGAGACGAGGAGAGAGGGGACAGAGAGTTTTTACAGGCCAGAGATCCTCTATATCACTTTTGCACTGTCATCTACAGCCAAAAAAACCCCAGAAAACTGAAGAAATAACCAGAAATCACAGGCAAACCTTGTGCAAGAACATAAACAGCTCTGTTGCTAAACCCCAAAGGAAGCTGAGCCACTTCCCCTGTGGGGGGGGGGGACTGAGACCGTCCCATCCCTGGCCAGTGCTGGGACAGTCCGACTGATCTGCACTGTTCACCTGTTTCTCAAACTGCACACAAATGTGTGTTTCTCAAAAGCAACACATGCTCACATGCTCCACAGGAGGAAGAGAAAGTGAGATAAAGAGAAAGTAGAGAGAGAGAGACAGCAAGAACGAAAGAAAAAGATACAGAGACAGAGAGAGACAGTGAGACCAAAAAAAAGATAGAGGCAGATACAGAAAGATAGAGATAGAAGGAGAAAGAGAGAGAGAGAGAACAAAAGAGAATGGTGGAGAGACAGAAAGAGTAAGTAGAGAGAGAGACAGACAGAGAGAGAGAAAGAGTAAGTAGAGAGAGAGACAGACAGAGAGACAGAAAGACAGAGAGGGAGAGAGAGAAAATGAGAAAGAGAAAGAGAGACAGGCGGTCGGCGTGAGGTAAAGACTGGAAGGCTGAGGCACAGTGAGCCTGTCTGCACTCGCAGTAAAGGGGAGAAGCGCTCAGGCACTCCTCAAGCACAGACTCACACACCGAACACTCACCCTGCGCTTTCAGCATTGTCCCATATCCGCCCCATCGCACTCCCGCCACATCCTGGGCCCTGTCCCCATCTGCGCGCCTGTCTTCTATTGAGTATACTCAAGTTGAATACTCAATAGTAGGCAAGTGCGCTGATTCGGACACGACCCTGGAGTGAAATCCCTCGGAATTCACATTCCCAGCATGCACCAGATTGTAAAAGGAAGGAGGCCTTTTCAGCTGAGCAGCTTTTCCTGATGCCTCTGATTGTAAAAGCATTGGCATAAACATGAGCTGTGCAGTCAACCCACTGGAGTGTATCAACACCAGCTAAGGAAGGGTCAGGTTAACAGCTAGTGACACAGACTAGGACTATATCTGTTACAGACAGAGTACAGACTAGGACTATATCTGTTACAGACAGAGTACAGACTAGGACTATATCTGTTACAGACACTGACTACAGACTAGGACTATATCTGTTACAGACAGAGTACAGACTATCTGCTAGAAACAAGTACATACCACCTAGATGATTACTGGTGCGGGAACGAAAGTCACAGTTGAACACAGTTTTGAAAACAACTTGTGTTTTAAAGCACAATGTTAAGTTTCTATCTAACAGATGCACAGATGCAGAGTGACCCTGGCTCACCTCAGGAGGAATGTCCCAGCCCAGCTTCTGAGGGTGGGGCAGGGTGCGATCCAGCTCTCCCTTGCAGTGGCCCTCCCCGTCGTACCCCAGCTGGAAGGTGTCTGTGGCCAGGGCGAACTGCACAGAGGCGGGAAGTAAAGAGAAAATGAACCCCATCATCCCCCAGGACACGTCTACGTACATTCAAGCACAGCCCACAGACCTTCAGAAATAAAAAAAAACAACTAACAACCATGAATAAAAAACTGCCTCTTACATCATATACAAAATCTCTAATATCATGTGCACAAGGCATCAGGGGAAGGGTTAACCGATCGCCATAACTGGCTGTGGCTGTAGATCGTTATTTACTATTAATGAGCCCTATGGATGAAATAGTTTATATCTGTTATGTATCTCTGTATACTTTAGTATTTACTGTGATGTAGCCATGTGTAAATTCTGCAGTTGCAAATGCAGACCGAGTCAAATCTGGAACATTTCCATTAACACGGTCCTCCAGCCGAGGACTGACAGGCAGACGTGCCCCCCCAAAGCCCCAAACCGCCAAACCATCCAAACCCTCCAAACCCGCTTCCCACACCTCACCTCCCACAGGTGGGCCACCGTCGGGGCGTCGGCCCAGGAGTGCTCGGCGTTCAGACCGTTCTTCCCGTTCTTGAACACCACCAAGGAGAAAGACTTATCAAACCACCTGACAGAGACAAGAAAGATACACAGGCGACCGTTATCGCTCATGTGACCATGTGACCCCCACAACCAAAGTCCCCCCCCCTTCCCCACACCCCTCCCCCGCACCCACCTGTCGTAGCACTTCCCGTGCAGGAGGCACTTGGCGTACGCGTCCAGGTTCCCGGCAGGGTTGTCTCCCATCATGCCTTGCTCCTCGTCGTCCAGAGTGACGAAGAAGGCCGCTTTCTCGATGCAGTCCAGAGACCGCTTGTTCACCCCGGAGCTGAAGAACTGCTTCCTCGCCTGGGCCCAGGGCTCCCTGGGTAAGATGGCAGATTATTATTATTAATGTTCACAATATTAATAATAAAATAATCACAGCGCTTCTCTTACACGGAGCTACAAGTGTATATCAACATTCAGCTAACGCTAGCAGTGTAGTGTAATGGTTAGGGAGCTAGGCTTACTCAAGCTCTGTGTGCGTCCTGCTGGATTTACACTTAGCTAGCGGGGGCAGTGTAGTACAATGGCTAGGTGCAATTTAGTGCAGGGGAGTTGTATGCTTGAGCCGGGTACTACTTAACCTCACCGTTCTTATTCCGTATCCCTCCTCTTATAAAGAGATATATTTACATTACACGAAGAGGTGCAATATACACAAGAAGCTATTCTGGGAAACGTGCTGATAATATCAGCGTGGGTGAGTTCCAGACGAGTTGCGCCAGGTTACATTAAAAGCTCTGAAAGCCGGTCTGGATAAGAGATGCTGTTAAATGCCTGTAATGCGCTGTAATGTGCAGCTTCTGAAGCACTGATAGCGGTCAGTAAAAAACCGCTATCTGTTAGGAAATAAAAAGCGCACACCGCTATCTGCTGAGCCGAAAACAAACAGCAGAAACAGACCAGGAAATCAGGGAAAGCCCATGCTGTGCCTGCCTCCATCTCTCCAGCTACACCTGTCTGTACCTGCCTTGCTAACTCGCTTAGCGGTAGCTAGCTCTGTCCATACCTGACCATACCTGGCCAGACGGCCATCTCTATGCGTCACCTGACCATACCTGGCCAGACAGTCGTCTCTATGCATCACCTGACCAGACAGCCATCTCTATGTGTCACCTGACCAGATGGCCATCTCTATGTGTCACCTGACCGTACCTGGCCAGACGGTCATCTCTATGTGTCACCTGACCGTACCTGGCCAGACAGTCATCTCTATGTGTCACCTGACCGTACCTGGCCAGACAGTTATCTCTAGGCACCATCTGACCATACCTGCCCATAAACCTGTCTCTGTCTGACCTGACTGTGTCCTGATACCTGAATAACCACCTCGTCCCACCGGTACCGGTCCGCACCCGACCTGACACCGGACTCTCTCTCACACACCTGTCCCTCTGTGGCTCACCTGTCCCCTGCAGTCAGGGCCCCCAGTCTCTCCTCTCCGGGGGCGGGGGGCGAGGGATCATCCAGAATCCTCTGGATCTGGAACTCCAGCTCTCTGGGCGACAGGAGCCTCCCGGCCCGGTACACCCCCAGCTTGAAATAGCGCCCCCTGTGGTAGACCGCCACATAGTCGCTGTCCTTCCAGTGCAGCAAGGTGTCTGACGGAGAGAAGCGCGGGGTTGTTCTATGGTTGCTGTGTGGTTGTTGTATGGTTGCTGTGCGGTTGTTGTATGGTTGCTGTGTGGTCACTGTGTGGTTGCTGTGTGGTTGCTGTGCGGTTGTTGTATGGCTGCTGTGTGGTCACTGTGTGGTCACTGTGTGGTTGCTGTATGGTTACTGTATGGTTGCTTTGTGGTCACTGAGTGGTTGCTGTGTGGTTGTTGTATGGTTGCTGTGTGGTTGCTGTATGGTTGCTGTGTGGTCACTGAGTGGTTGCTGTGTGGTTGCTGTATGGTTGCTGTGTGGTTGCTGTGTGGTTGCTGTATGGTTGCTGTATGGTCACTGTGTGGTTGCTGTGCGGTTGCTGTATGGTCACTGAGTGGTTGCTGTGTGGTTGCTGTATGGTTGCTGTGCTGTTACTGTGTGGTTGCTGTGTGGTTGCTGTGCTGTTACTGTGTGGTTGCTGTGTGGTTGCTGTACTGTTACTGTGGATTACCGGTCTCCACTCCTGGGATGCGCGTGGTGTTGAACATCCTCTCACACTGAGCAGCACACAGAGGAATAACAGTGCCTGGAATACGACTCTGAGAGAGAGAGAGAGAGAGAGAGAGAGGGAGAGAGCAAGAGAGAGGGAGAGAGCAAGAGAGAGTGAAGGCTTTAACATATTTGTGGAAACAAACCAAATCGTGCGGTTTATTTATTTAGGATCAAAATATTTGATTTCACTGGCTAACGGTTGAAATACTGTTTGGCAATATGAAAATTGCCAGAGCGTGAACTCCGGGCAGCAACAAATCGGCTAATGAAAATGTACAGATTAGTTGATATAACAGGATGTTTACCGAGACAGAAATAGTGGAAAAAGCCGTCTGGTGTTTAAACACGGCCCTTTTGAAATCGTGCTGAGGGAGGAATGCTGGGCAAACATGGCATGATTACAGGCAGCAGACCCGTAAAAATCCAGGGTCTCCACTCCCAACCCTGAAGAGCAGCATTCCAGAGGGCCTCAGAGACACCTGAGCTGCGGGTGAGCCGCAGCGTCCGGAACAATGACACAATAGCCTGCTTATCTCTGAAACGCGATTGGCCTCCCTGCCATCTGACCGGTTTTAGCCAGTTTTAGCAAGTGTGGCTTGAATCATGACCTCCGTTTGGAGTCCCGTCCACTCGAGATCAGGTCATCAGATCACTAGCAAATGCACCCCGTGTAGTGGGGCAGAATCATCTCACGTCGGACCAGTCAGGTTCGCAGTACCATAAGGTTCAGAGCCTGGCAGGTGAGGCTGTCTCCAGTGGATCAGTAGTGTAATAGTACTACATTACCCACAATGCCACAGCACTGGAGGAGAACTCACAGGCTTCAGCTCCTCCAAGTTGATTTTCCTCCTGTAAAGCAGAAAGGCCTTGATAGTGTTCCCTGCCCTGGCTGCCTGGATGGGAGTGGGGGTCACATACAGGAAGTCCTGAGAGAGAAGGGGGGGGGGGGAGAGAGAGGTCATTATAAATACAACTGTTTTATTTCTACGTATTAAAGTTTCACTTTGTACAATCGTTGACTGTACTGATATCATTATGCAAACTACAGAGGCCGTCTGCCATGTCGCTATATTTGAATTCGAGAATTAGAGTTTGAGGGAGTAAGTGTGAGTGAGTGAGTGAGTGAGAGAGTGACTGACTGAGTGAGTGAGTATGTGTGTGTGTGAGTGAGTGAGTGAGAGAGTGACTGAGTGAGTGAGTGAGTATGTGTGTGTGAGAGTCAGTGAGTGCGTGAGTGAGTGAGTGAGTGTGAGTGAATGATTGAGTGAGTGAGTATGTGAGTGAGTGAGTGTGAGTGAGTCAGTGAGTGAGCGTGAGTGAATGAGTGAATGAGTGAGTGTGAGTGAATGAATGAGTGAGTCAGTGAGTGAGTGAGCACGTGTGTGCGTGTGTGTGTGTCGGTATATGACTCATAACACAGCTACTCTCCCTGCTAGTGGGTATGCGCGCAGCTCGCACCATGCCGTAGTAGTTGCTGTTCACCATGATGGGGCTTCTTCCTCTGAGGTAGACGTACTCCTCCCACCAGTCACTGACCTGAGGGGGGCGGGCAGACCGAAGGTCAGGACGGCGACACGCCATTTTAAGCACACAGCGCTGCAGCTAGCGTGTTCGGCGCGTGTAATGCGGTTAATCACTCACGTAGTTGGACGCCCAGAGCGCCTTGAGCTTGAGGTACCACTGCAGCCGGCTGCCCAGGCTGCTCTCGAACTGCGCAGCCAGAGCGGTCATGCGCTGGAACTCTGTGGCGCTCATGAGCGGGCGCACGGACTCCAGGAACTGAGAGAGGGCAGAGGAGAGGGGGGAGAGGGGAGAGAGGAGAGGAGAGGAGAGGGGGGAGGGGAGAGGGGGAGAGAGGGGAGAGTGGAGAGAGTCCTTACTTCTCACATAGAAACCAGAGAGTAGCTCTCCACCAATCACAGAGTGTGTTATTTACAACAAACAGAACACTGAAAACAGTTATTGGTGGCTAACCTCTGATTATACTGCCTTCAGATCCTAAGGCTTCACACAAGTATAGCCAAAAAGGACCCACCAATGACTGTCCACGATTGGCGAAACTTCACTCTGGTATCTATGCAAAAGATGATGACTTACACTTATTTTTTTATTTCTGTTATTAGCCAGGAAGTAGACAGAGAGTGTCCACCAATTACCAACAGCTTTGTTCAAATTGTTGTTACCAACAAATTCTGTGATTGGTGGAGCTCCTCTGAAGGCAATGTCCTGCTCCTGACTCACCCGTCTGACTGTGTCCTTGACGGCAGGAACAGGCAGGTTTGGAAGAGAGGACTGGTAACTGTAGAGCAAGGGCTCTCTTCCTGACAAGAGTTTAATCAGCACCTGACAGCGAGAGAGAGAGAGAGACAGAGAGAGCTTGCAAATATATACACACCTCTGACTCCGCACTACATCACTAATCTGTTCTACAATGGACATTTAAGCATATACACACGTGTACGTTTTTATGTATACATATACTGCCAGTCATATTTTAGTTAAGTGTTTCTGAACTGGATGTGTACGGTGTGAGATTCTGAACAGGAAGTGTACGGTGTGAGGGTCTGAACAGGAAGTGTACGGTGTGAGGGTCTGAACAGGAAGTGTACAGTGTGAGGGTCTGAACAGGAAGTGTACGGCGTGAGATTCTGAACAGGAAGTGTACGGTGTGAGGGTCTGAACAGGAAGTGTATGGTGTGAGGGTCTAAACAGGAAGTGTACGATGTGAGGGCCTGAACAGGAAGAGTACGGCCCGAGGGTCTGAACAGGAAGTGTACGATGTGAGGGTCTGAACAGGAAGTGTACAGTGTGAGGGTCTGAACAGGAAGTGTACGATGTGAGGGTCTGAACAGGAAGTGTACGATGTGAGGGTCTGAACAGGAAGTGTACAGTGTGAGGGTCTGAATAGGAAGTGTAAAGTGTGAGGGTCTGAACAGGAAGTGTACAGTGTGAGGGTCTGAAGAGACTCACCGCCCAGATTTTGGTGGTGACGGAGACCTTGCCGTGCAGTTCGAAAATCCAGCGGTGATAGGAGAGCAGCGTCTTCAGGAACAAGCGCATGGCCAAGATGAAGGAGAACCAGATCAGAGTCCCAAACAGCACTGCTGACACCACCATCTGACTCTGCACGCTGAGCGACTCGCTGACAGGGAGAGAGAGAGAGGGAGAGAGAGATAAATACATATACTAACCCTAACCCTAACCATCTGACTCTGCATGTTGAGGGAGAAGGATATATATATATGTATATATATATATATATATATATATTTATTTATTTTTTTATTTTTTATTTCCCTGATTGCAGTTCTACTGATGTCTTGTGTCTTTTTTCTATGTTATACTTTGGCAATATTGTCCCATTCAGTCATGCCAATATTACAGTATTATAGAACTGAATTTAAGAGAGAAAGAGAGAGGTAAACAAGCATCAACTTACTGAAGGGAGGGAGAGAGAGAAGGTGAGAGACAGAGAGGGGTGGAGAGAGAGGGAAAGAACGAGAGGAAAAGAGAGAAAGAGAGAAGGAGGTAGAGACAGACTGTCAATACCTTTGGACTCAAACAGAAATTACTTTATTGGCATGACAATGTTACCAAAGCACCCATACAATTACGAACATAACACAACCCTAAAATGGAGTAACAGTCACAGATTCATAATTTGATATTCAAGATATCTCACCATCTGACCCCGTGTACTGGGTCAGGCGGTGATTAAAATCAAATTCAATGTCAAATTCAAATATGCTTTACTACCATGACCACACACATGTACAGCATTGCCAAAGTAATACTAATAATAATACTTACATTAGTATCATTAATACTACCAGAGTACTTCCCAAAGCACATTCTCACTGAAAGACAGATGGAGCAGAGAGAGAGATAGGAGAAAGAAAGAGTGAGACAGAAATGGACCCAGTGAACTTTTTTTTCCACAAATGAGTTTCACAGCTTCTAATAAGTTTTTATCTTAATATATCAATATGTCTTTGATTTATAATTTCATACAGGGGCTCCTGACTGTACGTCGCAGTTACATTCCACAAAACGAGGACGCTGTGAGGTCGCAGAACAGATGGGAATACAGAAAGAGAAGGCAGAGCAAACCCAAAACCACTGTAAAGTACAAATACAATAAAAAAAAAGAACAAATACAACGAATAACAAACTTAACTGAAGCAGTACATGGAAATCGCCATTTTAAAAAAAGACGCAGGGCGTGGCTCATGTTAAGGCACTGTTTCCAGTAAATGGATGGGCTACGTGGTCTAGTATGTAAGAGGCAGGTGACATCACGTGTTTGGAAGGGGAGCACGCACTTGTCTGGCTCCCCCAAATCGATAGCGGAGGGTGTGGTAAAGAGCGGCAATAAAAACATGACTATTAGGGGAAACAGGGGGGGGGGGGAGGGCGTGGCATTAAAAACCCAAACGCAGAGCGAACCAAGCGATGGGAGGGATGGCTTTTACCTCACGGGCAGGTGCTCCTGGATTTTCGAGATGAGGCCCATGGAAGGGTCCGATCGCGTGTACATGGTCGCCAAAATGGCGACGACCACGAACAGCCAGGAGTACGGGCTGGCGGGGTACACGCCAGAGATCACGCTGTTCTGAGGAGAGACAGAGAAAAACGCGGCTCAGCTAACAGCACTGGGGCAGCAGTGTAGTGTAATGGGTAAGGAACTAGTCTTATAACCTAAAGGTCACAGGTTCAATTCCCGGGTAGGACACTGATGTTGCACCCTTGCGCAAAGTACTTAACCCGCATTGCTTCAGTATATATCCAGCTGTATAAATGGATACAATATAAATGCTATGTAATGGTGTGTAAGTCACTCTGGATAAGAGCGTCTCCTAAATGCCTGTAATGTAATGGCACTTCCCACACCTGCACCAGCAAACACGGCAAACACAAGTCCTTCAGGTTCCGTTTATGTTTTGGAAAAATGTTAATTACCTCATATCCTTGTTGTGGGATTGATTACACAAACACAAAGGAGGTAAGGGAGGGAAACGTTCCTTCCAGCTAAAGCCACAGTAATGACAGCGGTTTGCAAAATCAATACAGAATGCACACGCCTGCGGGCGCAGAAAACTATTTACGGAGGACCCTGGTCCTCTCTATGCACTCTACATACCCGCCGACACAAGAGTGAGACATTCAGAGACAAAGAGCCAGGAGAACAGGGATGGATATGCCACCACACGCACACACGTACACGCATACACACACAGTACTTACCCTCATGCGGATGAATCTCTTCCTCCAGGACCGCAGTCCGGAGAGGTACACTTGTCTGAGGGCCTCATGGGAAAGCTGCAGGTCGATGCCCTCTGGAGTGATGGTGAACTGGAACGCGACTGCCTGGTGCGCCTCCGCCATGTCTACAGCACAGGAAGTAGCACGTTAGCCTACAGGCTACACCTTTTCTGTGGTACAGCAAGTAGCATGTTAGCCCACAGGCTACACCATTTCTGCGGCACAGCAAGTAGCACGTTAGCCTTTAACGTACACCATTTCTGTGATACAGCGAGTAGCACATTAGCCTACAGTGTACACCGTTTCTGAGACACAGGAACAAAACAAGTCATCCAACATTCAATGAGTTACCAGTTGAGATAGCAGTGGCCCCCTCCACATGCCTACCAGCTCTGTGAGAAGCCCTGTCCCAGCGAAGCCATTTCAAATGGCCCAAAAAATGTATGGAGGCGTGTCACTGCTCAGGAGGACACACCGGCGGGCGAGTTCTCTCCAGTTTTACAAACAGGGAGCGGTTCTGCGCTCACGCCAACTTCGCTGCCAACTGGGTCGCTCTGTGACCCGAGCCTCGCCCGTGGGGATTTGTGGCAGGCTCAGATGTTGGTTTAAGCGACACCCGCCCTGTTAGCTCTGCATTGCTAACAGTGTAGCGCAGGCCAGCTCCAGAGCGCCAGGTGCATTCTGGGATACTCCGCGTGAAAAAGAAGGGGGACGGAGGCGGCACGTTTCGCTGTTTATCCGGCCTGCGCCAGGACCGGCGCTGCAGGGCATTGTCCATTCATGCGCAGGGAGAGCGCGGCGTGGGCGAGCGGGCGAGGGGGCGAGAGGGCACGGAGAGGAATGCCTGGACGATATTCCGCACCGACAGCGAGAGAGAGAGGGAGAATTCCCAGCCACAGCCGCACATCGCTTAGCTACACCTCTCCTCAGCACACGCACACAAATGAGGGCTCAGTGCATTAACAGCGCCAATCTCTCTCTCTCTCTCTCTCTCTCTCTCTCTCTCTCTCTCTCTCTCTCTCTCTCGCTTGCTTATTTGGGGCTAAGGTAGTGTGCTTTGTACAGTTCAAGATGATTTGTTGTGTCTTTCTTTTTGACTGTTTTTTATTTATTAATCATTTTTATTTTCTTTTATTTGTATATGTTTGGGACTGTTGGTTGATGAAATTTAATTTCTTAATTTTTTTGTGTACACAAGTTAATCTTTCAATTCTCTCTCTCCCTCTGTCACTCTTTCTCTCTCTCTCTCTCTCTGAATGCATGACTGACCCCCTTCACTGGGTCTATATTACCAAGCTAAAGTTACACTACACACAGTGGAGCTCTCATAGGGACAACAGTGGTCTCTCTCTTTCCCGCTGCCCCTCTCTCTGTCACTGTCCCTCCTCCTCTCTCTCCCCCCTCTTTATTTCTCTGTCTTTCCCTCCTCTTCTTCTCTCTCTCCCCTCTCTGCCATTCCTCTATCTCTCTCTCTCTCTTGATGAGAAATTAGTACAGCGAGAAACAGCCTCTTGATTTCTCCTTTTCACATTGTTTTAATATAAAATTGAATGGCTTCTTCTATTTTTAATTACTGTTTTATTAAAAGTCCATTCATTCATTTTGGTTGTTAATAAAATGCTAATGATTCGTAACAAGCAAAAGAATGAACATATGGTACTATAGTAGATCATTTTTCTCCTAATAAAAATAACAATGAAGATTCTCATGATAAACACTTCAAAAGGAAAAATAGGTATATAAATGAGTGTCCGACTGACACTACTTCCTTGTTCATCTTCAGTCTTCCGCATTTCATTCTTTTTCGTTTTTGATACCCGAGTGTTTTTGTAGTGATTTGTGCAGCTCATCGCCATGGAAACAAACTCATCACCCACCCGTCAGTTAAGATATCGAAAGGACTTGTTTGCCAAATAAACCATGCCTAACTACCACAGATGTACTCGACATTGCCACAGTAGCCTTATGCAAACTGCAACAATAACAAAGGCCCAAAAGGCTAAGCTAAGTTGTTGTCCAAGCTACCAAGACACCAGTGCAATATGTTCAGAACTCCTGAGTACCAGGATCCACTGAGGTACTTAGTTGCCATCCGAGTAATTTTTGTCAATTACCAACCGAAATCGTGGGTCTTTGATTGGCTCAGAATACAACAAGAAGTTGATTTTGTGATATGGTGAAATGCAGTGACTTTAAAGGTCCAGGAAACTGAAATCTGAGAATTCTTTGGTGATGCGTTGTAATACTTTTTTTCATTCACAAACAGCTGGGGGATGTTTTAAAATGATTCTTGGAACAAAAAAAACATAAGAGTCTGTGCCGAAATTGGCTGGCTTTCCCTTCCCCATGGCCAAATGCCATGTTTTCAGTGGGCGGGGTTAACTGGGTGTTAAGTCCAGTGAAATCTTTTCCATTTGTAATATGTAAATTATGCACAAGCCACTTTTGTGAGTAAGGCAAGCTGAAGTTGAAGTTGAAAATGCCTCAGCATTGCCCCTTCTCTGGATGCGGAAAAAGCAATACGCTTTTTTCTTTTCACGAAAATGAAGAGATCTACAAGAAATTGGTTTTATTTCTGGAGCCCAAGGGCACAGCAATATTACCATAGCCCATTCAGTTAGTATTTGCCACGCCCATTTACGCCTGGAACATGTCACAGAATGCGGTGGATCGGTAAGTAGCTACCGTTAGCTAGCGACAATTGAATAGCTTTCAAGCTTAGACGTGGAATGAAAGACTTCCTTTATTCGGGTGAAATGTCTGGAGTTGAGACTGCTGGAGAGTCTAATGTTAGTGCACAGTAGATCAGCGTTACAACGTTACAACACACTGAACGATCGTCAGGTTCAACTATACGATGGTAAAGCCTAGTTTATGTTGCTTTATTTCATTTTTGGTTTACGTGTGACACGTCATGAATATGAATATTAATGAGCGGAGGATACACGCCCACCCTGTCCTTGTCTGCTGAGCAGGTCACAATAATCTAATAGTGTTTATTTCCATTTAATGGTTATAACTGGATTACAAACTTGAAAGAAATGTTAAGAAGACAATGAGTTCTCACTTCTGGGGAATACATTACATTACAGGCATTTAGCAGACGCTCTTATCCACAGCGACTTACACAACTTTTATCCATTTATACAGCTGGATATATACTGAGGCAATGCAGGTTAAGTACCTTGCTCAAGGGTACAACGGCAGTGTCCTACCTGGGAATCGAAGCTGTGACCTTTAGGTTGCAAGACCAGGTCCTTACCCATTATACTACACTGACAAACAGGAGCGTTGCCAAGAAAGTGCAGTCATGTGACTCCTGTTTCAGTGCAGTCATGTGACTCCTGTTTCAGTGGTTGTTCTATGAACCTGCGACCTTTCGGTTACAAGACCAACTCCTTACGCATTATACTACACTGCTGCCCATAATATGGAATATAGCCACAATTTGAATCCAGTTACCTGGACCTCTGAAACTGTAAGAGCATTAGGCTACCGCATGACTACTGTATATCCTGTACATAGCTTCAGTTCACTCACATAGGGGGGCGACATAGCTCAGGAGGTAAGACCGATTGTCTGGCAGTCGGAGGGTTGCCGGTTCAAACCCCGCCCTGGGTGTGTCGAAGTGTCCTTGAGCAAGACACTTAAACCCTAACTGCTCTGGCAAATGAGAGGCATCAATTGTAAAGCGCTTTGGATAAAAGCGCTATATAAATGCAGTCCATTTACTCACTGCAGCGCATGAGGGCCCAGGAGCTTGTAACACGGGTACGCTGAGTCAGTGTGTGTACAGGGAGGCTTACACCCGCCTTCTCACAAGGCAATGTACCGAAGAGGTGTGGCGGGACAGGCCTATTGTCTCAACCGCCTAACCGGGCTTTCTGTGTCACTGGGAGCAGCCTGCAGTAGTAACTCCCCTCACAACACACAGCGCACATTGTTCACCTGAGAGCTAGCACAGAAAATAACCACTGCATCTCAAGGTGCTTTATCGGCGTGACATGCAAGTTACAAAGAACAACAGTAATAACAAAAAATAGATCATTATCATTAATAATAATAATAATAATAATAATAATAATAATAATAATAATAATAATAATAAAATCAACTATATCACCTGTAAACTAATATGCATACATTATTCACATATATGAAATAAACAGAAACATTAACATACTGCCATATTTGTGCCATCTAGTACACAGTATGTAAATAATTAACCGCTGGTGTCGACAGTCATTGCGCTTCTGTGTTGGTGACAGGTTGTCACATACAGCACAGTTAGTGGGGCTGTGTGTCATTCACCCACTAGGATTAGATTATTGTTCATCCGGAAGTGTGGCAAAATTTGGATGTATTATTTTCATTTTTTCCAAAGAACTCTTTTGTGAATTTCAGCATATTTGTTGCAGTGTAGCAGGAAGTGTACTTCTGTCTCAACCTCATCTATCTCACAGTGATCACATATCTTCCCCTGTTTGGGGTTCCAGGTTTGTTTGTGTCTTCCTGTTTCAATGGCTAGGCTATGATCACTTAGTCTGTATTTGGTAAGGATCTGTCTCTGCTTCATATCTCTGGCAGCGAAGAGATATTCTGCCAATTCGTAATTTCTTTTTAGTATATTATAACAATCTAGTTTGCTTTGTAGTTTTGCCGTTATCTCCCAATGTTCCAAATAAGAATCTTTTGTTTGATTTATTCATTGGTTGATTTTAACTGAAGCAGTGCTCAGCTGAAGCTGGTCATAGTTAGTGTTGCTATTTGCTTGGTTCGATAGTTTCAGAGCCGGCTGACTGAAAGGACTTCTATTGGGGCTTAGCTCATGGGATAGGCCTTATATTGGAGGGAATTTGGTTTTCTTTGTTTAAGATTAATCCAAAATTTTAATGCTCTTTTATGAATGTTAATAAGTAAAGGGTAACGGCATAATTCTCGCCATCTCTCTCTCTCTTCCCTTTCCTCCCTCTGCATATATTTGTTGCTCAGAACATCAAGGGCCCATCTTTGGACCCTTTTCATTTTTGTCTGTATGTAAATTACCTCCTGCCTTCAGGCACTTCCAGTATAAGCTGCACATAGACTGCATGCCAGTGACTAAAGCCTCTGGCAGCAGGGTCACAAAACTCAATTTGGTTTTCCTCCGTTCCCTAAACGAAGACAAACCTCCCACCCAACGTTACACGAAGACATTTTTAACCCCATTCACTTTGGACCGGTTCAGAGACATATCAGCACTACTCAACAACAGGTACTGGGGACCGCAGTGTCTGCAAGCATTTGCACTGCCCATGCACTACACCACCTGATTTCACCAATGAGCTCACTTCCTGAACCGTCACTGAGCTGAAAACACAGAGGGCGGAAACCTTCCCTTGAAACCAATCACTGGTCTCAACCTGTGTTCATTCATTTTCACTGATGAACAAGTGTCCTGCCGATGTGAATGCCCACAGGTAAACACACAGCTTCCAGGCCCTCAGCACCTGGAGCTCAGTCGCGCCGCTATAAAAAAATTGGGACGTCAAACACCCCACCACTAGGGGGTCACACTTGGATAGGGTTAACATTTATCCATTATCTCGCTCTGCAAACTTTTCCCAGTAACTGTCTCCTATCTTAAAACCTACACAGACAGGTCCGCGTCCATATGTTATTCCATGAAATTTCATGTGCAAGCTTACAGTTAAATGTAATGAAAACTTACATCAGCCCATATCAGAGCCAACTGTTTATCATACCGGATCGCATCTATACATCTGATTGCTCAGTGAATATGGAGCCCAGTGCCAGACTGCACTACAGGAACTACCGGACATTTTCTTGGCTCTTCCACCACAGATATACACTCCTCAGTTACAACCTCGGGCACTTTACTGCACATTTCTGTTCCACAAATGGGCAATGCTTTAAATTCCAAACCAACAAGTATGCAACAGGAAATATACCTGAACTAGGCAATTAAGATTCCCCAGACTGTGAATTTTCCATTTGTATGAGATTCACACATCAGCCAAGACCTCTCCAACTTCTGGTTAATTATCCTTCACAGAGCAAGATATTATAGTTTGATTGAGAGCTTCATAGATCGGGATACTATAGTTTGATTGAGAGCTTCACAGAGCAGGATACTATAGTTGGATTGAGAGCTTCACAGAGCAGGATATTGTGGTTGGTGTTTCCTTTATTTGTCAGTTCTCTGCATGTCATGAGTGTAGCTGCGATAAAAAATATTTTGTAATTTCCTTGAGAGGTAATATGAACATGCTTTCTGTGAGTGGACATAAAGTTGTCAACCTCAGTACATTAAAGATGTAGACTACAGAGAAAGGGACCTTGGGTTGCCTTTCATAGCATAATTAACAAGCGTTAGGGTGGTTCATATATGGGGGAAAACTATACAAAAACAAGTTAAACAATATCTACATTTCTGTGCTATTAAACTGAATAGGTGCCTAGCAAAAAGAACAGGCCCGCTGTCAGGGTGAGAGACGGTAATGGAGCCAATGAAGACTATAAAATGCAACCAAACAGGTCTGCCATAGGAAAAAAAATTCACAAGAACTTGCTCTACCTTGTCGCAGACTACCCGATAGCTCGAGAAAAAACTTTCCAAATGTTTGTTGTCAACAGAATCGAGTTTAACTTGCATCCAAAAAAAAGTGGACTCAGACGACCCTGGGAGGGGCATTTGCATGAGAGCAGTTGTATAAAAATACCCAAGACACTAAATGACAGACGCAAGTCACATATTAAACCTGAGAATGTTTATATCCAGATATATTTTCAACGAATCAGTACCATATTATTTTACACGTTGTCAAGAAAAGTACGGAATTATATGCAAAATATGATTTGTACGCACGTGCATTTCTGCCTGAGGGTGTTTGCTCTGAGAATGACCCCAAAGCTGAGCAGGCCTAAAGTCATAAGAGAAATAAACGTGGGTTCACGTAAATTAATAGACATTACTGATGAAAACGAGCCACCAACAATGGAAAAAAACACGACACTATATCAAAGGTTCATAGTTGAAATAGACAACCGCCGCTCAAACTATGCAAACTAATTATGAGTTACAACCATAACCAAAACATAATTGGTATGTAATCGGGGTTTACTTGTTAGCGCGTGGGACATTCCCACATCCATCAATAAAGAAGCCCAAAGTCAAAATATGCATATGCTCCTCTCTGAAAGTATAGACTTTGTATCTGCTGGACACATTTGAAGCATAATATATTGGGCTGATATTTCCTCAAACGAAGAATTTTGTCAAACGAGTTGGGTGGGTCGCATTAAACCGCGGCAATGAACTTTGCCTTACTGGAGTAGTCGGATCAACCGAATGATACGGCACACAATATTTAGGTCTAAATATACTGATTTTGGGGTTCCCCCTGATTTTAGCAAGATGAAATCAACAGAAAAACTAAACTTGTGTTTCCTTTATTTTTACACTTGTTTTGTAACACTTAAATCTCAGCATAGACTAAACGTACAATGAATATTCTTATGGCAGCTTTATAATTTAAAAAGTTGTAAGGACAAAAATGATGCAGATATTGTACTTGATACCACTTAGCCATTAATTTGAGGCTATTAAAAGGTATTATTGAGGCTATTAACGGGTATTATTCCAAAACAGCACAATGATTGCACTCGCTTACCGCGTCGACGCGCGAACAATTAATATGCAACTAGCTATATAATGTACAGAATTCTCGATATCATATAGAGGCAACCTAGCCTATGGCTCTTAAACACAGAATACATACAGTACAACTATAATATCCACACATTAGACTCAATAAGCATGCATGCTTCCTTGTTATTAACACAGCCTACGAATAATGTACTAATACCTCGTGAATCAAAATGACTCAAGCATCTTGGACGTTTACGTTGCCATGCCCTAAAACCACACCTACACACAAAATGTAGGCAATAGTTCAAGCATGAAGAAAGATACACCTCACACGCAACCAGTGATGGAAAAGCAAAAAAACGTTTTGCCATTTTCAAACGAATACCTGAAAATTCGTGGAAATGTCGATTATGATATAAGAAGGTATGGAGTACCCGAACGAAACCAGGCTGGTCTCCCCTTAGATCTGCTGGCTCAGGTTGTGTCCGAGGGTATCCGCCGGGATCAAAGCCCGTGCTGCCGGACTGTAATTGTCAAGTGCAGTTGGCGGGTGGAGCTTCAGATTCTATAGTGACAAACGGGACGTAATCACGTGACATTGAAGACGTCACACACAAACCTAAACAGAAAAATTCTTCCATTCACAGATGTACAGGTTAGTGTCAGTGTAGCCTGTGGCAATTTAAAAACAAGTATGAAAGAAAATATTAGTATTATTAAGTGGAATTTGGTATAATATTTCACACTTACGAGACCGTAAATATACATTTTTTGGAGCGTGGTAATTCAAACGTAGGCTACTCTATTTGGTTACTTTATTTTAAGAGAACAACTATTCTAGTCTAACATCCAACCGGTACTTCCACGGTTGTGTTATAAAATATATATAACTAATAGAAAACACAAAAAAAGACAAGAATATTTTACCTGTGCTTTATATTATAGTTTTGCAATACTGCTCAGGTGTATTTTGATGTACCGCCAATAACTACCACGGTAGTGCAGTGTGAAGCTAGTGTAAATGGACGTTATTTATTAAACTGACCAAATAATGCATAGGGTATGCATCATTGAAACCTGAGAATTTTCTCGTGGTTTTAAGTTAAATATGTTTTTGTAGCTATTTCAAAACAGTACAATTGTCCAAGTACAACAGTACAAATACGTTTGTTTTATTCAGCTGAGAATTTAAAAGATTTTTTAATCCTGA
The DNA here is from genome assembly GCA_039654925.1 of Anguilla pacifica. Taxonomy (NCBI): domain Eukaryota; kingdom Metazoa; phylum Chordata; class Actinopteri; order Anguilliformes; family Anguillidae; genus Anguilla; species Anguilla pacifica. The sequence continues at coordinate 10,644,135 of CM077300.1, read as the reverse complement.
AAGCGACTTATAGGCTATTTTATACTGTACAGTAAGATTTGGTCATTATTTATTACGTGGACTAACCAAACGCTACACGCGGGCATAATAGTACATGAGTTTAGTAGCGAGCAGCCAAGCACAAAGTGAACTTGAAATTCATATCTTACATTACATTACATTACATTTATTTGGCAAACGCTTGTATCCAAAGCGACGTACAAAAAGTGCATTTCATGGTCATAGACAACTGCTCAACACAGGTTCAGTAAGGTACAATACTTATTTTGTACAGCTATTTCTAGCCAAGAACACAGTTTAGTTCACACAGTGAACACTATTCAGACCTAATCTAATATCTAATTCAGAACTAAAACCCTGTGTCAACCCACCAACTCTGTGTCTACAAATTACGGACGGATCTAGAAATTATTTCTGCAGGGTGACAAGTACAAGAGCCTGCATACATAGAGCCAGTGTTTACGGGACTAGGGATAGATTGCGATCGCAGACCGGGCGAGCGGAGGTGGGCGGGACTGAGATTGCGATTGCGGACTGGTAGAGGGTGAGTGTCGGACCGTGGATAGGGAAAGCTTCCCCGCTAGTGCCTGTGAACGCTTTCCCTGCTAAATCCCCTTAGCTTTAGAAAAGTAAACATTTTTATTTTGTGGCTTAATGAACACTTATAATGTAATGTAAATACAAAATAAAGGGTCTTAAAACAAGCTCCTAAATGACATTAGTAAAAGAGGAGGTGAAAAAACACAAAATACTTTTAAAGACAGACGCATGGAAGTGGAATTGCTAACATTAAGAACATCACACTCAAAACGCCATTTTCAAAGTTTATTATTATAATCATAATAATGTGATCGTTTTTTTTTTTTGTTGACCAGCTGTCATTATTGATTTCTTTATCACAGGCAATAATAGTAATAATAGTGCACTTTCATTTTTTATTATAATACACAATTTTTTTCAGCAGTATTATTTGTTTTATTCCCCCCAAAAAATTTTTAAAACTTTACTAAGAAATAAATTGATCTACTGTGCGTTGGGGGACGGGAAGAATACACTTTACACATTAACTGGAATAATCAACGATGATAATCATAAAGTGAATACAATGAAGTTGAAGAATCAAGACATGATTTATGATAACCGTATACAATGGGGAGCTGAGCAATGTTAGGTGAGGGAAGGGGTGGACTGAGGTATATTCAATGGGGGATGGAATGACACACTGAGGTTTGAATCAACAGTAAGGGAACAGTGGATGCTGATTTTATAATAGTGGTGTTCAAATTGACATAGAAACTATGCAAAGATTGCAGCTTTTCTTCACGTATTCATGTAAACGCACACACACACACACAACCTGTCGTTCAGGTTTCTTAAACTGCCTCTGTCCTAGCCTTCCTTATGTTTCCCAGGAGTAGAATTTGCAATAGAGAGAGAGAGAGAGAGAGAGAGAGAGAGACAGACAGAGTGTGTGTGTGTATGTACGAACAAAGTTTTCAAAATAAACACTTTAAACAGAATGCATTGAACTGTATGAATATAAATGATAGACATTACAATGCAAATTCCATTAACTTAATTTTTCTTTTCTTCCTATGAATTTCCATTTCCCTGAATGAAAACTGCATTGTAATGTTTGTGCATTTCGTTATTTTATTTTTTTTGTAGCATGAAGTAACAGAACTTGAAAGAAATATTTGATGATATTCAAAATATTATTGTTATTTTTCTTTTAAAGTACAGTATTATGTTCCTTGCTGTAAAGACACTAACTGTATTGAACCAATAAAAATGACCTGAAACGTATACATTGATAAGCTAAGAATGATTAGCCAGTCCCATACCTTGCAGCTAACCCGGGTTAGGATATAATGCTCACTCTTCTAACCCGGGTTAGGATATAATGCTCACTCTTCTAACCCGGGTTAGGGTATAATGCTCACTCTTCTAACCCGGGTTAGGGTATAATGCTCACTCTTCTAAACCGGGTTAGGGTATAATGCTCACTCTTTGCCACATCCTGGAAAAGCATTATGCAAACCGTGGGTTGGGTTTAAGACCACAAAATAAAGATCTGCTTGGGAAAACCTACAGCAACACAAGGAACTGACAAAAACAATATATTTCAGGACATATAGGGTTAATCCCCCCCATGGAATTGTGGGCTCAGAATTACTGTACTTCACTGAAACTCCATCAATAAAGACGGTTGTATAAAATGGTTGCTAGGATACCAGAACATATAGTGAATGTACACCACTGTAAGCCTTTCATAATGTTGTAGCATGGCCTTGTGGGTCAGAGGGAAGCATTGTTACGTCATGTCGAGAGAGGGCTGGGATTGGCTCCGTTCGGATATTTGTGGCGCGCAATAGGTCAAATTTTTAAACGGCCAAAGAGAAAGCAGACTGAGGCCTTTCTTTGTTCTAAGTGCTCTGTGTGGAAAGTGTGGACAAGGAGTCGATGTTTGGGGTGCGTCAGGGACAGCCAACGGACGAAAAAAGGAGGAGAAGTTACTTTTAATTTGTGTACAGTTTTCTTTTTTTAGGACAGCGCATTCCAGTTTTGAGTCCAGTGTCATGAAGAAGAGAACCAACAATTGAGCTCCCCTTATATGAAGTCAACGTGTGAATACTGCGTGTATGAGGGACCGGGTCACAGAGAATCTTTTGTAGTTCACGTCCATAGTCCCGTAGTCCTCTGTGCTCGTCAACATTTTCACAGACCAAAATTAACAGCATAGTCTCTTTGTGTTCTCAGGTCATCCTAATGCTATTTTCAAGTGTCTGAAATTTCATGGAAGATTTTTTATTTTTATTTCGGAATTTCACAAGCATAGATAAAATGGTTTATTTTTTACGAGCGTTTTCCTCCATGAAAAACTAAGGGGGGAAAAGACAAAATAAAGACTCTTAGCTGGAAGGATTTTGCTGCATTTGTTTTCTAAAAAGTAAAAAAAAATAACTCCCGTATTTCAACGCAGAGTTGGCTTCCTTGCATTTCTGGCTGCGGTTTTTTTTATTATGACAGTCTGGCTTCGACATTTCCGTCATCATACGATTCCCATTCCAATAACCCCAACTGTCCATGAAAGGATGCACATTCCAGTGACCGTCCGTCCATCTCTCCACTCTTCTCCTTTTCTTCCCTCTTGCCACTCTGTTCTGCTCTGTTCCTCCTTAAAAATAAATAAAATTAAATATAAATTAAATATATAAATATTTGAAATAGTTCTTAAGACATTCACTCAGTTAGCTTTTTCCACCTTTTCCTCATCAACATTTTGTTTGTAGTCACACGGTGAAGAGTATCGAGCTGAAAGAGTTGAGTTCCGTTTTTTATTTATTTATTTATTTATTTTAGTAACTTCCTTTTCCCTTTTTCAGGAATGTTCTCCCTTTCTCTGTTTGTAAGTCTCCGGTCTGGGACATAGTCTTTTTCTTTGACTCCTTATTTTATGGGGGGGTCTCAGCGGGCTCTAGATTTCCAAACTCCTCCCCCTGTGGGACAACAGAAACTTCCTGGGAGATGCACCAGCGTGATTGGTCCCTTACAGTACTGTTGGGCCGGCAGCCTTTGGAAGATCATCATTGATTGAGATTGTTTGAGACTGAGTGTGCTGAATCTTCATTTAAACAGATGGACCTAGTTAACTGAGTTCGGTCAGATTTATGCTCAACTTAAAACTGTTATTTGCAGCGCTTAATCATGTCTTGACCTGACTTTAACTCATTCTTCTTATTTTCACTTTCTGGTTAGAAAGGCATCCGAACAATTTCATAAATGACTCTCTTTGCCTATCTGATTATTTTAAGAATTCTCTTTTTGGTGTTTATTACTTGGTAGGTGCAAAGTTATCAGTTGTTGACCACATAAATGGGTTCCACCATTAATCACATTGTGCCTAAAGCAATTACTGCACTCAAATACAGTTCAGAAACCAAAGGTCATGTGACCATTCTTGTGCACTTCTATTGGTTTGATGCTTCACTGTGTTCGATTAAACTTCCGGTTTCACGGAAGTCACTGTACTTCACCGGGTGCCACAGATTTGGAAGTGCTGACAGGTGGAGCCGCTCGACTTTCCCCGCCAGTTGAGAATTCAGCTTCAGAGTCTAGCCGCTTCTCCCTGGGG